>JAPZDV010000009.1:22504712-22564443 GCA_029814665.1 Acanthurus lineatus | reverse complement strand
TATATATAAAGCTGTCAGAAAAAAATATACTCAAGTACAGATGCCTGAAACTCTTAAATACAGTAACTAAGTATATGTTTTTGTATTTGTAACAAAGTAATGGTACTTCACTCCTTTAATAGCAGAAGCACTAGTGCCTAAACATTTGTTCCACTATTAAATTCCTTGTTTGTTTATCTATATATTGTGTATACCGTTAGTAATTATTATTTAGTTTTTGATCATTCAATTAACCATAAATTTATTTAGAAAAACATTTCTTGAAAAACAAAACTTAATCAGCTTAAATAAGTAAATCTCATGGCTCAAATTTAAGTTGGCCCCTCTTGCCTTTTCAGTTGTTTCAGCTAATATTGTACTTTAGTGGTGCAGACAGGTTTACCTGACAGAATGTATCTCATTACCACAAACTAGTTGCCTCACAGTAAACCTGAAGTCTGAGGCAGCTGGTGACACAACACGGTTTGGAAGGGACAGTGAGGCTTAGGGACTTAAAAGAGGTACTCCAGGAAATTAAACCTGTACTTACATAAAGTTTGGATACAAAAAAAGATATGAAAAATAATTAAAATTGATACAGCAGAGGCCAGAACATCTTGATTTCATACAATTCCTGCTTTACAGGAAGCCAGCTGTAGCATTACACTTTACAGGCAAGTCTAAATAACAAAAAACAGCAAACTGATTTGACAAATGAATGTGTCCAGTGATCCCTCGAGAATGTGTTGTCTTGTAATTTCTGCAACAGGTTCCTCTCTCACATCATGGAGGTGAACTCCTTTCTCCTGACCAGAGACCTGCTCACCTCTGACACGGAACGACAACCTACACACACAGTCATCAGAGAAATAATCATTGATAAATGGCTATTTGGCCATTGTGCGTGTCATCAGTGTGTGTGTGTGTGTGTGTGTGGATCACCTGAGAGGGCCATAGCCAATCGTAACTCCTCTTTTAGAAGTTCCAGAATCTCAGTTACACCTTGTTCCCCCTACACAAAAACACATAACATGTTTGTTTAGTTGTGGGTCATGTGTTGGTTCTCCTTCTCCTCCTAATTAAGGCCGAGCCGGCAGTGGTGTGTGGTTGTCACCTGACAGGCGAGCCCCCACAGAACTGGTCGGCCAATGAAAACAGCCTTTGCTCCCAGAGCCAAGGCCTTCAGAATGTCCGTCCCTTGCCTCACTCCTCCATCCATGTAGACATCACAGCGACCTTTCACTGCCTTCACTACCTCCTCCAAGACATCCAGCTACAAACACAAACACACACTTACTTCACTGTCTACACAGTCACAGAAACTACATTTAAAAGTTGTCTAATGATACCCTCTTAATTTTATCCCCAACAAATCCCATTAGTGCAAACGGAGCTGCAGCACAAAGCTAGTGGAGCTTTAACCAGTACGACATATGAATATGAAACTATGGATATGGATTATATTGATGTTTTGTGATGTTAAGATTCTGTTTTATTAAAGATCTCAATACACAGGGGGGGCCTAGATGACGGATTTCTGGCTTTAGATTTAAAAGTTATCAGAGGCCTAAGTTTGAATTGCAGTGTGACACTGTTGGTGACTTGGGCCCATTATTGGTTGATCTGACTGTTATCCAAGGATTTTTTGATGATATGAAAGGTAGGGAATAACACCATACATTTCTATAAAGATGAAGACCAGCTATGAAAAACAAATAATGAACAGTGTAGACAGCCTATTTAAGTCTATTGTATACAATATTTTGGTATTGCAGCATAAAAATATCAGTATAATGATATATAATGATAGATACAATTACGTTATGGGAACAGTAGTATTAGAAGATGACATTTAATTTCCTGGACTATAGCTGTTCAGTGGAAATACTGCATCATATCAGAGGCAGATGGCACCGTCTAATAACTGATAATTTATTAAAGAACAACACACATGCACACACATACAACAATCAAAAACACACAAAAACACAGACCGTTGCAGGAACACCATCCAGCTGTCGAGCTCCATGATTTGACACCAAGATACCATCGACACCATAGTTTACAGCCTGGACAGCATCCTCACCTGACACACACACACACACACACACACACACACACACACACACACACACACACACACACACACACACACACACACACACAAACAGTGTTGAACAGATTTATTTAGAACCAGACAAGTCAGTTACAATTTATTGATGTGTTAATAAAAACTTTGCTCACAGTTCCGAATCTCATATCTTCAGAGATTAGAGATTAAGATTCAAGTACTTAATACTCTCTTCTGGTAGCTGGTAGAGCCATTTTGACCCATTTCATGTCAACTTACTTGGGTTCAAAAGTAGGACAGATAAGGCCCCATATGGGCTTCTTTTTAAATATTTTTATTAAATAGTTGGAAGGCTTGAAGTTGCACTATTAAGGAGGACAAATAACTTCAGATGACTAAACACTGAACTAAATAACTTACTTACTGTAGAGAATAACAGCTCTGGTTTGTAAAACTAAATATAAATTCTTTTTGCAAATAAAGCCTGAGTTCACTTTTTGAAGAATCACATTAAAATCTATCAAAATAGTGTTTATCACAGTATTATAATGACACATTGTTGAAACTGAGGTATGCAAAAGATGTGTGTTTGTATGTGTGTACCATTTAGAACTCCTTTCACAATCACAGGGAGACGTGTGTGTTTTTTCAGCCAGGTGATGTCGTCCCAGCACAGAGTGGGGTCGATTGCTTTTGCAACATAAACAGCCAAACCGCTGTCATTGCCATAGTTTCCCTCAGAGAAAGCCAGGGAGGCTGTAGAGAAGTTAGACATGCTGGACACACACACACACACACACACACACACAAAGTTAGAGTGGAATGCTGCTGTGCACTCTGTAGTGTCTTTGGGCTACAGTTTCCTCTGCTTATTCTCCTGTGTTTGGTTCCTACCTTAGATGTGGGGGCAGTTTAAAGCGGTTGCGCATGTCGTCCCACCTCCTCCCCAGGTACGGTGTATCTACAGTAACAAAGATAGCCTTATAGCCCGCCTCCTCTGCCCGACGGACCAGTGACAGTGTGAGCTCTCGGTCTTTATAAATGTAAAGCTGCATCCAAAGGACGCCTCCACTGCCTGCTGAGGCTGTCATTGCTGACCTCACTTCCTCTATAGTGGAGGTGGCCCAGGAGCTCAGCATCATCCCTGTTCCCATTGCTCGGCAAGCTGGACAGAGAGAGAAAAATACTGATGTTGAAAGTCTTTTCTATAATCAGGCCTTGCAGATTTTACCCAGAACCCCAAGGGATCTTAAACTCTTTAAACTTACTAATTAATAAGTAAGTTTTTTGACAAATTCTGTGTTTCTTCTCCTTCATCACAGTTGATAACACAACATTACACGATATCTGGTGCACATGAACACTGTTAGACAGTGGAAGTCGGACACTGCTGTGTGTACGACTGATTTAGTGAGACCCAAATGAGACAGAAGTTCTAATAAACAGCTTTCACTACTGTTTGTTCATACAGCAGCCATCTTTGAATTTTAGGTTGGGGTTGGTGATGGTGCATTCAATTTGCTGGAAAGCTGGTAGTCAGAGCTGGGAACATGGTCACACCTGAGTTAATTGTCCTCCAGTACAACAGGTTGGAAAACTAAGAACTCACAGAGTAGAGGAAGCGGGTTTTCTCCAGCCAGGATAGCCGTTGATAGCATTGGCGATACCAATACATTACATGGTATGTTATGCATAAAAACACTGTAGCAACATGTCTACACATAGTTGAACAGTACTGTGTGTATGACTGATTTATTGTTGATGTGGGGAGCAGCCATCTTGGATTTTGGAGCTAAACCACTGATGAACTGTCTCCTCATTAAACCAAGCCAACAGGAAAACTTTGTGTATGTCTGTATGTATCTCTGTGAACCTACATCATGGCACCAGTGCTCTGGGCAATACATCTTGTGAATGTCCATTCTCTGGCAAACAAATTTGCTCTCTGACAGCACAGTACATCTGCCAGGCTTTCAACTGGAAAATTTTTGTGCAAAAACCCTGTAAAATTATTGGGCCTACCTTAATTATAAAGGTTTTACTTTAAATACATTCTTTTTTAACATGTGCATGTTATCTGCTGTATATAATATTTTTACAATTTGCACATTGTTTATGTGTGTGTATGCATGTGTGTGTTTACCTCTTGCTGTGGCTGTCTCTCCCTCAGGATGAGCCATCCTCTGCATCGCTGTAGCTGCGACACAGATAGGCATGCTGAGCTTCTGGCCCAGCACAGAGACAGACAGATCCACCGTGGAGACATCTCTCAACACACGAGGGACAAGATACCACCTACACACACACACACACACACACACACACACACACACACAAACAAATAATTCATGGTGTTAAAAGTTTATTCAAGTTAATGTGGACTGAACTGTGGGTGACTTTTGACTGTTTTGACATAAAATGATTTTCATTGGTGTATTTTTCTCACTTTTTCCTTTGTATGTTTGCCTCAGCTGGGAGTTGAGGGACTTTTATTGCTGAGCAGGAAACTGCAGTTATTGATAGTATTAAACTTAACAGTACTATAAAAATCTGAAGATTTGGAATACAGACAACATCTGGAAATACTCCTTTAGTAAAAAGGAATTTTATGAAGGAGTTGATTACATCTGTGCAGTGAAATGATACAGTACAGTGCTGGTTTTAAAGGAAACCAAACCATATAACTAAGGCTCTTGGGCTGTGGTGGTTTTTTAGAATTACTCTCCAAAAGCAACTTCATTGAAACTTTGAACAATTAATTGTTCCAAAACCTGATACAAACCTTGATTAAAAGGGTTCTATAATTCTGATTAAACTCAAAACTATTAATAAACAACCAAAAGTTATGGAAAATAGGGATACAGTGGTCAAAACAGGCATTCAACCATAGCCTCAACATGTACAACACTACTAGACTGACTCACCAGCAGTCATGAGTAGGTGAGGACACAGTGGCCATTCAGTGCTTTGCCACAAACAAGAGCAATTTACACTCAGCTACAAAATTTTATGGGCATGTTTTTGCTGTTTGATCTCAGTTTGACCTTGAAATGCAGCAAATAGTGGTTGCAAGTGGTGTGCAAATCATGGTGCTCTCAGCAGCAGCAGTGGTCAATTATTTGCATATTGATGCCAAAGTACAGGGTGATACATTCATAGTTTATTTTAATATAAATCAGAGTGTAAATGCAAATGAAACCTGCTGAGAATAAGGCACCATCATTATTAGGAATCATATAATTATTAAGTGCTGTGTATTCTTTGCGCTGAGTCAATATTGTATATGGCACATAAACATGTTTCCATAAGATATTGCTTTTTGTTTTTTTTAAATATTTCCATTCTTTTATCAGATAGTTGCATTTATTCCTGCCCTATTTGTGGTTTGTGTTTCTGTTGAGTGTCGTACATTTATAGCAACACTATGGGAACACTGAGTCTGTGGAACACCTGGGGCCAAACACAGTGTAATGCTGAAAAGCTTGTTTTGACAGTCTGTCAGTGAAGAAGGAGGATATACTGGTGTGTGTCTGCTCAGTTCAATAATGACAGTAAGACACTGACCAACCACCATAATAAACATTGACACGTGCCACTGAGTATAAGTGAGCTTAATCATGACATTGTGTGCTTGCTTTGTGAATGATTGGTCTCCGGTTAGGAGACATCATTTCATTGTCAACATTAAAATGTTTGCTGAACCAGTGACACCGGGTTCCACAGATAGAAGCAGGTCAGATAAGGTGCCTGTTATTAAAGTTTGATCAATCATTTCACCTGGATGAGTCCTCACAATATGCACATGGGTAATAATTTGTTCATACAATAGCTTAGATACAGTAAGTCTGTGGACTTAATTCACAGTTGATGAGTCTGCAACAGTGAACATTTTTAAACATGGATGGAAATTAAGCGCTGACATCTAAAACAATTGCTGTTTACAAAATTATTTTCAAACTTTTTGTTATGCTCATAGAGTCCTGAGCAGGGAATGTTATTTAAGCCTCATCACTTCAGCTGTGCTTTACTTCTAAACTGGGAATATTTCACATGCTTTAGGCTACATACCTTTGTCAAAAGCAGGTAATGCGTCATCATCATGTACACAGACACACAAATCAAATCCTTACACTAAACCAGCATTATGAACATGGCAGCATTGATACCTCTGATGGAGGTTATTGCAGAAAGTTGACGTTTGGATGTTCGCCGGCCTCACTGCCTGCGGAACGTTCTTATAGTAGTTAAGACCAGAAAGCCTGCAGTATGGAAATGTTTTGGGGTTTTTTTGTGCATGGGTCACAGGCCACGCGGGCAGCGGGCAGTAGGCTACGTAACGTCATACTTTCCCTGTCTGCGCCATGGTCTGCACCCATGTTGGCAGGGGCTTACGCGCGGCTCACGCGTGGCTGCGGCGGCACGTCCTCAAGTTCAGTGATTCGCCGTAGTTTTTGCGCGCGCACAGTTCCCCAGCCAGACAGAGAAAATGGTCTGATAGTGATTTGGACAACATTCTTGCAATATTACAACTTCTACAAGTGTTTCTTTGCCTGTATTAACAGAATAAATACACATTAGAAAAAAATACATAAACACAAGTATTTTCCCATCAGCTCTCTCTCAGTCTCTCTCGTAAAAACATACCGTCATCATTATTAAACGATTTTAGCCAAGGAAAACTCGAAGTACAAAGAAGAGACCGGCTGTAGCATGCAGCCCGTGCACGAGGCGCAGCTGTCCAGCGGAGTGCGCGCGGGCGCACGCTCTGTTGGAGCATTGTGTTCCCACTCAAAGTTTAATTTGTTTGATGATATGTCTGTAATTTTGTTGAAGAAAAACAGCGTTATCATCGTTTGTGTGCTTAAATTCACTGGCCACGAGTGCTTCATGGCGTTTATTATCCGTTTGAAGTCTGTGCAGCTGCAGGTGTTCCCCCCGGAGGATCACTGCCACTAGTGAACGTGGACTTTTGAAAACATTATATCTTTACTGTTGGCTGTATTTTGTTACTACTAAAACTTACTACCATCTTCTGGATTTTAAAATGTATTCTTTTATTGCTCCAATGCAAATTATGTTACGCCCCCTTTCTTGGATTACTAATGATATTGAAAAAAGTCCCTTCTCTGGTCTAAAACTCACTGTGCTCCTCTCAAGCTGGTGCCACTGCGCCCGTACGCCCAGTTTCACTGGAAACATCCTAAACTGCACAGAAAACGGAAACCCCACTGGTGGAGGTAATATTAACAGAATACAAGAATACAATACATAAACTTAAACCACGCGACAACAGACGCACCTGCATGTTCTTCGAAATAAAAGTCTTACAGATGACTTGTTTTGAAAATACATGTGGTTTATCACTTTCTGAAAGAATCTCCTTCTGATTGTCGCACTCCTGCAGAGCCTCTTCCACACTGTGATTGTTGCTCATACTAGTGTGTGTGTGTGTGTGTGTGTGAGTGAGAGTGACTTGTACCTCTTAAATGCAGCAACATTGTCGGCCAGCGTGCTTTGCTCGTCGGCTCCTGAACGGTAGTAGTCATACACGGCTTTAGGAAGAACTTTCTTGGCTTCCTCCTCAAAGTCTGACACACACACACGCAGCCCTGACATCGCTGTGCGCTCATACACACAAACACACACACACTGACAGTGACAGTGAGGCGGCTGGCTGCCTGTCACTGACACACAGTGCAGAGTGAGCTGAGATAAGCAGAGCTGCAGTAATCATTAACCTGCTGGAGGCTCCATCAGCCACAAACCTCTTCTTCTTAATCATCTGCTCAGTTTACACAAGATGGAGACATGTTAGTGAATGAAGGCCAGAGCGAACTCAAAGGATTGTGGGCATCTTGGACATAACGGTGACCACCTGGATCCCTATATCCTGTGTGTGTTTAGACTGTTAGCAGGTTATGAGACAGTGCTGGCTGCCTGTGAACTTTGAATCCTCCTGTTAAACTGTAAGTTGATGTTTAGTGTCCACACTCAGTAAGAACTGCTGGATTATGATCCAATCATGATGGAGGGCAGGTTTCAATCAAAGATGAGATGCAGAACCAAATGTTTATCATTCCTCATCACCTTGATCACTGTTACAGCTTGTAGCTGTTATCTTACATAGCAGGTCTATATGTTTTAAATAGCTGCCCTTAATGCATCTGACACTGTGGCTTTACTATTTTATACTATTTTGTTCTGATAACTCCAAAGACTATCTGTTTGTCATGCTAATACTTTAGTTTACCAGCCTGAAGGTCAAATCCAAAGGATCCGAGATAAATCTGCAGAATTTTCCCCTTTAGCTTTAGCTGATCACATACAGGGTACTTCGAGCTCTTTGGGGCCATTATACATTGAAACAAACTGCAAAGGTAAACTATTTCCACAATAAGGCATTAACCTGGGATGAACAATGACAAGGGGAGGTTTCTTCATTATAACCAGAGAGGTGTTTCCCCAACTTTATCTTTAATTTCTTCTTTTATCAGTCACGCTTGAAGCCCCTATTTATTTAGTGTTTTATGGTAAAAAAAAAAAAACCAACAACTTATTTTATGTTTATGTGTGGGTTTCCATGTGTGCAAACAATGTGTCATATGTCATAAGGTCAGTTTAAATACTTAAAAACACTCACTATTTCTCAGTTCCATTTTTATTTGGCATCCAACAAAATCCATTAAAAGCTTTAAGAATGAACATTTTGCACCATCACCAAAACATAATTTCTCCCACTAAAAATGTAAAACTAGAAGGTCAAGATTTATAAAATGCAAGCATTAGGGATTGGGAGTAAATACGTATGAGGCAAGCAACAGCTTCTGACAGGCAAGTCAAAAAAGGCAGAAATCTACTTCTACATTTCGATCTAAAGAAGGACTGAAGATAGTAACAAAGCACAACACAGACTAAAGATGCTCACCGAAGAAAAAGAATCAGACAGAGGTTTGCCCTCGTCCAAGTGACTTCATCTTTACGTGTCCAGTCTAAGCTCACAAATAAGCCATCCAAAACTATTTCACATGACAGGACAGATTAGTTTTATCCACAAAAGCACAAAGAACCTTCCTGAGAAAACAATTCCACATAATCTTTTTATTCTGGGAAATCTGACAACACTTCAAAGATGTGTCAAAGTCTTTACTGTCAATCAATCAAAGTACAGTTTGATTATTGTTTTCCACTTTAATTTCTTTTCATTTCAGGTTTCAGGTGGGCGTCCGTGGAGCCTTAAGAATCCTGGTGAACCTTCGTTCTCATCATCCCTGCCCAACCGTGTAACCCACCGGCCAGTCAGAATCACAACACCACTGAGGAAAAGATTAAGAAAAACAAGCGTGGCCATGTAAATGCCCCATCCGTCTGAGCTGTAGCCCCCCGGTGAAGTCCCACCCACAGCGTGTCAGCTGGGTGCTTCAGAGGGAAGCAGCTCACTTCCTGCTTCATCCTGCCCTCAGGTGGAGTCTGACTGGCTCAACAGGATGAAGTGATGTTAATGGGTACAACTTGAGAGTGAGCTATGCAGGTGAGGGGGGAAGGTATTTCCAAGATGAGGGTAAGGAGGCCTTTGCCCTCCTTCCCCCCTCCCCGATTCGGCACTGCTTTGCCTGATCAAACCCCAGAAAGGAAGGTGGGGCCGCAGGCCCACTAAGCGTTGTGTTAGCTCGGTCGCCGATGGTTGGGGGAGTGTGGTTGCAGCGGTGCTACGAGGTCACTGCCCCATTTTGAGTGCCCAGGAGTTTGGGAGGGCGGACTCATCATCCGCTTCCCATTTCCTCCCCCCAGTGTGGCCTGGTGCTGCTGTTCCGACACCCCAGACCCGCTGGACTCTGGTGGATCTCCAAGCCTTCGCTGGACCAAAGACATGAAGCAGCATAGCGTTCACACCCAGGCAGTCCAGCCCTCATACAGCTGAGCCAGGTTGTCCATGTTGGTGGCCTCCTTGATGACAAAGTCCACCTGCAACAAGGCAGCAGAACACACATTTTAGCCAAGCAACACTCCTCTGCCACAGTGGGCCTCTACAGTGGAGCACTGTGCAGCATGTTGGCAAAAACTAAAACATGTCAATGTGAATAATTAGGTACGTGCAGCGGCGAGTGACACTGAGTTCAGACACAGATGTTGACAAAATGCTCTGATTCACTAGCTGTGATGCTATCATTAGCAGTGTACAAATCCCTCAGATAGCGGCTTCTCATTTTGCATATTCACCGGTTTCAATGACAAACGTCATATCAGCTGTTGCCAGCTAATGTTATTCCTGCGGGTAACTTGATAATGAGCCAAAATTAAACTTGGCTGCTGACACACTGATGTGCTCTGCAAGCATGTAACTGTGCTTGGCTGAAGATCTTTTGTGAGAGCTTTCAGTGCTGCTCAGAGTTGTAGTTGTTGTTGCAACTAAAGTTGACCTTTTAGGCACTTCATGTCATCACTTCATCATTTTATTCTATTAAACATTTGTGTGATTTTATTTTTTAAGTAGTAAATGAATTCTAGAGTCAGGGCCAAAAACCTGTTTTCTGAGGTCAGGGGGACCTTGGACCACCAAAATATAATCTGTCAAGGCGTTCACACTTATCATGCTCAGAAGAATAATAAAATGTTTAGGTGTGTGTGAGACATTTAGAATGGATACTGTTAATCTGTTCTAGTGTAGACCCATGGGACGGTTATAATCAAATACGATCATATTTGAGTCTGTCATGAAAGCAGAGTGTGTGTGTGCGTGTTAACCTGCTCTGTGACGCTCATCCTCCTGTTGGGATCGATGTCTCGACCCTCCAGCTTGGCTTTCACTCTCTTCCACACACTGACTGCGTACGAGTTCCTCTCTTGGACGGCTGAAACACAGCGAGCAGCAGGTTTAGAACGGAGGCTGCATTCAATAATATGCATTCACTCATTCTACTCTTCATTCACTAGCAAGTCTGAAATGCAGGTCTCTACCTAACTCACGCAGGTTACAGCACAGACGGTCCTGAACCACCTCTGACCTGAACTTTCTGCACAAGAGTCTAAGTAACGCTACTGACAAACAATAGATGTGTCTGGGAATAGCTTTACTAAAAACTCATGTATTCCTGTTCACTGGCAGAAAATGCCTGAAAATCTAAGTGCCACATTTTAACATGTCAAATATTTTATTCAATAGATGTCCTTTTTATATGTAAAAGGTAAAATAACATAATAACATGATTCCCAGCCATGGGGCAGTGTGGAGTGTGTGGAAGAGTACCTCGTCCTGTTTTGGGGTCTCGTATGGCTCTCTTGGGGCTGGGGTTGAGGCCTTTGCTGTTCATCAGCAGAGTGCTGGGCGGGGTATCAGTGGGGGTTCCCAGGTTGCGTGGCAGAGCCTTGCGTGCATTCTGGGACATTGAGTCTGGCTGGGTCTTTATCCCACTGCATCTAACAGCTGAAGTCAAACCACAATGATATGATTTAAAAGAGAACAGTTAAAAAATACACACTTTGATTAGTGTTAATACATGAAGTTTAGAGAGATGAACTGTTTTTCATCTATGCCCAACACATTTGAAGCATGGCTGTCAAGTCAGGGATCACAAACTCAATGGTTCTAGTAAAAAATGGAACAACATAAACTAAATTCCTGTATACAAGCTGTAGCAACTACAAATGTGTGTTTGGCCAATGAAGGATTTACAGCGATTTCCTCCACTGTGTGAGGAAATCTGTGTGGCTTCTCTGGGGGGTAACAAAGTACTCAAATTGTTAATAGATAACTCTCACTGCAGTAAAGCACTCCTGCTCTATAAAACATTTCTTCAGTTTGGATGTTTCTGTGGACACTTCTTCCTGCTGTAAACACTGCTCTCCACTAAGCCCTGGAGAAAATTTTCAGCCCACTTTTCAGGACAACAAAGGAAAGGAGAAAACTGTGTATATATCTGGAAGTCTGTACCTGCTGCAAAGCTTGTCTGGGCTGCAGAAACAGGACTGGCACATTCACTGTCTCTGTCTGTCACCAGCGGGGAGGCAAAGCCCACCAGGCCGTTATACACACTGTAGTGAAGCACACACAGAATATTAACACAGGGTTTCATACAGAGAGATGAAAGGCATGTATCAGAGAACTGGTTCATGTGAGTGTGAGTACCTCTGGCTCTGGGAGTGCAGTTCCTTCAGCGTGGCAGGAATCTCCTCCAGCAGTTCAAGCTGCTCCTGGCTGCGAGGCTGCCCGCTGGCCTGGACCACCGTGAATAAGACCAGTTGGATGTTGTCCTGCCACGCTTTGTACTCCAGCAGGAAGTGACGCACGCTGCCCTCATATGCCACCTCTTCACCGTCAGCTAGCGCTGCCTCCTCATCCTGAATGACAGAATTATGCAGACGATGACTACTGGCTCACAGCTGAATGAGACTTATGGTTCAGGATTGGAAATTAAGTGTGCACTGTGAGGGTTTAGCTGCATGTAGTAGAGAGGATGTAGATTAAACCAAATGATTATCCTTCCACTTGGCCTCCCAGTAAATTTTACACACTGGACTTTAACCTGCATATTGTAAAAAAGAATGCATGTTCTATGATGCACAACTGACAGAGACTGACTCAGACCTCCTCACTTTTTGTACTTTTATGTGAAAGACTTATGAAAAATGAACTTTTTTGTTACAAGCTCCTATAAAGAAAAAATGTTTTTCGGCTTTTTTTGCAAATGTATTGAAGATGTTGTGCATGTGTGTAATAGCTGGGCCTTGTGTGTACCTTGGCCATGGCTCTCAGCAGGTGCTTGACATCTGCCAGCTGGCGGTTGTGGTTGGACAGAATGGTCTTAATGGAGTCGACAAGGAGCTGCAGTGTCTCTCCACAGGACTCCAGCTGCTGCTCCCGCTCCTCCTGAGTTCTCCGCTCAACACTCAACTCCTCCTCCAGCTGCCTCTGGGCACAGCTTAGCCAATCAGGAGAGCCGATGGGCAAGTCGAGCACTGGACTCTGTCATAATCAACAAAGAGTTTAAAGGTACCCTTTAGAGTTTTTGACCTCAAGTGATACCGTGGAGCTGTTAGCAAAAAAACAATCCTGCAAAAGGTTTTATATTTTTCCACTGACCTACAGGTGGCTGAACCACACCAAGATATACAGCAATGAGCCACACATGGTGGGAAAAAAAGACCGTAGGCTATTTATCATGGAAGTAAAAAAATTGCAGTATTAAAATACTGCTTTGAAAATGTTTACCTTATTTAAATTCAATGACTCATAAGACTTTACCTGCTACTAATCCATAAATTTGTTACACAACTTGTAATGCCTCATATTTAAAAAAAAAAATAAAGAGTGCAGGAGTCAGAGGTGAAACCCACCAGTCTGTGCAGGAGTTGGAGCTCCAGTGGAGACACGGTGCTGCTGAACTGTGCAGCATAAGAGCAGGTTTGCTGGCAGCGCTTCAGCAGCTCAAACAGCGCTGCATCCATGTTGAGGGCCTCGGGGGATCTGGTCCGAAGGCCTTCGAAGTTCAGGATGGTAGAGCACAGGAAGGTGACCTAAGAGGGAGATCGCAAAGAAACTTAGCACTTGGCATTAATCATCTGTGAGGTGTTGTGGCTGGCAGGAAGGAGAAGAGTCTAGTCAAAAATGAGCCCCTGAACATGACTGAGATAGTGGTGTTATACCTGGCTGGTGCGTTGGTTCTCTCTGGCCACCATAGCGCGTCTCTCTCTAATGGTCATCTCAAAGTCCTGCAGGACCGGAGCCAGCGCAGGATTGGCTCCACCGGCCCACTTCAAACGTTGCTCAATGCTGGCCTCCAGCGACGCCAGCTTCTCCTGAGGACACCAGCAGTCACACAACACAGGACATGAGTTTATACTACCACTCTCTGTGATAACAAAATATAAAAAAGGGCTCAATTTTACAACATCTTAGAATAATGACAGTGTGGGGAAGACTTCAAACATGTAGACCTTTAAGATGTGACCACAAAGTAACAGAGAGTATAACTGAACAGTTGAATAAATAAAATGTAAAAAAAATCCAGTTTAGTTTATGAAATGTTCTCAGGTAGGCTGTTGGGAGCCCTGACCACAGTGTTTTTTAAACTCTTGGCTTTGATGCAGGTCCCAAAAAAGACCCATGCGCGAGATACTTAAAACTGATTATGCATCTGCTACCCCCTTTATTACATTTAGGATGTAGTCTCATGTGTGGATGATACAACGAACAAAATTTTAATTTCTTTAAAGTTATTTTAGTAGGTGACAGCCTATTCCAATATAATGTATCATATATTTAATTATATACCAATACATTTATCAAAGCTAATTAGACACGGATTATTCTGTAGCTGGTAGCTGTTGGGGTAAACTGACAAACTATTGATAATAAAACAATTTGTAGTATCTCTGCTAAGGACGTTTGATTGATGGATTTATCACAGGATGTGTATGGAGTGTGATTCTGACCTGAATGGCAACTATGGCTCCCTCATCCTGACTCAGCTTGTACAGCTTCTTCTTCATGTTGCTGAGGATGACAGAGCGAGGAGGAATGCTGACACTCAGGGGCTGATTGTTGGGACCCAGAACATCCTCATGCTGCCACTGCAAGAGAAACACACAGAAACACAGTTAAACCTGGCAGAGCCACAACTGACAACATCCATTATGTTCTCTGCAACCTTTTTACATGCCTGACCTTAATACTAGCCCCACTTACAAGTACAGTTCATGTCATGTTTATTGTACTGTTAATATGAGCTGCTAATACTCAAATATTTAAAAAGAAATTAAAAAACCCTTGGCCTCTAAGTGGTACATCTGTGCACAGAAAATGGGATTTTCTTTTAGGTGCTGTTATCTGCAGTAATGAATCATAGAATTTGTAAGTGCGACTATGGGAAAATAGAAAAAAATAACAATTAATCAAACAATCCAGTCAGTACTAACTCTACACATTACAAACTGGCACTATTTTCACTGTTGGTAAATTTAAGCATGATTATTTCTTTCATTCCAATCCTTGAATGGGATGTAAAAGCTGTTTATTGGACGTATTCACACACTTTTCAGTCTGTACCTGAAACATGGCCATATGAAGCTGGCTCCTCTGCAGGCTCGCCTTGGCCGCCTCCAGGTTGGCGTCTAACCTCCTCAGCAGGTCTGCTTTCTTCCAGGCTGTGTCATAGGAGGAGGCCAGCACCGTGGCTCTGTTCAGGAGCAGCTGGGAGACCCGGCCTGACGCCAGGCTCTGCTCCACCGCCTTCTTACAGAGCTCATCCAGAGACACCTTCACATAGACAGAGCATGGGATGATCTTTTGTACGCTTTGAATGCTTAAACAGTAAACTGTGCGGTGCAGGAGGCTACAGCGTGAGCATTACTGTTTACATATGCAAGTGAAAAGTCCAATGAAAGATGTGCAAGTACACACACACAAACACACACCCAAACACACAAACACAGTTACCTTGCTCTCTGCACCAAAGTCTTTGGCCTCCACATGA
This sequence comes from Acanthurus lineatus, assembly GCA_029814665.1. Lineage (NCBI taxonomy): Eukaryota > Metazoa > Chordata > Actinopteri > Acanthuriformes > Acanthuridae > Acanthurus > Acanthurus lineatus. The sequence goes on along the minus strand of JAPZDV010000009.1, from coordinate 22,548,924 downwards.
GCAACAACGTCTAGGCCGAGGGCAGACAGGGTGCTGCAGAGGGCCAGGCCGAGGGCTTGGCTTGGCAGACCCATGAGCATCTGTCGAACGAACTCAGCTGTGAAGGCCTTGATGGGGCGGGTCATCTTCTCTTCACTGACCACTGTCACACCTGACCCTGTGGCGCTGGGCCGCCGGTACAGCGGCTTCCCCAAACCAACCGGTCCATTTGTAGGTAAGAGGTCCTCAGCTGGGGGACAGGTACCTGAACACACCAGATATATCACATGCTAGTAAGACATACAACAAGCAACATACACTGTACTATGGTGATTCAAATTTATGTTCAATTCTTTTTGAGTATTTCATCTCTGTTTTGGCAAATGAACTACACTTAATATGACAGTAAGGAGGTTGAAGTCAAATTACACTTTGTTTTTCAATTTTTTTGGCAGGTGGAAACTTGAGTTTAGGTGCAATAATGTCAGCTTCTGTGATTACATGAGGATGGAAATAAGAATTGGAATTTTTTTTAAGAGGTAATGTATTATTTACAAAATATCATCATATGTGTTTTTATTTGCAATATAAAAGTGGCATCTTTAAATTTCCCAACACTAAAAAATTGACAATTATTTTCTCCTCCTGAATACACTTGATCAGTTCTATTTGGTCTAAAGGGAGCAGGAATATAGTGATAAATATTTTAAAGCAAATCAAAGATCAAAAATATTAATTTGTAGTTTAAGGCATATCTTCCACAGGTCTCTGGATGGTTGGTTTATGATAAGATGCTCTCAAAAAACTTCACAGGTTCATTCCAAGTGCTTAAGTTGCACTGAGGAGCTCTTACCAGACAGAGTCTGAGCAAAGGAGGCACACAGCCTGAAGAAATCCCTGATGGTTTGCAGTCTCTTAAGGAAGAAAACCTCCTCCATCAGCTGCCGCTGGTTCAGACTGTCAAAGAAGTGGAGCTGCGTAGCGCGAGCCTCCCTCAGAACATCCACCTTCCTCCAGGCTGGCGGCACCTCCAGAGAACTCAGCTGAGGACAGAGAGGAGGAAAGGGAATGAGAGAGAGGAAATGATTCTGACAGAAATTCAGAGTGACTGGAGTCTTGAGGAAAAGCAGATCAATGTACAAACACTCAGTGTTTACCACTGGTCTGTTTGTGATCAAATCCATCCAGCACCATTTGCCTGCTTCAACAATCCATTGTACTAAGATCAGTTGCATGCCTATAATCTGCAGTCTGTGAAAATCTCATATCACAGAATCATTTTTGAGTCCAAAGTTGTTTAAAAAGCCCTACTGTGTATATAAATGATGAAGGCAAGAGGAGGAAAATCTCAATAAAAGGCACAAGAAATCCTGGCTGATGAAAAAACCTGCAGTAAGTCATGTAAAGCCGCTATGACATTTATTTCATGTGGAAGAAAAGGGATGCTACCTTCTCTGTGAGCTGCCCAAAAGCAGTCTCTAGCTGGGTGAACATGCCATCAAAGGCCACCAACAACATTTGCCCTGCAGACATCTTTGGTGTGTCCTGGCTCCGCCCATCCATGCGAGGCTGAATCAGCTCTGAGTACTGAGCGCGCAGCATCCTGAAGAGCAGACAGATTTGAATTCAGCAGGTAAGCTTCGCAGGTCATCAGCTCATCCAGAGTTGTTTCTGATCACATTTATTAGCAAAATGCTACAGCAGCAGTTTACCTGGTGATGTGAAGGCAGTGGCTGTGTGTGTCGTGGTCAAGGCCCGTGGTGGCCTGCAGACTGTCGACCAATCCCTGCAGGCCCAGACCGTCAGAGCTCTGCTCAACCAGCTGCTCCAGCTCTGCCAACATGGACTCCAGGGTGGGCTCTCCTTTAACCATGCAACGCAGAGCCTCTGGAAAGATGATCTGACGGAAGTTTGTGTTCAGTTCCTGCAGTGAGCAGAGAGATACATCAGTGCTGTAAAAATATATTCTTTCTGTTACACCCCACTGCACCAAAAGTTACATTTTCAGCCAAAGTGAAATAGCAGCACAATACACCCTTGGATTACAATGTGGATTGGGATGGAAGAGTAGTGTAGTGTGTGTTGAGGGGTGTTGTTTCTGCTTGTTGACTTCCCAGGAAGGGAAGCAACATTTTTAGAGTTCATTTATAGATTTATGTCTCTGCTGTGGAAATAAATGAACCACAGGATGAAGATAAGTGTGTGTGTATCTTAAAAACTTTCTCACAATAAAAAGCATGCAAAATTACAAGATGTTAAAAGGCAAAAAAAGAGTGGGAGAGTTTATCATTCATGTGCATTATTACAATTCATCATTAAAGTGAGGAGTTGAATCAGATTTATGTATGAGAGATTCGAATTTCAACATAAAATCGGAAGGAAACTCGCTTTGTTTGCTACTCATGAAGACCTGTGGATTATTTTATGTCTTTGTTTAACATTTAACATTGAAAAAACACATTTCAAATATTAGCAGTATACTTTTGGGATGCAGCATATATTTAATGCACTTTGCATATAACTGGCAAAAACTGCCATACAACCTGCCAGGCTTTTTGTTTGCTCTGTCTGCATTTACTGTGCCACGTTCATCAGTAATGATGTTAATGAATACACAAACAAAATTTTTGTTATTTGTTTTTTTCCAATGGTGACTAAGAGATAAATCTTAACTGTGCTGCAGGTTACTTTAAATATTAAAACAAATACCCAGTATGAGGTAAAGACTGTACAATATGTAAGTAAACTGTACAAGCCAGCAGAAAATTGTGTGAAATTTGAGTGCTGTTACTCCCCATGTTGTCTTCCTGCTGAGCACCGTTGTCATTCTGTATTAACCTGCCATCTGGTGGTTGTTGCGCACACAGCAGCTACTCTACAATAAGTCATTTCCCTCCCACACGGTTGCAACTGCAAATCTATCTCAGCGACCATGTCAGTAAAAAGAAATGACGTTGGTATCCATAGCAACAAAACATGACACTGAGTTGTAAGAAGCACCTTTTTTAAGCTAGAAAACAGTCTGCTTGGAACTGGAAACTGGTTGAACTTTTGGGTGCACCTACCTGTAGGCATGTATATACGCCGTTGGCCAGGTACACAGCCTGAGTGGTAGCAGAGGGTGCAGGTAGCTCCAGGTCATGAGGAAGAAGTGGGCAACGCTGAAGTAGTGTAACCAGGGCACTGACATTTCCAATCATGCTGCAGAGCTCCTCGAGGAACCAGGCCCCATCACGTGATGTCAGGTCTACCAGCTGCTCTCCTGCACTGGCGGCTGCACCCTCCATCACCAGGTTTCTCCTGGAGATTAAAAACACAATGACCACCTTTTGTTCACCTGCAACTTTCATCTTTCTTTATAAAATTCCACTTTTCAGAGGCTCTACATTTTTGAACAAGGCTAGTTGTATAAATAGCTAATTATAGAAACATAGCCAATTTTGGATATTATTGGGATTCAGTGTTTTCCAACAGATTCAGTGGCCAAACAGCACATTTAAACATGAATTAAAGTGATTTATTCTACCTGCAGAGTGTGCAGAGGGCAGAGGTGATGATTCCAGCCAGGCTGAGGGAGCCCTGCTCTCCATTCTCCCGAAGGAAGACTGTAATGCAGTGCTCGATCTCCTGCAACTGCTCCTCGCAGGCCGTCACAGTCGTGCCCTCAGCTTTCAGTCGCTCTGCCTGGTGCATTACGCGATCATTAGTGTCAGCCACTTGGTGCTGCAAGGTCATCTCAACACTGGACAGGAACTGGCAGGAGGCTGCAGGAGGCTGGGGAGCGAACAGCACCTCATATCTGTGAAGGAAGGAGCAAATTAAGCTTAACTGTGTGCATGTTTAGAAACAAGTGAGTGAAATACATAAACTAGATAAAAATCTTACTGACAAAAATGTTAAACCAAATATGTTCACAGTGCAGTCTGTGGATTAATCACCCTTTAAAAGACTAAAATAAGGAGCATAGACTGTTTCTTAGTACTAGCTACAGAGCACTGCAGCTGCACAGCTGCAGTTCCTTACTGTCTGTAGATGTGCTGGCATCGCTCCCCTGTCATGTCTCTCAGCAGTTCCTCCAGCCAGGCCTTCCACTGGTGGGCACGATGGAGCATCAAGGTAGCCCGAGGGTACAGCAAAGCTACTGTAGCATAGCTGTGCAGCTGCTCTAGGCAGCCACGGAGGGCCCCACGGCGCTGCTGCAGCAGAGAGCTCACCTCAGCCTCCAGGCTCTCACACTGGCTGATCAGGTGAGCCTGGCCTGCATTCTGCAGGAAAGCTGTGGCTGGCACATAGCTTGGAGGACCTGGAACAATTGAAAAACCAAGAGCAAGATGTAGGGAAACTGAATAAAATGACAACAAGTGATCAAACAAATGATCCCATCACACTTAATATATATAAAATGTATACATGTATACACACACACACACACACACACACACACACACACATATATATATATATATTAAAAAACTCAAGAAGTGCTACAAAATTCACTTTAAAATTTTGATTTTTAGACTAATTTATCCATTCATTATGCTTGCATGATTTCAGTAGGACTCACCCAGATCTATGGAAGTGCTGATGTCCTGCAGCAGGCTGGCCAGCTGAGTGGCCTCCAGGTTGGAGAATGCTGCCTGGTACTGGGATATCCACTGGTCCAGGTCAGCCAGTTTGCTCTGGATGGCCTCCTGCACTGTCTGCTGCCGTGACTGCAGCTGGGTGTGTTCAGAGTACCTGTGACAAGGAGGGTTGGATGAGTAGGCTTTCAAAACATTGTGCATATTGAAGCATACAGTATTTACATGAGCCATCTGTCTGACTCTCCCTGCATATGCAGCAAGAACATCTATTTTGTCTAACAAACCTTTATTATCTCTTGCAGTGTCTTACAAACAAATTACCCATTGTGAAAAAATTGCTTCTAAGTACCAACAAATCATTTAAACATGGATGAATATGAAGTAAATGAGCATTGTGCTGTCAGACCTTTGCTCCAGGGTGAGGATGAGGTGGTCTGGATGGTTCTCTGCCCCCTCAAGAAAGGCCATCTCCTCCTGAAGTTTGGCTTGTAGTTTCTCTCCCTGGCAGAGCAGCTCCTGCAGGACCAAGTACTCCTCCACAGCCTCCTCCACTTGCGGCAGCACTGCTAACATCTCGTCACGATTCTTAAACCAGTTCACCTGCCAGTCCATGCAGTACACTAATTACACTCAAAATCCTTTTAATTCTTGCCTCTGAATCACTCATGTGCTGACTTTGATATCACATTTAATTAAACTGAATATCTTACCTTAATCTCGGCTACCCTAGAGGAAAAGAGGGAGCGTGTGATGTCTCTCTCCATCTCTCTCTTGCTCTGCTTGCTGTCAGCCTGTTGGCCTCCTCCTCCATACACTGCACCCGCAAAGCCCACCTCCCCCCCAGCGGTCCAGTCCACTAGGGGATCATAGACAAAGGCCTCCAGCAGGGTCAACAGGGTCTCTCTGCCCCTACGCATCATCTGAACAACCTGAAATGACACATCTGACTTGAGCAGAGATCCAGATTTCCTCTGGATACTATTTTCCTTTAGGTTATGTCCCAACAGGACTGTAAAATGTTTTACAATCAAGTCCTGAACTGTAAATATACTATATACACAGTTCAGAGTGAATGTAACGGGGCCCAGCAGAGTGTGGTACAACAGACCTGTTCACAGGACAGCCTGAAGATACCCTCCACCCCAGTGACTCCCAGGGCAGTCTCAATGTTGTGAGTCATCCTAAACGGGACCTTCTCTGGCACCCGCAGGCTCTTTCCTAGGGACACACACAGGGAAAAAAAACACGCACATATGTTATTCATAGAGTACACAGTTCAGCCAGGACAGCCAGACACATCATGGACACGATCTTTGTTTTTTGTCTAACAGTTTGCTTATGGTAAGGTTAAAAAGTAACTTTTTCACTGGTGCTCCAAACTGAAAACTTAAGGAGCTCCACTTCAATCAACATGAAAGATAACTTAGTTACTTAGTTACGTAGTTTCAATAATTTAGTTACCGAAGGACAACTTACAGAAATACAAATCGGCTGTTTAATTTTCAAGAAAAAACCCTCAAATGAAGTCATGTTTTTGAGAAAAAGTCATTTTCTATGATGTTCAAAAAGGGTCTGCATCACCTCTTGGCAACAAATATTACAGAAACAAATATTCTGTCTATCGACATAAAGTTTGGAACTTAGCATTAAAAAAGTTTTCCCTTTCTCACTGTTATACAGGCTACAAGAGGTACTTACTTGTTTGTTTGTTTGTTTTTTGGCTAATAATGTGGAATATTTTTCATCCATTTACTATCATATGGGGCTTTTTATTGTAAAATTTCGCCACACTTTGTTGGTCACAGTCTCAAAATAAAACTAATGGCCTGTAGAGGCCTTTCTTATGACATGCTGCACACATCATATTAATCAACAATAAAGTTGAAGACATAATTAGCAGAAACAAATTGGACAGGAAAATGTTCTTGATGTCAACACACAGTCCAGTGAACCAGCTGTTACTGACCTTTCTCAAAGCACACATTGTAGTCAATGTGTACCACCTCTCCAGTGGTCATATCAATCAGCACATTGTCAAGGTGACGGTCGCCTAGGCCGATAATGTATCCCACCATTGACATGACAGCAGTTGATCTGGCGTATGACTGAAGCAGGAAAGAAAAAGCAAACAAACATTTAAAGAGAAAGCTTGTGCAGGCTCTGGACTTCTATAAATAATGACAGTTTCGAACATCTCATACTGCTGTTCTTTCACAAGTGGTAAATAAAAGAAACGGATATTGTCATGGTTAAGAAAAAAGGTTGTCAGATCACATAACATCCATCTATTTATCACTTTTTAAATGCTAATATATCCAAGGTTACCTGAGTGACCCTCCACCACTCGCTGGGTGTGGTGCAGGAACACCACAGTTCCTTGGCCAGCAGGTTGGATGGCGTTGCCTCCATTAACTCCTTCAGCACCTCCTTCATGACGCTGAGAGGCCAGTCTCGCCGTGTTACATCAAGACTGAGCCCCACTGCCTTCAGAGCTGGGCCAATGCGGCTGTAGTAAAGCTCACTGGGACGGGGCACCGGAGGTACTGGCTGCTGCTGGAATGAGTCCTGGGCCTGGATGGGACAACAGGATACATCAGTTCAGCTCCCATAGGAAATATGTAAGTGGCTTAGAAAGTGGGGTTGCAACAGGGAAGGTTGTCAGAAATTGGCCTGATGAACTCTGGTTAACAAGTTCTTGTTGTTTAGATGATCTACTTTGTGTTGTTACAGTGCAAGAGAGTATGTTACCTTCTGAGTCTGCAGCACAGCCTCTCTCTGCTGCCAGCGCTTGTAGAGGCCAAATAGCGGCGTGGCTCCGTCCACCCACTGGATGAGTCCTGAGCGGGTTCCCAGGGGGGTGACAGAGTAGTGGCGGGCATGGAAGCGTGGCGACTCCTGCTGGTTGATCTTTGTGAACATGGTGTTGACAATCGACAAAAACTGCATGATGCGCTCATCCAAATGTAAGTCCTCCAGCCCTGAGAGAGATGAGATTTGAATTAATGCTCCATTACTACTGACACACCTCTCAGTTAAATCAGGAATAACAAAAAAAATATTTTTTCTAATTTGCTTCTTTATTTATTTTACTTTGTTTTTCTGGATAACATTTTTAAACAGACACCACTGAACAAATTTTAATAAAACTACCTTTAACATTTAACCTTTAACCTACCTTTTACCTTTAACACTGTTAAAACAGTGGCAGTTCAGTTGTTAATGAAGCAAGCATCAAAGGTTTAATTCCCTCCATTTTATAAGGAAAGAACCAGAAATTTTACATCTCTCATTATCTCAAAACTTAAAAAACCATAGCTATTTTTTATATAATACTAGAAGAGATGTTACTGATATAGAAGAAAGACAGTTTTACGGACACAGTCACATTTTCCATCTTTTTTCATTAATTTTTAAAGTACCTGCTTCAATGATTAAACTGGGCAGCCATAGATATTATCAGATTTTTAGGTCCTACATAATACCCAACTATTATTATTACTGCAAGTATGACTATATCGTCGTATCTTAATGGGACGATAGAGGCAAGCAGTGCAATATCTACACCACACATATATTTGAGGCATGGGTTACTTATAGCCCAGTATCAGATTTCATGTTAAATATTACTGCTGTAGAGACAGACAGAGGTATCATCTGTTCAGCTTTATATTCCTCACAATAAGTATGTTTGAATTTTTTTATTACCTTTGTGATATGCGCAATGGTAGAAAGGTTTGCTTTATTTTAGTACTGAACATGCTTCTATGCTGCATTCACTGTGACTGGGAACAGTTATCAAAGCAAGCTTAAGCTCTAGAATGATTTGGAAGATTAAGAGACTTTTGTAAAAAAAAAAAAGTCACTTTGAACAGTATTTTTATATTTTATGCTATGCAATTGATGTTTTTAATTCCCGCCCAGATCAACTACTGTTAGTGGGTCACCTACCTTTAAATAGGTATGGGTAGTTGCGTCCATCTGAGCCCAGGAAGAAGAGCTTCTTGGGCTTGGTCTTGGTAGGCAGGATGGTGATGGTGTTGCCTACACTCTGTATAGTGACAGCATCTGATGCCGACACCTCGCCTGGCAGGGCCATCTCTGTTGTGGTCATAGACACCAGGCGAGGACTGATCTCATCCAGATTAAGCAGGTAGCTCGCTCGCTTCTGAGCACGCTGCTGAAGGCTCATCATGATCTGACCAAAGACATGCACACCACCCGGTCAAGCTCTCGTTGCTTACGATTCAAATTGCTTGTTTCAATTATCTATAGAAAGTGTATGCAACTCTTTATAGTCTCACATCTATGCAAATGGATCTGAAATACATTAATATAAAGGCTTTTAGAGGTAGGAACACCCACCCATCTACACACCTGTTTGAAGGGGAGCCAGCTGCTGGCTGGGTTGGCTGGGTTAGCAGGGTTTTTCAGTCGCTCCAGAGCAGAGATGATGGCATTACCGTAGGTCTGCTGGAACCAGGTTTCATGTGGCGTCTCTGCTGGAGCTGCTGTGATGCTGCAGACGTGATCCAGGGCAAAAACCACTGGACGCATCAGAGCAGAGTGCTTCTCACGCATAATGGCAATCTTTTCATCCCTGCAGCACAACACAGAGTCTAATTACAACCTTCATACATTGTGGTTCCCTGCAACAATATCAGCATTGCCAACAACTTGCATGTGAATACATTATGTAAAGTGAGGTAAAGAAAACACTCTTCTTTAGCATTGTGACAGTTTGGTCTGCATAACTGCCGTTATTATAACAGTACTAACAATAAGGAAAATAACAATAACAAAAATAGTAACTAATAACAATACTACTACCACCACTACTACCGCTGCTACCACCACCATCACCAATTACAGCTGCATGCTGTTATTACGTCCTCCAAAGCTATATTGTTATTTCACCCCATTGGTCTTAGGATGTGAGCACACAAAGATTTGACAAAGAGACAAAATAGAAGGGTACATAGATGCTGATAAGAACAGAAACCACTGATGCCATCTTCACTTTTATCTGGTTCTATTAATCAGTTCTATTAATTTGTCAACTAGAACATAATCTCAGGCTAAATGCAACTACTGTGGGATCAAGACTTTGGAGGAGCTCAGCATTTGCCATATGTGTAGGTGATCCTCACCTGCGCAGTGTGTTGTTGTTCTGCACCCTCTTGACTTCGTCCTCCAGCTGTTGGATCCTTCGCAGCACGTGCATGTGTTGCTGCTGTAACACGCCCAGCCACAGTTCATCCCACAGTAAGGTCACCCTGCGCAGCTCACCCACCAGCTGCTGGACCTAATCAGCACACAGGACTGGTTAGCAGCTCCCAAGACCAAAGCATGTCACCTAAAGGCCCTATATGTGCATTCTTATTGATCCTGATTAGACCCAGATTAAGTGGAAAAAAGTTGAGGCATTATATATATAGAAAAAAAGGGGCACAATGGGAACAAGAGTCTACGCTCTTGACAGTGAGTACATTTGTGATTTTTATAAGAAAGTGACATAGTATTTATGTTATTGCTAGTTCTGATGTTTACTTGCAATTACATGATCTCCTGGACAATTCCAGTACATCTAGTTTTACCCAAGATAAGGGCCTGTCTAAGTCTAAAAGAGCAAGATTGTTTCCATGAAACTGATACAAATTCTGTTCATGAAGAGTGTGGAGATCTGTGTGTATCCTCCTACCTGAAGCACCATGGTAGGATTTGCAAAGGAGAGTTTCTCCACGATCTTGCTGTAACAGTCCTGCATCATGGCCTGGTCCTGACTGGAACAAAAGGTGGCCAGCTCTTCTGGAGCTCCTCCCTGCTCGCTGCTTTCTGGTTGCTCCTCCTCCTCCACCACCAGGCCCTCACCCTGCATGCTTCCCAAGAAGGTGGGCAAAGCTGACGGCAATTTACTCCCTGTTGACACAAGTCATCAACAGCGTTAACACATTTACAGTTTTGACATTTTTACTGGTATCACTAACTTTCTTATTATCATGAGGGCAACTTAACTGATGTTTTCACTTTACTTCAATGCTATTTCTTATGTAGTTTTAACCAGAGGTAGCCATCTATTCTATTGCTAAAAGTAGCCAAATTTATTACTGTAGTATTTGGGTGTTAAGTTGCAGGGGTGATAATAACTATAAATCACACCTTATTAAATCAGTACCACATGTAGATGACTTTTAGAACTGTTTAATAAGCTGCAAATAACCAGGTGAACAGAGTTGAGGAATACCTGCATTTTGAGACTCTCCTCCCAGGGAGAGTGAGCCTACAATGGCGGGGTAGAGAATGAGATGGGGGGAGTCCTGGGCCACTCGACACAGCAGGCTGCATATGCTCTGTCGAATGTATGCCTCTGGATGGTTGAGACGGGAAAAAAGTTGGGGGATGATACCTGAGGAGGACAACGCATAAGGAGCTGAGTTATGTCAGAGGAGAACCAGCTTATATGATCTGTTGTCTGACCTGGCTGTGTTTAGACCAGTTGTTAACAGCCGCAACTGAATGTAGGCTGAGAGGGTGGTTGGATGCTATTATAATTTACACAGGTAAAGGTGATTTTAGAGTTCCTAAATTCCAACTTGGCACCCAAAAAATAACATTCAAGCTTGCTGGTATTTAAAACACATATTTTGGCCTGGATATCTGTCCATCTTTGGTTTTAGTTGGCATGCATTAATGAATCCTATTTAAAATTTAGTCACACTGTCTCAAAAATGGTTGTAGATGAAATCAAATGTTAACAGGCTGAAGCCTATTACATTTGCAAAAGAATTTCCACTGTACACAGGACGGTGGTACACCTTCATGATGCTGTAATCTCCATCCTGACCCAAGAGAAATGATATGTAGATGCTAATCTTGCAGTATCACATACCCCTCCAGGGTGCTGTGGGGGTGGAAGCTAAGCCCAGCTCAAGCCCCTCTCTCAGTTCACCGGCATGTTTCACCAGCAGACGCAGGAGACGGAGAGTTGCCATGACGATCACATCGTCATTACTCTGTTTGCTGTTGTGACAGGACAGCAGGAGTTTAGGGTCATCCTCGTCTATTGGGACCTAAAACACAAAACAGACATTCAAGTTGAAGGACTGAACAGAGAGCTGCCTCATTGTCTTAACAGCAACACACTGCTTCGACATTCTCAGGCCTCACCTGTCCGGCATTGAGCTTGAGGAAGGTAAAATAGGCCTGACAGGAGACCCGGTAGAGGCCGAAGATGCGGTCCACCACCCGTCTCCAAACCCGGATCAGACCATCTGTAACAGCCTGGCCCGCATCCGCCAGCCAGGGGCACGAGCCAGTCAGCTGCCGCCAGATCACGTCCACCATGTCGTCCTCGTCGTCTTCCTGCTGGAGAGCCATGTCCTCATCCTGACACATGACAGAACAGTAGGATCAGTACAATCTGCACGGCTCAGCAACGAATTAACAATTTAAACTCTGGAAAAGAAAATGCAGTAGAGGTGCATACTTATGCTTTAGCCTTTTTGGAAGTTAAGGACCACCTCAAAGGCCGCTGTCTGCTAGTTTTCAATCTACATAGTTAATGATTTGAATGCAGCTCTGAAGGTTCACAGACGGCACAAGCTTTTATTGTATTAACCAACACATAAATGCATCACATACATAAAGTGGTCAAGCCTGTGGTCTCTACTTTGGGCCTTCTAGATTAAATATTCACATGTCACGAATTTCTGGCCAGTTCTATGAGATTTGGCATTCACCATGTAGACAGCTGCAAGTTGAATTACACATTATGAATATGGTACTGTCTAAGGAATTTAGCAGCTATACTTAACATTAATGTATCTGTAACAGGCACTCATTGTTCACTATAGGCCCTCTGAGTTTGTCTCCTGTGAGATATTAATAAAACAGAAAGTTTTAGCTACAACCTGTATGCCAGTCGGGCGACACATGGCCTGCCCGAGAATGCTGAAGATGGTGTTCTTGTCTTCTTCACTGGTGGTTGATGGCAGCAGCTCCTCTATCTCTTTCTTCTCCGCAGGGAGCAGAGGCAATCCCTCCCCTTGACTGGAGAGAAAAAAAAACTAATTGGGAAAAACATTTCTACTGCTTTTTAAAGGGATGAAAACATTCCTACCGCTTTTTAAAGGGATGATGTGCATAGAAATACATTATCACTTAGCTAAATGAACACAAGAGACAACAACAGAAGATTATCATTTTACAGTGGAAGACTTAATTGTATTAGAAAGTTCAAGCTGGTAACTCTACATTTATTTTATGTTTTTCTGTCTTGCCCTCAATATCTTCTTTTCTCTCTCTCTCTCTCTCTCTCTATATATATACACACATACATATATATAAAAAATAGAGTATGGTCACACCTACTCTACATGTAAAGTGTCTTGAGACAACTTATGTTGTAATTTGGTGCTATCTAATAAATTGGACTTGACTATTTCACTGGGTTGACCAACCTGGCATTATCCACCACCTTCCTGCCCCAGCGGTAAGTCCAGCTGGCCAGGGCTGCCCAGGACTTTGCCATGTCTGGAGCTAGGCTGGTGGACAGCTGGTAGAGTTGGCCCAACACGAAGTCTGGCTCCCCAACGCCCACGCTCACTGCACAAGGAACACCACCAAAATTAGACTGTAGAAGCTAGAATCAAAACCACCAACTTCATAATAACATTTGACTGAAAGGAAAAGGGTTAATGTTTTGGAAATAGTAAAACAGACTGACAGTTTTGATCTCTATCATTGCATAAAAACTTATCATCCATGTGTCAACATACTGTACACTAACATGAACTGAGTTTGGACACCTTACCATAAATGTGTTTTGTTAATCCAGGTGAGCATGTACTGTAAATGTTACCTGAGGTCTCAGCAACAATGTGGGGAATGCCCTGCTCCTCTAGTGGAAGCTCCAGCAGAGCAGAGATGTTCCGGCTCAGAGGTGACATGCTGCCAACAGCATTGGACGAGTTTCCTGCTCCTGACTTCTTCACCACCTAGAAAAACATGAGTATTGTGTTACCATGTGCAAAGTAATTTTCTGGTTTTATGCCAGGCTAATGTTTCAAACACTGGAAACTGGATCAAAGTAAATGTAGAGATGTACTGATGGGTGAGCATGCCTGTTTAAGTTGAGGTGTCATGTCCTTCCAGTCAGCAAGCAACCATTTGCAAAGCGTCAGCAGTGAGCGGCAGGCGGCACTTTCATTCTTGCCCATGTGGCAGTAGGACAGAGCAGCCCTGCTCAGCATCTCCATGGCTGGCATGGACTGGCCTTTGGATAGAGAAAAAGAGGAAACTGAAGACTGTGTTCTAAGCATCAGCATCATGAACATACTATATAATTATTGTTGTTCCTGGTAACAAATGTGTCAGCTGGGATCAGCTTTTGTCTTTGTAAGCTGATGTGTGATCGACGCGCCTTTTCAAAAGTTAACATTTTGTGTCACTGTTCTGCAGCATTTTTTCTGATGGTTGGTTCGTCATTAAAAAATCTTGTTTTCCGAGGGCTTTTCAGTCAGGCAGCAAGCAACAACTTTAAGTAGGAACTGGTTGCTCTTCAATTCCTTTTTAGTCCCATCGTAACACTTCACTTTAGAAATCATTTAAATAAAATGAATCAATTAAATGATTTCCTAAGTGACCCCCACCAAAAAAGACTAGATAAACAAACAAACAAAAAAAAAACCAAATGCATGGAATGAATTTAACACTAACTTTATAATTCGATCATTTTTTAAAGCCTGGCAGGATCCTATTTAAGAAATTTTAAGACTCATCACTTGCTTGTTAAAACTTGCTCTGGTCAAATGTGACAGTAATTCCTAGTGTGGAACAGTGGACAGTGGTTGCGTTTTCCTCACCTGCAGTTCTCAGGACTTTGGCTTTTTCTATTTGTAACTCTGGTCCCCATTTCTCACCCAGAGTGCCCTCTAGGGTGAGACGTTTAAAGGCATGGGTCAACTCGTCCTGCTGCTCCTCCTCTTGAGTCCCATCACTGCACTGGCTGAGCAGGCGTGATGCCAGGCCAATATTGCCTTTTTTCCTGGCAAATTTGACGGCCGTCAGACAAAGCTCCAATAAATGGCCATCTATAGATGAAGTGTAACCTGGACAAGAATGGACATGGAGAAATTTCAGAGACTCATTTAGGGCAAATACAGGGTTTTCTATGGGTCTGCTTAAGATAGTCACGGCATCATATCATATCATATGTCTTTGTTAAGTTACTGCTCTACAGTTGCAGTGAGATGCTGAAAAATGAATTTTGGGAAAGTATTGATGACTACTCACCTTCCCAAACATGTCAACAAGGTCTCAGAGATATAAATAAGACATTAAGAACCTCTGCTGTTACATTAGGTTCATTAAACAGCAAAATGATTTGTAATTGAATTAACTGCTTGTCTGTGCAATACAACAGTCAGTGCGCAAATACCAGTTTAAATTCTATTCTGTGATGGCTTCTACTTTTGAATTTCTGTCCAAATATTTTTTTGAAGCATATAACAATAATTTTATATCTATCACAGCACTAACAATCCAAAAAGCACATTACAATACAGACAAAAAACATGATGGCAACCAGATGCTTTAAAAAAATCGTTACTATATGAATTATCCACAATATTAATGTACATTGTTATTAGTAAATCTGTGGTTTCTAATATGTATGGCTACATTCTTAGAAAAGATGATGCCAAATAAATCCAATTATAACATGACGTGAGCACAACTGCAATCTGACCTACAGAATACTACTGTTCTAAGTTTAGGACATCAATACTGTAAATGAACCTATAATAGTTACTGACACTTACCTTTGACCTTGTGGAGGAGCTGTCTCTGGAACATGGTGTATCTGAGGGCCTGAAGGAAAGGCTGGACATCCTGTTGTTTACATGAGCTCAGAGCTTCGCTACCTAAAGGAATTACACAGTCCTGCAAAGAATACAACCAACAAACGGCCTGTTTACTCTGGTCAAAACAACAGTCTACCTGGCTGCTGTCTATTTGAATCTGTTTACTGTAGGTTAACACTGCCTCTGAGCAGACGTACTAGGGCTTTGAAATCAAAATAATACACTAAATGCTTAAAGAAAACAAAATACATTACTGGTATAAAGGCATTAAATTTATATTACATACAATTGATAAAGTAGGAGTGTACATACTTCGTGTCCAGTGAGTGTGTTCTCCAGGGTGGCAGTGCAGTGGAGATGAAGGGTGGGTAAGGTGGGCAGGGCATCAGACAGGGTGAGGGTGGACAGGCGAAGAGGACCCAAACAGATGCGTCCAGTCTGTTTCAGGCAACGCACCAATGTACTGCAACATCACAATACATGATATATCAAGAAACTGCTGAACTCGACCAGTTTTAATAGAACTGCACTAAAAAAAATTAAGACGGCTCACATCGATATTTACAAAGTCCAACAATGAGAAAGTTCATCTTCATCCTTTTCACTTAAAAAACAAACACTTTAAACCAAAGGGGATCAGCAAGACAGAACAGTGTTTGAGATCACACAATCTTCCAGAATTCTCTGTCACAGCTTTGGATGACAAATGGCTTTTGAAACCCTGCCCCCATTGACTGGATAGCCTCCCCACAAAAAAACTATTTGTGGTACTTTTCATTTACACAAGTACAACACCACAGCAATCTTCCAGGAGTGCACATTGTGAAATGATATACCCATAATTACACACTGCGTTAAAAACAACATAGTTTGAGGAGCACATCTTATGAACTAGGTCTATTTGATCATAACTCGATACACATGGTTTACCAAAACCCCTCTGGACCATCATTGTCTCTGTTTCAGTATACTTCCACAGGACCTCTGACACATCAGTGTGAACACCCACTCTGGATTGCCTGTGGTCCTCTGCTCCTGCTGTTGAATGGCTTTGGTCATGGCACTAACGGCACTGCGAAGGAGCTGCACCTCGATGGCTCTCTGAAGCTCAGTTGGATCTGGACTCATGGAGGGCAGAAGCCTCTTCAGATCTTAAACAAACACAGAGGACACACAATATTTTGAATGATGGTACACTGCTGAAGACCCAGCTTGGGTCTGGTGATGTCAGTGCTTTTGTTGAGCATTGACTTCTTTATAGCACATTTTTTTGGCCTAATCAAAGTCATTCATGTAATGGCACCCTAGACTACTGTTTAACTTACAATCACAGTAATCATATAAGTAGACAAGATTTATTCGATATTTAGACCAAATGCTCTTAAATGTCCCATAGTCAAGGCACAAAACAAAGCAGAGACATGCCACTACCATTTTTGCTCCAACATTTAAAATCATTTTTTTTGCTGCTTCATGCTGTGTGATAAAGTGCCCTCAAATTAAATATAAAGCACAGAGCAACTGCTGTTATTACAATTAATAAATTAATAAATATCAGCTCTCACACTAAGTATCCATTTTGTGTTCACATTTACAAACTACTCATCAGGCAATTTTCTGAAGCTTACATGTCTAACTCATGATGGTTTCAATTACACTGCACTAAATATGGCTATCACTGATCTTTCTTGATGGAACCGTTTAACACAATGAACTCTGACTGTTTTCCTACGTAAAATAAAACTAATTGAAACGTTCTTATGAAACTTAAATATTTTTAAAAAATCTGAGCGCTAGGTGAATTTGAAAATTTTTCAGACCTCTGTCTTGTACTGCACTTACCCAGCTTATCCTTACTGCTGGAGAGCGAGCTGTAGTCCTCTCCAGGCAGCAGATCCAGCTGTGCCCCACACTCGGTCAGATCTCCCTCCTCAAAGCGGCTTAGAGCCTGGATGTAGTTGAAATCTGTCCGCAGGTTGATGCTGACTGGATTGGTGGAATTCTGTTTGAGGGCATGAACAGTGGCCTGCCATTCCTTAACAGATGCCCAATCACAGAGCGCCACGTAACACTGACACGCTTTGTTGGCCAGGAAGTTGATCACCTCGGGGGAGCACTCACTGGACTTTAGCAGCACCGTCTTCCTGCTGTCACCTTTACAGAATCCCATGCACCCCCCCAAAAAAACCCTTTTAGACAGCAGTAGCATGATCTCCACCGTGCAGTGCATTACAGTATTTACAACAGTTTAACAGTGAGAGGAAAACAAAATAAACTAAAAGGATTAAAAAATAAGATTTTTTTTTTTAAATTTTTAATTTCTTCAGCTACATACATTTTGGGTTATTATTTTTACTAACTAATATTAGTACTTAACTTTAAATAAACACAGACTTGTTTTCTGGGGGTGTATCTTATATTTTTAATTTAGAAATAATGACTGAAACGTAAATACAGAAGGATATTCTATTTAGTGATATTTTGCCAGCATGAAACATGCATATTGGCTGCTTACCGTTGCTGCTGTGTTTGGGGCTGCTCGTGTTACTGGAGAATTTGAGCAGGCAGCATTCAGAACTTTTGATGCTGCAGTCCATCCCTGTAACAGCAGACAGCTGATCCTGATACTCCAGAGCCGCCTTCTCAAACCTACACAAACACAGACACACACAGACACACACACACACACACACACACAGACACAGACACAGACACAGACACAGACACAGACACAGACACACACACAGACACACACACACAGACACACACACACACTGTTTAGCAGATGACAACCAAATAAATAAAGCCAAGACACTAAAGGGCGGATGATTTAGTTGTGTATTGTATTTCTCTGAGTTGTGGATGCCCCGTACTGCTTACCGTCCTTCTGCCTGCAGGGCCACTGATGACAGCCAGCTCAGACTCCTGCCAGTGGTCAAAAGGCTCCAGGCTGCAAGGCCCTGGATCGCCTCAGGACAACGCAGCTCACACAGAGCCTCCACCAACAGAGTCAGAGGAACCTCCAGCTCTGGACCCTGAGGAGGACAATTAAGCATGCTTTACATCTAACCAGATGATACTATTATCGAATTACCTCATGCTTCTACATAATAAATGCTGCCTTCACCACCAGATGCATGCACACATAAAAGCTTTAGAGGCTCAAGCATGTGCACTTCCTGTGAGCTGCTATTCACAAAAATACCCTATGAATTAAAAGTGCAAGTTGCTCATCTGAATGTGTGTTTGCACTGACCTGAGTGTTGCTGTTCTTAATCTCTGTGAGCAGGTCAAAGCCGTGGCGAATGGTTACTGCTGGTTGGCCAGAAAGAAGGCCGACCCTCATCAGTGCCAGACGGATCCTCGTCAGCCAGTCTTGGCATGTCTGCCGGTTGGTATAGAAAAATGTCCTGATCCCCTGAGACACAAAGATGGAGGGATTATGCCACGGCTGTCGCCAACACAGACGCACAGAAATCTTTCAAGACTTTGATAGTTTCTGTTAAATTCACAAAATTTCAAGGATTTCAAGGAGCTGTAATTTATAAATAGGCAGGTGATTATCAGTTAAAGGATGTGCTTGCCATTCTGAAACCATTTTATGACTGTGGTTCAAATTGTATTCTCTAGTTGTAGTACAACTTTTGGATGATCAAAACTAAAAAAAAATCTTTAAATCAGCAGCAGGAATGTAAAGCTTTTCTTTGATCACCTTTGGTGGAGCAGTGAGAGCGTTGGCACAGCCTTCGTAGGCATTGTACATGAGCTTCTCCAGGTTCTCCAAGTACTGAAGTAGCAGAGCCAGGCGGAGTTGGTTGGAGTGGTGACCATCCCCATCACCTCCAGCACCAGCCCACGCTCCAACATCCTGCTCTGGGTTGAGACTGTGGGCGGCCAGGCTTCGGATCATTCCTGAAACACAGAGACAAGGAGAAAAAATAAAGACCATAGTTATAAACCACAGGATCCCTGGTTTGTGTCCAGCCGGGGCACTCTGTTGCATTTCATTACCCATCTCTCACTCTACTTAATTCCACTCATCCACCTACTATAAAAATTTAAATTGAGAATAATTACAGACTTTTTTATAAGATAAAAAAATAAAACTTTTTACATTTTCTTTAATAAATGGCTTTTACACATTGCAACAAATGCAATTTGAGCTTTACCCTTAAAAAAGCAATGAAAGATGTACAAGGTAAGCAAAATCTCTATCATATCCAGTATCAAGCAAATGAAGTAGCAGTCACTGCTGACACAATGTGGGTCTAGTCTCTTAACTCTCTTTACCTTCAATGGTCTGGAAGGTGTCCTGAGCCCTTCCAAGTGGTGTTCTGAGTTTGGACAGCACGGTGAACTGTGCGGCCTCCCACACTGCCCACTGCCACAGCACTGCCTCGGTTTTCAAAAGCGGCCGTGGAACTACGCCTGGTCTGCTGCCGTCTGCACCTCCTCGGCCGTCCCGTTTCTCCAGCCGCTGGCAGCTGTAGTACAGGCGCTCCAGCCAGGGATCCTTACTGTGGATACAGAAGGGTCAAAATTAGAAAGCCTCTTAACAGGGATTCTTCATGGAGCACACAACAGCATATATAACATTCACACACACTTCATACACACATGCACACACACAACAAAAGCAAGTGTCACTTGGACCAATCAGCTGCTTTAAATTCATCACTGTGACATGTACCCTCCACGGTGCAGCACTCCATATAGGATGAAGCTGATGAGGTCGCTGAAGTCCTGGGGGTGGAAGGTGTTGCTTGGTGCTCTGCTCATGTGGTGGCGGATGGCCAGTGAGATCTCCCTCATCTCAGGGTGGCTGTGGTTACTGTGGACAAACCAATCACACACGCAATTAATAAGACAAACACCAAGATGAACATCTGCACCAAGCTTAACAGTGTTATAACATGTAGACACACTTCCTTCCTGAGCAGCAAAGTGTGTCACAAACCTCTCACTTTTTATTTTGCCACCTATGAGGAGATAAGAGCAGCCACAAGGCCTATTTCAGCAGTGTGGCTGCAGCGGCATTTCACCTGTAGCTTCACTGAGTCGCTTTTTGTTACTCCGCAACAGCAAAAACAGACACTAAAAGTGATACACTGATGGTCATACTAAGATTTTACCTGCAACATTACATCTTTCACTACAGTTTCAGTATCTCTATTTGTTAAATATCAATTAATTTGAAGCATATTACAGTCTCCTGCATATATAAGAATACATGGGCGCTGATTTTTGAGTTCTTTCTTTTTGTTTTGTTTGCTAATGTTTAGTTAACTGATTTTTGAAATTTGTGACACTTGTAGAATTGTAGTTGTAAAGCAACTCAGAATCCCCTGGCACCAATGCCATCTGTGTGGACATTACATGCATGTAAGCCCCATCAGTTCAACAAGGTAGACATCATAAACAGGTAGGCACCCAGTTTTAAATGAATTATCTACAAAAGGAAATCCCTTTTTTCTAGATGTTAACCAAGGACATAAGTTACCTCAAGGCCACATCGAGGGGGATCGTCCTTAGGAGCTTGCCATAGGCTTGCCTCACCCTCACTGCTGAGTGGACCAACTGGACTCTGCACACATCCACACACCTACACAGACACATATGCACAGTTTAAACCCAACAGGACAGGCAGCTGCCTTTGCATTTTCTCCCCATTGTCTGCATAAAAGCATAGAACATCAAGAAAACATGACTTTTATACAGATCACATTTTAAACACTGCCTGAAAGCAGTTTGAGGTTGTGTGTATTATTTGTACCTTTGCAGAAGCTCAGTGGAAAGAGACGAAGAGAGGACCTGTAGGCTGTGGCAGGTCTGTAGACAGATGCTCTGATCTTCATTCAGACCTGACCAAAGGAGAAAAACCAGTTAACAATAAAATTGAAAAAATGAAAAAAAAAAAAAAATTGATAAAATGAAAATGACAACTACTTAGCTAGTCAAACATATGGAAAACACAAGTGAAGTTCCTGTTGGAAAGCTGGACATGATATGCTATTATGCTGTTATACTGACCATTAGCCAGCAGGCCCCTACAGAACTTGTTGAAGGAGGGCAGGGAGAAGAGAGGGCTGTAAGTGTCTGACTTCTTCATCAGCACAGAGATTTCCTGAGCCCAGGTAAGCAGCAACCTCCTGACACAGCAACAACAAAAAAACAGAACAGTTGTATCCAGTTAACATTTGTGGTCTGCTGAAATGTTTTTTTTACTAGTGCCAAATTATAAAACTACAAGCACAAACATTAGTTTCTTCTTGTGAGTGTGTTACCTGGCTGACTTTGTGTTTTGGTTCCAAATAATGCATTTAAAAAGATGCCAGTGCTTAAGACATTGTGTTATGGATTCATTTGTCATGGCCCTGTAAATTTTTCCTTCATTGACAGTATATCAGCTGCATAATATAACTGTTATATATGGCTTTAAAATGTGTAGCACAGAGGTGCAAAAAAACAAAGAAGAGTTCAGAAGGTCATGTGCATGTATCCACTTAAGACAGCTAATCTAACTGTTATCAATAATATTGTTATAATTAATGTATAAGAGGTTTTTTTATGGTGTTTGTATGCATGTGTGTGTGCTTCTTAAAGACAAAGTGAGGAAGGACCTGGCCTCAGGGTAGAGGTGCTCCTTCACCAGCAGACTTCCCAGAAGGTTCAGCAGTGTGCTGAAATGTTTCTTTGTCGCTGTGGTCACTGTGCTGATGACAGCGCCATCGAACAACGAGGGAGATGATGATGACAGGCTGGATGAGATGAAATGATCGTGTCTGGAAAAACAAACAGAAAAGACACAAGTCAGTTGAGAAGAGGAAGCACAGAGCAGCAAAAACAGCTTCAACACTATGACTCAGTGCATTTCCTAAAACCATTGTGACCCATATACTATCTGACAAGTGCCCCAATGTACTGAAATTACAATACTGTACACACAGGAGTCTTTAAAAGCTCTTTGAGACATGCTTTGTTTTATGTTCTGATGGCATTTTAACACGTTGACCTCATGTTTGAAGGTCAAGATGGCATAAGCAGTGATGTTGCTAGGTACTTTTCTTGTGGGTCTGATGAAATAAAAGACACAGTCCAAATGACACTGAGCCATCACTTTAGCTGACAGAAGAAGCCAGTATTAATTAATATGCAGTGACTATGAAAAGAGGAGCCAGATTGAGGTCAACTTGTTCAATAGGTGTGTAAAATTTAGATCTCTGTGGTGAACAGAGGTATTGTTGCTCACAGAACAGGTGAGTGCATTACCTTGTGCAGTGAGAGTACAGGGTGTAGAGTACAGCGTACTGGACAGCAGGGTAGTAGACAGCCAACTCTGCGTGGACTAGCATCAGATTTTGACTGAGCAGAGCAAACACCGTAGGAGACAACGCCCACATCTAAACAAATAAAACAAATTTCAGCATGGACAACAACAACAGTTTATCCTCCAAGAATGAAAACATGAATAAACTCCTGCTGCTGCTGCTTCTCAACCAAATCTTGTCATCAGCCAACCATTGTGAAGCCTCCAGTCCTCATAGGAAATGATTAACAGCAACACGCTGATATCTCCTCTGTCCTCTACAACAGCACTGCATTAAAACGGTTCATCTGTTCTTTGTGCTTTACACTATTTTTCTTCGTCCTTTACATTATTCTACCTTCGGCCTGTTTGGAAACCCATTTCTCCCAGCTCTAAAGGCATCAGACATAGTGAACTGATTAGATGATGGGGTGGGGGATGGACACTTACTGGGTTTCCATTATGTAAATTTTATGCAAAGAATGCAGTTCAGATTTTCTGTTTGCAATAAAAAATAGCCTTCCCTGTTTTATTCTGTAAATGAAAATGCACCCATGTGTTATGTTTACCAGATTACAAATTCACCTATCAAATCAACCCATCCCAAGCCCTGCCTCTCTAAAACAGACTGGCCAATTGTAGCTAAGCATGAGTCAGCTCTGACCAGGGTCCGACAAAGGTGCAGTTGTACTCCACAAAAAAATCTGTTTCAGATTACCTCCATTTTCAGGCTGGATTTTAGCAATAAAATATTTATAATTTCAAAACCTCAATACATGCCTTGACAGAAAGTGCTATTTTGTGATCAGAAGCATCAAAAAAACACAGCAGCACTCACTCCAATGAGAGAGTTCTTGGTGTTGCCGATGGTGGTGAGGGTGCTGAGGTTGAAGATTAGGGTGAATTGGGCCTTTTCCAGGGGTAGGGTGAGGGAGGCAAAAGCAGGGTGTTGAATGCTGGAGCAGGGGCTGTCAGATGTCGGGGTCCTTCCACTGGGCTCCAAGGTTGCTGTCAGGCTGGACAGGGCACACGCCATCTCACCCAACACCATTTTATAAGCCGCCTCTAGTGTCGGAATGTTTTTGAGGCTTAGCAGCGCCTGATACACACCATGAACAGCTGACATCACCTGTGAAGTGCACGCAAACACACACACACACACACAGACAGTTGTGTTTCCTTTGCTTTTGGGGACATCACGCTTGACTATTTTTAATTTCTGAAATACTGACAACAATCAAAGACTCTTCTTCCCTAATGCTTACCCTAACTCTAACTCGAGTCTGCACCCTGAAATTTAATGATTCAGGTAATGGGGGTTTTCACCTTGTCCCAATAAGAAGGGCATTTCTCCAATCAAGTAAAACACATCCACAAGAACACACACATAAAAGCACTCTGGTTATATAAATTTTTAAGAACATTCTATTGTTTTATTCCCAGTAAAAGTAATTATCCTCCTCTTTGTTTGTCTGTTGCTAACTTGCCACCTTCCCCGGAGTCTTTGTGCTGTCTCGTCTCACAGATACCCATGGACCGAGGTCGCGCCCGGATTGCTGATCTTACTTGTACCTTCTGCTGTGGCTCTGCTTGATGTTCAGAGCAACTGTTGTTATTATTATTGTTATTATTATTGTTATTGTTATTACTATTATTATTATTATTATTATTATTATTATGATTATGATTATGATTATTGGTACTAGTATTATTGATAGCATCATTATTATAAAACACTTACATACAGCTTACATCTAGTTTAACACATAGATTTATCTTCGCTTTTGGCTTTGCTTTCTCTCCCCTTTCTACCTATCTCTTTTCCCTCCCCCTCTTGCCCCAACCTTCTCTCTCTCAACCCAACCGGTGCCGTTAGATCCCGCCCACCTCTGAGTCTGGATCTGGCCGAGGTTTCTGCCTGTTAAAAGGAAGTTTTTCCTCGCCACTGTCACCGAGTGCTTGCTCATGTGGGAATTGCTTTCAATTGTTGGGTTCCTATAAATCTAAAATATAAATGCATTTATAGAGTGTGGTCTAGACCTGCTCTATATGTAAAGTGTCTTGAGACAACTTTGTTGTGATTTGAAGCTATATAAATAAAACTGAATTGAATTGAATTAAATTAAATGAGTATAGTTTTGAACTGGGTTTGTTTTTTCCTGGTTAGGGTATCCATTTAAGGGGAAACTCAATGCTACAGCATACCATAATGTTCTACAAAACAATATGCCGCTTGAGCTGTGGCGGTAGTTTGTGTTCTGTCCTTTCCTATTTAAACATGACAATATTTCCTTGCACGAAAGTCTGTTGGGAAATGTTTCACCCAGTTTGGTATGAAAGAACTTGGCTGTGCTGCATGCAGCCCTGACCTCAAACCCATCCAACACTTTCAGGATAAACTGTAAAAAGAGCTGTGAGCTGTGTTGGCTAACCTCAGTGGCTGACCTAACCCATGTTCTTGTGGCTGAATGGTAACTAATCCCTGCAGCTCATTCCAGAATCTGATAGGAAGTCTTTCCAGTAGTGAAGAGGGTGTTATTACTGTAGAATAATGCCCATGGTTTAAAGAACACATCTTTATTCATGGAATGTTAAGGTCCCACATAATTTAAGCCACAAAGTGTTACTGATTTTGAGAAAACATGAACCAAAGCTTACATGTTTTCAAATTAACTTTTATGATACCCTGTCACACTCTCACACAGTTTTCTCATAGAGCTACACACTCTCACAAACCTCTTTCTCTCGGTGGAAGCGCAGCTTCAGCAGCTGGGAGTCAGGCGCCAACAACTTTTCAACAAAGGACGCAGGCAGCTTTGTGTTGATCTGGTCTACTATCTGAAAGCAGAAGAGTCAACAATGACTTTCAAAATTTCAAAGAAAAGTGTAACAGAGTAGCAAAGTTATACACACACATTTCTGGCCTTCTTGGTCAGAAAGCCTGAAAAATTTATGGCTTTGCTGGAATTCCAAGCAAGGATAGTCCTGCTTGACAATGATGCTCTCAGATTAAATAGGAGCAAGGTACATTTATATCAACATGTCTGAAATTATCAGTCAGTCTGTACTTTAAGAGAATTATGCTCAAGTTTGGTAGAGGCAAGAATAACATTCAAAACAACAACAGTAGGTGGCCCCAAAAGTGTGTAGTTCTAATCACAAGAAAATAAAGACAGGGCAAACCACACAGGAAATATCTGGCAAATGATACACTACACTTTGCACATCATGCTTGGAGTGAAGAACTGTAAACAGATTTGTTTGGGCTGCGTCACTGCCAGATGACAAGGATGAACACTGTAATTTAGATCAAAGAGAAAGCAACAGCAGGTGTGATCAAAGTGCCATAAAAGGGATGGTACCAGGGTGAGAAGGCTGAGCACTGCCAGATTGTAGTCTGAGCCGCAGGCCCGGCAGCAGTCCAGCTGGTCCAGACCATAAGACAGGACGGCCTCCATCAGCTGACCACAGGGCTCCACGCTGGCCAGCAACACGCCCACACACTCATTCCCTGCTGTGAGAACTGCCTCAGAGAACTGAACCTGCTTCGCTGTGGTCACACAGGCCAGAACTCGGTTCAGAACCTTAAGAAAACAAAGAACAAAAAAGGTTTGATGCAAGAAAAACTCTGGTATGGCACTGACAATCACTGGTTGTGAAATGTGTCCCAATAAAGTTGACTGCATTCCATTCTACCAACGTCAAAGTGGTACTTTGGGTGGAGTTTAACTGGCCCTTGATCAAGATCATGCTTCTCATGCAATTATTGCTCTCATGTTTTACTTTTGCTGAAGCTAGGATAAGTAATAAATAAGTGCATTCATGCAAAAGTAGTAGAAGAAAAAAAATCACTTTTTTAGGTTTTAGAAGACAAGTAGAGGTGCATCAATGTGTAATTTCACAGGTGATAGGGATAAAGAATATATTTATTTATTCTAAGCCTGTTTCTAGTTGGTAGGCGTAAGTAATCTTTAACTACATTTACTCACTGACAACAACTTTTTTAATGACTGCTGGACTAGTTCATGTTTACTTTAACCCCCTGAACAGCTAAGAAGTCCTTGCAGCCTTTTACAATAAACTGACTGAAGCCCTGTTGCTGGGCAAGTTAACTGCACAGTTCCACATCTAATCCACATGTAATGCAACCTGCAGGGATGAGAACTGAGTTACGGGCTTATCAAGAGCCCAGGTTAGCTAGCAGTGGTACATGTGGACAGCAGTTTACTGCAGACAGAGCAGTTAAAGATGTTACACTTTCTGATATGATTTGTGGCTACATATGTTTGTTCAGGAGTTTAATTGCTCCTACTGTCTCCAATAGGAGTAAATTTTGTTGCATTTGCAAAGAACAAGCATGGTAAATGTTGACTGGACTGAATTATAACTTCAATCAGTTTCATTTTCCCACTGTACTCTGAAGTCACTCAGGCTGCTCTGTGTGTGGGCATATTTGCAGGAGCCCTCCCTCACCCACATGCAAACAGGTAGAACAACAGAGAGTAGAGCCCAGGAGCACAAGAGGGAACAAAAAGAAGCAAACAAATGATTAAAAAACGAACAAACGAAAAAAAAACAATGACAACATTTAGAATTGTCAACCTTAATTCTAATATTGTAAGAATAGCTTTATTTTTCCCTTCTCAGCCAATATTTCATCAGCAATTGAAATAAGTTAAGTTCCTACTTGGTATTCCAAACTCAGCTCAGGGCAGAATTTTTGAGTTATTATTTTTAAGAGTCATTTTGAAATCTCAACTCAAAACTAAATCTATATATTTCCTTCTTTTAGGCGAAAGTACTTTCAAGGGAAAAGTCCATACTTTCACAGTCCAGTCAAACTCTGTTATGGACAATGTCTTTCTAGCATATCTCGACAACTATCAATTCTCACACTGCCTTCCAGCATTTCCCCAAAAGACTTAATCTACTGTTCACTGCATCTTTTGTAACTAACACTACTGAGCCCTCAGTCAGGTTCTTCTGGGTGTGGCTCTTACATCAGTGACGTATGCCTCAGTGATGGGTGGTCCTCTGAAAGGGCTGAATCGCTCTCCGATGCTGCGGACTACTGTGCTGAAAACCCTCAGCAGAGCTGCCAGCTTGGGCAATGACACTGAGGGAGGGGGGATGTCTTCATCCAACACCTCGCCTGACACCACATGGTTCAGATCCTGAACAGAGCACAGACTCAGTCAAGTATTTGACTAAAACATTCATCACATTAGGAGGAGAGAAAGCATGAATATAACTTCAACTTCTTTGATCTTGTGTCTTCAAATGGACACTAGGACTGAAGTGGTAAAGGTTTTTTTAAAAAAAAGGTATCAGCATGCACATACTCTAATAGACCAACTTTACCTCCGCATACGCCTCCATATCCTCCAAAAACTGTCCCAGCAGGGTGGTAGAGAAGGTAAGGTCTGCCACCCAGAACTGCTCCAGACTCTGTAACCAGCCTAAACACACACAGGGAGAGCAGAGTGTCAGACAGAAAAGCACTGGACTGAAAGTAGACCATCACAGAGCACTAGCAGCATGTGTTCAGGTGTAGCAGCATGTGTTTTGGCAGTGCTTATATGGATCACCACACAGTTGCTTCTTTTTGCACCACAGTTACAAAGCACAGTTCATTAGACAGTGTGCAGAAGCTGAACTGATGTAATATATACAAGTGTATCTGGACCATCAGACAAGTTTGAGATGGAAAACTGTAATACATGGCTACCTTGAGTGTAAACAAGCTGTGAAATGCAACTGTTCAGTTATTTCAGTGAAGCCACAAGTAGACAGAAATTTAGAATAGCTATGCCAAAATATCCTGGTGATGATGCATGTTTAAAATATAAAACATTAATCCAAATGCAACTTGAGGTAGTGCCAAATACTTTGCAGTCCAAACATTAGATACAACTTTGAAACCTGCCTGAAACTAGCTGAGTGACTGATTGCTTCTGTGTGTGGTCGATGTGCCAGCCCACCAAGATGTCCACTGTGTCCTGTGGAAAAACAGTGAACACCAAAAGGTCACAGAGCTGGTATTAGTCAAGATATGCAGTAATAACGATCGCTGTAAGGGCGGCCCAGTGGTGCACAGTTCATCAAATGGGTTTGAACCCACCTGTTCAATGCTAAAAACTCCTACCAGCTGGGCCAAAGTCAACTGGGATTAGCCTTCTAAAGAATCACTGGGTATAGCTAGTAGACCACTCAGGGCTAAAAAACTCACTCTAAAGTTGGTGCTGAAGACATGTGGGTAACAGCGTGCCACCTGAAGAATACACTTTACACTTTGACAAAGCAGCTCTGGTGTGTCCACGTTCTCCAGGATGGACTGCAGGTTGTTCATCACAAGCTGAAACACATAAAATACTCTTTCAGACAACCATCAAAATCTGTTTCTTGAGGAATGCTAGTGCTAATCTGAATGATTCAATAAGAAATACTCTAAGATAGGAATAATAATTTCACATTAATTTCCGAACTTTGAA
Source organism: Acanthurus lineatus (assembly GCA_029814665.1). Classification (NCBI taxonomy): domain Eukaryota; kingdom Metazoa; phylum Chordata; class Actinopteri; order Acanthuriformes; family Acanthuridae; genus Acanthurus; species Acanthurus lineatus. The sequence continues at coordinate 22,519,706 of JAPZDV010000009.1, read as the reverse complement.
GCAGAGTGTAAAAAGAGATAACCACTGAGAATCCAACCACATTTGCAATGAGTTTTCTACAAAAGTGGTGTCTTTGACATAAAACTAGTTTAAGGTCTAAGGCTACCTCTATGTCTCTGGTAATAAAGCCTAGTCCTGAGCTGTACAGAAATCAGTTAAAGCTTTGGTGGGTGATTACCTGCATGACATGTGAGAAGGCCTTCCTCTCTCCAGCAGCCTCCAAAGCACGCTGTGCTGCCACCAGATACAGCAGCTTCACCTCATCACGACTGCTTGAAGTTAACTTCTGAAACAGCCACTTGAAGATGCGCTCAGCCTCGTAGCTGAGCACTGTGCAGAGAAGACCCAAGCAGGCTGCTGCATCCTGGCGCAACTCCCACAGCAGCTTACTGCTGCAAATGTCAACGACACCAGCAAGGAGACCACGTTAGAGAGCATATGATTTAGGGTACTAGAAAAGAGTAAGTGTTGTTGCAAAAACAGGGTGTGCATTATAAATGGAAGTCATGACAAGTTTTAAGTCTTCGAGGCAGGACTGCACTCCTTGAGCCTGCCAAGAGTCCAGGCCATTTTGTCATCACTTAAAAAGATGCATCTCAGTTTAAACTTCAGAGCATTTAATTGTCTTACTAAACCCTTACAGCAGTGTGGTAACCATTGGGTTGTTGATATTAAATAGTAATAGATTAAAATAGCATTTTCATTGCATTTTTTACAAATCTCACTATGGATGAGATACCAGACAATTATGTGCCTTCAGTTGTAGCTCCTTATTACATTACACCAGTCTACTGGCTAGCCATGAAGACCTGTATGATGTGTATGTCATAGAAGGCCACCAGCCCCCCCGCTTTTTGAAGCAAATGCATACCGTCCTTCACCATTCACCACTGTTTTTCTCTTTACACAATCAGACAGCTCTGCATGGAATGGATGTGTCGGCACATGAGTGGGCTCAGACTCAGCTTTACACCAGTCGCCTGATGTGCCCTACTCCAGCCAGTCTGAAAGGAAAGGTGCCTTTCTTTACTTTGATGGCCTCAGGGTGGACGTGGACGCACCCGTAAGCTGACATAGTGCAATTCTTTAGCAGTCAGCTGGGCCCTCTACCCCTCAGAAAAGATGTGCTGTCACAGCATAGGGCTCTTTAGGTCTGGCACCTCAAAGGTCCATCCTGAGAGCGTTTGGACTCTCTTAGAATGTCACTGAAACTACTAGCGCACCACAGACACATCCACCAGGTATATATACTACAAGTGGCAACTATTTCAAAATTTTGTGCAGATTTGATAGTATTTTCAATTTGTTATTCTGTATTGACAATTTTTGCTATTTATATAGAATTTATTAGAAAACGGCAAAGCTTCTTCCACCATCAAGGTTTACTTGGCGGCCATTCTGGCTTGCCATGTGGGTTTCAGTGGGTGTACAGTTGGACAGTACCCATAGGTAGACTGGTTTAAGAAGGAAGTATGTAGAATACTGCCTTTGATGAGGTTGTTGGCACCATAATGGGATCTGCCACCTGTCCCAAAAGCTTGTTCTCAGCTAGATACTGTATGTCCTGTCCATGCTTAGCAGATATGTGAACAAGACTCCAGATTTCAGAAAATCTGATCAGATTTTTTTTTGTCTTGGGCAAATCCTCAAAGGGACCCCAGTCTAAATGAAGAGGCTTTTGCTTTAGATAGTTGGGGCTACCGCACACAATGTAACAGAGACCCAAACTCAATAAAGTCAGAGAGCAGATCTTTTTCTTACCTCTCATTCAAAATGTCATTCAAAGTGCTGAGGATGGTGTCCAACTGTTTGACCAGGGTCTGTTCAAAAAAAAAAATTCAAAAGAAAATACTAAGTGTTAGCGTGTTAGGGCAGGATACATTTTTACATTCTTTGGAACTTTCCACACATCGAGTTCGAAATGAAATAACAATTTTGAGGTTTAAGCACTGATTCAGCTGAAAGAGATTCAAAGGTGTTTATATCCATGTTATTATGGCTAACTGCACAGGGACCTACATTTGGGTAAACCTGCAAGCTTGTTTCCTTTCTGTTGAATTTTGGGACTTGAAACATAGTCTTCAGGAAAGTAATTCAGTAGATCTGCAAATTTTTTGTTACATATTATAACATAGGCTTCTAACTATAATATTATTATTATATTCCATTTAATTAAATTCTAATTCTGATAATATGTTGAGCCCTTGGGAGAAAAAAAAAATTCCTTCATCAAGAAAAAGTGTCTAATTTCCTAACTGATGTAGTTAAGTGTATGTTGGAGAAGTTTTTAAGATTATTCCATGCCTGTAAAGATACATAAAACTGACCGTGTTGTTGAAAGCGTTGTCCCTGTGGAAATAATACACCATTTCAACTGATCACATTGATTTAAACTAGCAGTTATTACAACGTTGTAGACCACTTTCTTAGGCAAGTAGTTGCAAATTTCAGCTTGTCTCATCGTAAATCTTTGGTCTCACTGAATCTCACTTACGTTTTCCTAAAGACAACTTAATGCATCCCTTTTTTAAAAAAATATAGCTTTCAGTTTAGCTATAGTACTATTCAAGTTAAAAAATGCTAGCTCTAGGAAAAAAACGCCTTATTAGAAATATTTCTCATCTTAACCAGATGTTGCGAAAGACTCTCGAGTTGTCTGTCAATTTTTTATTGACAGGGTCATAAAAATTCTGTCAAAATCTATAATCACCCATCATTTTCATGTACATATTTAATTTTGATATCTAGGCTAATCAATAAAATTTCATAAAAAAAAACAACATTTCATTTATAATTTAATTTGATATACAGAACACACTTACAAATAAAGCATTCATATGTATGCCAGGAGTTAAGATGAACAGAGACATCAACAAAAAAATAAGCACTTTAAAAACTGGTCAACTGTTAGTCATTCATTTCCTTCTTCCAAATGGTGAAGAGCACCAGGAGTGAAGTTTTAATTAAAACGATATTTTTACTGGTGTTTACCTGCATAACAAATTATCAGAGCATTCAAGGCAAACCGCTTGCTGAAAAGAAATGTTCAAGGCTACTTTTTTTTTTAAACAGAGTCTGATGCAGAACTTACTCCACATAAAACACACAGTAAACCTAACCTTAACGAAAATAAGGTGGAGAGATCAACATCGCTGATAAATATTCTTTTGTATCACTCAGGTAAGAACACAAAAACACTTTATCTGTTGGCATGTTAGCATGTCATCCCCTGATGAGACTGTATATTGGCTCAACTCGTGTTATTTTTGGACTTAACCTCTCTCTTATGATGCTCAACTGGCCAACAATCCACTTGATCACTCAGTTACTTTGCTACTAAGTCAGTCCCATGCAACTTTTAGCTGTGGCGCTTGCCCCACTGTTGCACTGTCCAGCCAAAAATTGAATGAATGCAATCATGTGTTTGGCAGGCGGAGTGGAAATGTTTACTATTTTTTTATTAGTGTATTAGGGTTATTTAATAACTAGCATAAATTTAATTCCTGTAGTTTTATATTTGTTTTGTACAACTATTTTACATCAAAGTCTATGACAAGAGCCATTTGCTTTACCCTCTTGGGGGACCATATCGTGCAGCAAGCAAAAGTTTCCAGATGTGTTGGTCTGGCAATCTGTACTAAAGTAAAAGTGCAATTATTCCAATTACAAATGACCTAATTAAAAGTAAAAAAAAAAAAAAGCATTGTTGAAAAATGTAGAACCCACTCAAGTAAAAATATAAGGCTACCAAGTGAATAAATTACTCAAAGTATAGTTTACTTTCTGTCTTTAAAAAGCAGTGAGGCTACAAGATATACGATTGTCATTACGAGATCTTGACTTTCAATAAAACTCTTTTTACCTCCCAAGCACATTTAAGTTCACATACAAAAAAATAACATAGTTAAAGTTAGCTAGCTAACTACATTCACACTTATTGTATGTACATCTTAAATAAATGACCTAGCAGAGATTAATGGAGGAATTTCTAAACAAGGCCTCAGTGTTTTTCTGGAGACAAAGTAAAAACTTCATGTAACTGTCTTTTTTACATTTTGCATAAGAAGTGGGGCTGGATGGCACTTTTAGCTTCTGGGTTTTGCACTGTCATCATGACTTTGTGATAAAAAACATTTGGTGGCCCCCTTTTCTCCAAATAGCTGGTAACTTGGCAATTTTAGTCATGTCATTTGTATTTAGTTACAACCAGTTCTTATTAAGCTGGCACTCTACCTCTGCTGTTTCACATGATATATGTTCAGGATTTATAAGGAAAGCAACTGTTTATACAGAAAAACATTATAAACAAAACCATCTCATTCATCTATCATCATCATTTGCCATTGTTTCAGAATGATATTTTCAGGACATTCTGACTAACCACTTTGCTTTCGCCGTGGCTGATGAATTCCTTCAGCTGTTTGAGGGTGGCTAGCCTACGGTCACGATCGTCTTCCCTGGAGACTCTGCGCAGGAGGTTGGCCAGCCGAGACTCCTCTGAGTGAGCCATCCCTCTGTCTGCAATGGCACCACAACATGTCAGAAACACACCAACATTCTCACTTCACTGCACCTCCCCGTTATACGCTACATGTTTAGAATCAAACACTGACACTATGAGGGTGACTGTGGGCCAGGAGAAATAGCAGGTTTGTGTACTTATCAGAGGGTCAGTGGTTCAACTCCAGACTCCTTTGGTCTGCATGACAAAGTGTCCTTAGGCAAGAGCACTGAATCCCAAATTGCTGGTGATGACTCTGTACTGTGAAAACTGGAATTTTTTAAAATATGGCTAGCCAACAACAGTGCGTTTGCTGCCTAACTTCAAAGCAGGGAAGCAGCCCAGCAGTCCATAACATGGCTCTTTGTTTCTCTTGTTATTCCCAAAATGTCAGCTTGTACTATCACTTATCCATTATGTCAGACTGTCAAACATTTGTTTGTTTGCTTGCTAGAGTGCTGCAGCTCCAGTTAAAGAGACAAACAAATGACTGTAGTTTGTCAATAAGCACAGTCAGTAAGAACAGTCTGGAATATATATTAGATACATAAGAGTAACTGAATCTTACTCTTACTATGAGTAAATCCTATGTTAAGAAACTTTTCTTAGGTCAGCTGCATACTGAAGATGCACAAATGCTGATGCATGTTTCATAAAATCAGTCTTAAAATTCTGGAGGTTCGTCTGAGCTTACCCTGCGATTTCTTCATGTCCTTTGAAGCTAAAGCACGGTTTCCATGCTGAAAAGGAGTCAAATCTGTTGTCACGTCATTGGGCCTCAACTCTTGCCCCACCGACTTCCAACCAAACGTATTATCACAGACACCTTGACCAGCTTCATATCCACCTAGGGGACAAAGAAGAGGGGTTGGAATGAACCAATTCACTGCATGAAAATCAGACAAAAATGTCTGATATCACCAAAAAAAAAGAAAAAGGAACAACTAAAGATTCATGCATGTTTGAGATTTTTATTGAGTTAGGTTGCAAAATACTTCATAAGCTTTCGTTGAACAGTTTTTCAAGGCTTACAATGACTGGTTAAACTCTGCATCTACTTGATATACTCACTGTTATTTTATGCACCCAATTATATTGATACATCAGTACATGAATGCAATGGTGATTTTACATTTAGGTTAAACGCACATTTTGCTCCACTTTCTCAAGAAGACTGTTTATTTTGTTATTTATTATTTTATTATTATCTTTTATCCACAAATTAAAACTATTCCAATTTCCCAGCAAAAAAAAAGTATGAACAAGCCAAATTGAGAGAGCTTGTGTCAGATCAGTTTATGAAATATATTTTCTGATCTTGGGTGCAAAGCAAGAGAAGCAAAATATGGTAAAAATTACACTTTCTTATTATGAGATAAAGAGCTTCTTAGGGGTGCTATGGTATAACTACAAGAGCTAGCAGAAGCAACAGAATTGGCTGCAGGTCTGATGGGGCTGACTGACACTTCACAAAAACACTGAACAGCATCCTGCACACACTGTTACAACAATCCCACTGTAAGTTTCTAGCTGTCAACACCTTTTGACAATGGAAAAATATTTTCCTAAATAACACGACTGCAAACAAGAGAGAATACTTCAGACTTCTAAATGTTCTCTTAGGAGTCTGATTGGGAAACAATAAATGCAAGGCTTTTTAAGGCTAACTCTTAAAGATGGAGTGCCTTTAGATGCATTGCAATGCGGATGTGGAAGCTTCTTTATCGATTTAAGTAGGTCAAAAATACATTTTTTAAGTATTAAAGAACTTACAACCTTATGAAGAAAATAACTTTACTTAGTGTGTTTCACCTAAATGATGGCTTTCCTCAGAGCTAGTGTTGCAGCAGGGATGCTGCTCTCCTCTGTGGAATATTTAACGTTAATAATAACATATGGGAGCACTCCACCTCCCTCTCATTTTGTTGTTCTCATTAAGGCAAAAGAATTTAAGATGTGTTAAAATAAAACAATTCATTTATTACTGAAGTTAACTCAAAAAATTATAAATATCTATTCAAGCATAGATATTCTAAATTTGGAGAATCAAGAAGCAGCAGGAAACTGGGATGCCAGGGGATTCCCACCCTGAGAAACTACAACCTTAAATTCTGGTAACGTTCTATAAAAATAATGAAGTTAGTTATGGTCTTATGTCCACGTGGTGTGTTATGTGCAGGGTCAAACGGCACACTGCCTGATAAATGCTTTGTGTAGTGGAGACAGAAAAACAGAGCTAATCAACTATGAAAAGCTACAGTCAAACTCCTCATTTCTTTCTGTCTGGTGAAGCTTTCACAGTCACTAGTGGTGCATTTATGGCCCTTTGAGAAACTAACTGTGTGGGTACCAGTGTTGTCGCTCCACTAGTTGATCTACCATGAGAGGCTCTCTGTGGGGGAGTGCCAGTAGTAGCAGTCATAGCTGTGCAGTATATTGTACAAAAGCTTCATTTATTTGTCATTTAACAACAAATGCTTCTACAATGAAATGTAAGTTGTAGCCCCTTCATGCTTCAAATATGTAGAGCTATTTTAACTAGAACAGGTTATAATAAAACAGATAACATGTACAGCTACTGATATACATATACCAAAAAGTATACATATACAAAAACAAAAGGGTTAAAGTCTTTTCTATTTATTCATGGTGAAGTATCGAGGATGAGATTAACGTGGTTGATGGTACCGTCTGTCAGCCCTAAAAATCTTGTAAAGTTTATCAGGCTTGCTAATGGTAACGTTACCAGCAGCTGTGAGAGGCCAAAACTGTGGATACAGTTACCCAGTGTTTCTCTTTATATATTTGCCACAGCAGCTGCCAGTACCACAGTCATCATGCTCAACATATGCTACAGACCCTGGAGTCTTACCTATATGGTCCAAGTCAGGGAGGGGCGACAGAACTTGACTAAACCAAACTTTTAAATCTAGCCAGACAGAAAAGAGTTCATTTTGACCAGTAAAAGCAGTTTTTGCACACAATGTGTGCTTGATTGAGAGAAAAAAAATCAAATCACCTGTATTCACTCTGTATACTACAAAGAATCTATATTATGTGTAAAGGGTATTTAAAAAAAAAAAAAAAGTTCACCCTCTTCCTGTTGTGTATCTGCAGCAGCGTAGGCATCGCTGGGCACCACTGGCTGGTCAGGGCAGCTGGAGGGCAACACGTCATACAACGCTGCTGAACCAAGCTCTCTGGACTTCACTCCGTCCTGGCTGGGTGACACACTGTCAACTCTGAATAAGCAAAAAGACAAAAGACAAGTTCTACAACTGAAGCAACCACTTGGTTTCACATTGCATTTAAGATTTTATTTTACTGCTATGATAATATTTTGCTCCACAGCTGAAGGGCGTCAGAATTTTAAGAGAATCTCAGGATTTGATGTTGATCATTATTTCTTCATGGGTCTGACCAGGGAAATACAGTAGAGAAATGTTTGGTGCAGTACGCAATTTTTTCATTTTAAAAATGTAGCTGCAATAAACACCACCACCTGTATTTGAAATCTAATTTTTGTCAAAGAATTAGAGCCTTTAACTATGCTGTTGCTAATATTCTGTCTACAGAAGTGGAAAACAGTATGATAAAATACAGTTTTTAACAAGAACCCTGCTTAAGTGTGGCTTTGGAAATAAAAGAGACAGTGAGGAGAGTAACTTTCTTTAACCAATGCAAACAATGGTATGTTCATATTCATACACAATAATCTCTGAAGGACGGCATATTAAGTATTAAAAAAATTCTTTAACTGACACCTAGCAAAGCTTGAGTAAGCTACTTACCACATGATATATCCCATAGAGATGATAGAGTTTAAAATGCACAGATACTTTTCCTCACTGAAGGCAAACTTAATGAAAAATGTATGTACAGCTTGCCAATAAAAACTTCACTAGTAATGGCAGCAATTGAAAAGATGTTTTGAATATTTGAATAAGTTTAAAGATAAGACTTGTTTTATGAATGGATTTTGCATTGCATTGTTGACACTGAAGCAACAGGTCACAGTTTTACAATCACATCTTTTAACAATTTTAAGGCAATTTAATTTATATTGTACATCAGTGCCAGAGACAAATGCACAATTGATCTAATTTCCACAAACTAATTGCCCTAAAATGAACCAGTGGCCGTTAGAGCCCCTAAGAGTCTGTGGCACTGAGACAGTTGTCCCACTAAGTAACAGTTTCCCTTTCACCTGTTGTTACGAATCGTGAAGTGAGGTTAACTGTAGGTTAACACATGTGATGCTAACTCGAGAACCTAATATCTCAGTATTTGCTGCGCGGATTTATGCAGTTCTTAATTGTCCTGTCAAAAACGACACACAAGATCAACTCTGTCATACGTTTATAACGCAGATGTTTTAAAAATAAATCCGGAAGTTATTTGGGAAGTTGATAACGTTTCAGAAGGGTGGCGTCTTTCCCGTGCTAACTGGCTATCGTTAGCCAACGCAAACAGTATCGTGGTAATGCTACCCAGCTAACTTACCATTGCTCGGAGAGAATATCTATCACCTTGTGGTTCACACTAATTTACAACCACTGATATGTCTAATTATTGCGGCTCATGAGACGTCATTGTTGTATTTGCTAACGAGCCTCGTATCGTTTGCTGACAATTAGATATTAGCCTTAACTGAGTTAGCAGAAGGCTGGCAACGTTTAGCTAACAACGCTCTCTAAACAAACTGAGCTAACGGTAGCGCCGGGCTCACCAGCCTGCGAGGCGGGATTGTACAGTGGAGATAAAACGTTTTCGCTTTACGTTTGCGTATGCTGCGTGGCAGGCTATGACAATGTTACAGTCTATCTGACAGTATGTTTAGACGGTTACGAACATTTACTGTCACTGATAGAGACAAAATGTATTTCCCTCCTATGTGGCTACAACTTAAAGCAGCAGAGAAGAGGCCCACACAGTCCCCGATTTCTTTGAACCAGCCTCCTCCAGAGCAGGATACCAACCTGGGCTGCCAGTCATTCCAGTGTGGCTGCAGTTTGTGGGCGCCGCTGAGCCGAGACCCCGAGGCTTTACGGCTCATTACCTTTTAGAGAGCTGCATGACCCGCTGGCAGCGGTGACGTGTCTCTCCTCAAGGGTTACTTTTCACTGTTAATGTTTTGTCAAGTCTCATAGATCGGTTAGCAACTCAACGTTACAGATAGCTTAAGGTACTGTTTCTTCTTCTTCTTCTTCGCCTTGCTGCTCCTTCTTCTTCTTTGATGTTTTACGGCAGTTAATGCTTTTGACATTTTATTACCGCCACCTTCTGGAATAAATCAACTACTACAGTGTTTAGATCATTTTTTTAACCATCAGTTATGTTCTCTAGAGGAACCTTACGTCTTCTTGTTCACTAATACGAAACTCCTGTAAGCTTTTTAATCGTCTTCCTGTTCTACAGGACCTGACAGTGTTCAGTGTTCTTCCTCAAGGATAGCTAAATGTGCTGCGTGAATGGTTGTTGTTTCCACTATTCTTAAACTGGTGAACACTATTTCATAAACCATGTCACAGTGATTTTGTAAGATACCTCTCTACTTAAAAATTTTACCGTAATACACTACACAGGAATATTTGGTTGCCCTCACCTGCTCCACCCATTCAATAAATCAATAATACTATTGCAAAACACAGTACAACTAAGTCATATGTTACCATAAATTATAATCACAAGCTGAGCAAATGTCAAAAGACACACACACACACACACACACACACACATCTTATATTATGAAAAATGTGCAGTATTATGTAATCTAGGTTTTGCTGGTTATTTACTTGATTTAAATTCACCTGGAATATGTCTTTGTCCATTTATTTTCTAAGTCATTCCATCGTTAGTGAAAACTATTAAAATTTATATAAAAAATGATATAGCTAATGAGACCTTACTAAAATGTACTTGCTTTTTTCTTTTTTTTTCTGTTTACTGATAAAGACAGGTATGGTGGTGTCTCCAAAATGTCAATGATGATCATGGCTCAAATGACATTGTGTGAAATAGTTAAAGAACATGAGTGCTGGGATGCAGTTATTTGTTAAAGTGTTTATTCAAATTTGTCGGTATTTGTTTGTGGATTTGGCAATGCATTTGATTTGCAAGCTCCATGGATTACTTTCATATTTCTCTCCTTCTTTTACTGAATTTGGGGTGTGTCTGTTATCTATCTGGTGAAATTACACATTTTTTGTTCTGTCACCCCCAAGGTCCTCTCAAATAAGTACTTGGATGAATGAAGTCCCTCTGTCAAACACTGCTTAAGACGGCCCACCTCTTAACTCTTGGTGACTACAACATCGAAACAGAAGTTATAATCTGTCTAATAAACTTTAAAATCTTCTCTACCCCATTCATCCACATAGCAGTGTTGGGGAAGCAGGAAGTTTTCAAGTTGTTATCATATCGATAATCCTTAATATGGCAATGCCAAGGAACTTATATACATTGTGGAAAACTTTGGACTAGCATGTTAGCACTCCCACCATTCAACACATAAAAGAAGACTTTTTTTCTAATCTAATTATCTATATATTTTCAAAGGTCTGTGAGTTTTTGAGGTTGTAGTGACTAATGTTACCCTCTTTGATCATTACTGTGTTGTCTATAAAATCTCAGCAGAATTCAAAAAGAGGTGATCAGACAGCACATCAATAAGAATTCATCTTGTCTTTTACAGCCACAGCAGTTTTGCCATCAGCCTCTGTCAAAGGTCCTGTAAACAGTTTCATGTCTGATATCATGAATGTTATGGATGTTGTTGCCATCATGGTGATGACTGATACCAACACCACTGCAGCAGTCAGATCTTGCAATTTTGGGCTCTGACATCAGGAAGATACATATTCTTTCCTGGAAGCCAGCACAGGTTTTGATCCAGGCCCATTTCACCTCTTGACTACAGTACTGCAACTTGGTACTGGCTTGTGAGCTCGCATGTGCTATTCAGTCCATGCAGCTCATTCAGAATGCAGCAGCTTGAATTGTCTTCAACCTATCCAACATCTCCTACACTACACCTCTCCTTTGCACCCTGCACTGACTACAGGTAGATGCTCAATTCTGATTGAAGACCCGTGGTACTTGAGTGCTGTGCTGTGAATGACTCAGGTCCGTCCTGCATCCAGAACCTGGTCAAACCGTACACCCCAGCTAATCCTCTACACTGTGCTGCTGCCAATCAGCCTGATACTCCCTCACAATGAGCATGGCCCAGCTACTGCTCAACAAAATCCCAACTGTTCGCAGTTTTGGCTCCACAATGATGGAAGGAACTCCCTCTCAACATTAAGAGAGCAAAAGTTCTATACATCAAGCCATCAGAGACTGAAAGCTCAGCTCAGCATGTTCAGTAAACTTGATGTACTTGCATGATTCTTGCAATATTTTTGGTGGGTCCACGTGGCTAGTTGGATTTATTGTAAAAGCAACATCAGCTGAATAAATTTATGTTATATGGAGCCCAAGGAATTATAATCATGTGACTACAATGTGGGTAGAGCTAAAAAGTTTTGGGATGCATCTCGGCCTGCCACCACAAGAGGGAATCCTACCTCAGCAGATAACATTTACTACAGGCTCTAGCCGTGAATGCACATCCACCATTAATGGAAAGAATCGATGAATCAGCACAGGGCAATCTCTGGATGTTATGGTGGCCCAGACAACAGGTCCACTGGCAGGACATTGATTTTTTTTCATCATAGGATGTTAAAAATAATATTAATGATATCAAATGTAACGTTCTACAGGCTCACTGGGCTCCTGTTTGGTGTCCTGTCATCAACATTGTTTGTTTTTCTACATGCATACTGGTCCCTGCCATAGTTTTAATCATGTTAGGAAAATGATACAGAGTTTTTTTTTTTTTTTTGGTTATTCATATTCCTGTATGAATTTAAGATGATCAATTCTTGTTCTGTACAGAGATGCATTATACTGATATGCTGTTATCATGGGGGAGATTTTGTACTTATGGCTGTCCTGACCAGGGTTTATGAACCATTATACCATGGTCTGGGTGACTACTCAATCCTGAGTGGCTGCAGGGTGTCCATTAATTCTTGATAAGGGATACCTACTAAGTAGTTCCAGTAAAACTGTCTGTCCATACGAATGAATGCACTGGCTCAGCCTGTATCTGTTTCCAGTCACCTTGACATTAGAAATAAATTAAATGAATGCAGCCATCTGGCCTTTGTGTTGTCCACTAATTCCTTGTAATGGAAACCTCCTCTGGCATTATCTCTTACATATTTCATATTATTTTATTAATTTCCTCATTAAATAACTTGATTACATTAGTTCTGCTTTCAATTGAAAGTAAGTTTTTTAGCTGAATAACTCTTTTTCTCCATAGTGCCCTGTAGTCTTTATCTGTAATATACATAGAGAGAATGTCAGTGTGTCTGTTGTGGCAGGAAGGAAAAATATCATTTTCTTTAATTATGTAAACAAGGCACTAACAACACAATGCAAAGGACAAAAACTAAAAACACCTTATTGTGAAATGAAGAATATAATGACATTATCACTAAAGTGCAAAACAAAAAACAGGTTAAAAAAGAGAGGAAAGTTGAAAAAATTTGCACAATTTTGTTCAGAGTGTTAACAAGCACAAGCACATTGTGTGCACAAAGAAAACTGTTAAACAAACAACAATATCAAGGTAAAGTACTAGTAATGGTTGCTGAATATATTTTTTAAAATTTATTTTACATATTTATGCTGCCATGGAAAAGCAATTCTTTTATATTTTTCTGTTTCAGAGTAAGACAAAAAAAAAACATCTTCACTCATTAGGGACACAGTGATGTATGTTCGAAATGATCAGGATGAATAATGAAATGTTGAAATTAATTTCAAGTGCTTGACTCATCATTTAATGTCCCTGCTGCAAGTCAGTTCATATAACTTGTAGTTATGTGTGTATGAGGTGTCAGATTATGAACAATGTGTACTCCAGAACAAAAAACTGTTGAACATAGTATCTTTGTCTTGCTGGATTTGTTAAAGTAAAGCAATGTAACTGTACAGAAAGCTTCGGCGTGCACATCATATTCAACTTTGTTCTTTTCTCCTTGGCCATATTTGGAATTAGCCTATTTTTTAGTTTGCATTGACTCGATATGCAGATAAGTAAGTCAGAATAGGATAAAAATAAAAGCATTATTTCTGAATTCAAAGATGCTGCATTTTTAGAATTTGTATTTAAGGGAATGTAAACAACATCAACAAGAAAATAAGATCAACATCCCTACAAAAGGTTTGCATCTGGGAATGATGTCCACCAACATTGAGTGCATTTAGTAATAAGTGTCACCAGTGCGATGGAGAGTTTGTTGCCCTCCATCATGTTGGAGTCCTGCTGCTATTACCAACGATATTGATAACATGAAACTTCTTTCTACATGGCTCTAGGGAGATTATGGTCACTGTTGTTTGTACTCTGCCCAGCAAAGTCTTTCAGCTTTCTCAGAAATGCTCATCCAAACTACCTCATACTTATTCCTGCACTTCCATGGGTCCTCAGGAAAGCACCCACTAAGTTTTATGTGGATCAAAGGAGGACAGAAGTCATTAAGGTGCTCTGAATAAAAGAAAATTTGAACTGCTTCAATTTTCTAATAATTGAGCAGCCCAAACTTTGAAGGAAGACCATATACACATTCAAAGCCACATGGCAACTCATTAAACTTGATGTGTAACTGCAAAGTAATCGGAAAAATCCGACACAAGGGAAGAATAAAATGCTTCATGACTCATAATAAAGATTTGATTTATACTGACAAAGTCACTGCAGTACATGTAGAGTGCTCTCCTCATGCTAAAAAAGTGACTTTTGTCATTCCGCGACTTGATGTGTAACTGCAACGCAATCGGAAAAATCCTACACAAGTGGACAATTTAATTTTTCATCAGAATAATCATAATAATCAGAACTTCATAACAGTCAAAGCCACATTGCAATTCATAAAAATGCTCTTCTTAGTGATAAAAAAAGTACTTTCATCATGCCCAAACTTGAAGATGCGACTCAAGCTAGAAGTCAGATACTAGTCGGACAATTAAATTCTTCATCACTATTAATCAGAACTTTATACATCAGGGGAAGCCATTACGTCGATCGCGATCTACCGGTCGATCGCGAAGGTAAAGTGGGTCGATCGCATGGCATTAAAAAAATCTATCCAATCCGTGCAAACGGAAAACTGCGCGCTATTTCAGAGCAATTTGCGGGTCGTTTCCCGGTTACCATGGAAACAGACAACAAGAGGCGGAGTGACGCATGCGCAAGTTGCCGAGTTAACCAGTTTATTTCCTCTAAACTTCAGAAACGGTATAACAATGAGCGGGGGAGCTGCAGTGCAAATCATCAAAATAAGGTGATGACAAAAATGTGCACAGTTGTATTGTGCAACATGAGTTCATGCAGTTATGGGAGGTGAATCAACTCATGCATTTTTACAGTACGTAGA
>JAPZDV010000009.1:22484219-22501276 GCA_029814665.1 Acanthurus lineatus | reverse complement strand
TTCTCCAGCACATTAAGAACAACATCCCTGCCAGTCTGGACCCTCACCAGTTTGCATTCAGAACCAACAGATCCACAAAGGATGTCATCTCCACTGCTCTCCACTCAGCCTTCACTCACTTTGAGAAAAGCAACACCTACATCAGAATGCTGCAACAAGTGATTAAAACTGCCCAAAACATCATTGGCACCCATCTACCAAGCATCAGTGATATCGGGGAGGTGAGGTGTCTGTGCAGAGCCAAGAGGATACTTAAAGACAACACCCACCCCAGCCATAGCCTGTTCACCCTGCTGCCGTCAGGCAGAAGATACAGAAGTATCTGCTGCCGCACTACCAGACTACAGAGCAGCTTCTTCCCTCAGGCTGTGAGACTAATTAATGCACCATCTTAACTCCTCCATGTTTGACAATTTTATTTTTATTTTTTCTACAATCAATTAATCAATCAAGAGGGAACCGCACTTCAATTTCATTATGCAACCTTTGTTGTATAATGACCGATAAACTTCCTTGTATCCTTGTATATACTCGCACAGTTATTCATTTGACATTCATAAGTACTTGATCATGCTTTGTTATTTATTTGTCTCTAGGTTGCTTATGTTACATAAAATAATAGCAGAAAGGTAAAATTAAAGCATATTTCTGTTGGGTACCAAAAAATTTCCACACCTATATTTACAGTTAGTTCAGCTGAGGTTGAGTATATGGATCCTTTTGTGTTCCCCTTTGTAGAAATCAGTGTCGGTGGTCCATAGGTGTAACAACATTATTATTACAGTCAAAGTGGTGATAATTATTCTCCTTCTCAATATTCAGCAAAGAGATAAATAGTGTGATGGTGTGAATTCAGGTAAATTTAGGACAAATTTAAATCTACATTTCTGGATGGCAACAATTGCCATTAGGTTGCCATAGGTTTTGTCTCACCTGCTGCCTTGAACTGTAAACTTTCACCCTTCTAATCTGAATGACACGCTGAAATGTGAACTGGTCAGATGGACAGATGACTGTAGCCCCTAAAGGACAAAAGTTTTACAGCGGAGACAGCTGATTATTCATAAGAAAAAAAGTGACCTGGTTAGGGTGGTTACTTATCTGTGGTTTAGTCTTTGTAAACCAATTAATTACAATTTTTCCAAAGGGATTCTCAATTACTACCATGTGACCAGACAAAAGAGTCAGTGAGGAGCAAAGAAGGGAGGTTGGGAGGTGTCTTCTCCATAATCAACAACAAGTGTTGATAAGAGATAGAGATCATTTCTATCAGCTGTTCAGCTAAGCTGGAGCATGTGCATGAACATGGAAATGTACTGCTCAGGTAATTTAAATGAATACAGGACTTACACCACTACCTGGCATCTAATAACCACGTTAAGCATATGGATTATAAGCGACAGGGTCCATAGATACAAAGCTCCACATGTGCTTTTAGAACTAGGGTTACAGTATCATAATCTTCATTCTGTCTCATAGGGCTGTATTGTAAGCAACCAGTTGTAACACAATAGACATTTCCACCACCCTCCTCAACAGTCCCATTTCAACCTAGCAAGCATGGCTCCTGAAAAGGAGGTGGTCATATCCAAAATATAGAATCTTATTAATGGACATGTCACAGACCACAATGCTGCCTAAGTTATGTCCTTAAAAGTCATCCCACTGAACAGGGCTGTTGACACTACCATGCTAATGTATAGAGTGCATACAACCCCAGTGGCAGGATCTATGCCCGCCTTTCTATAGGCTTTGGAGACACACAGAGTCAACCTGCAGGGTGTTTCTTGGACAGAGCCTTACCAGTCATGTCATCAAAGGAACACATGAGCAATTGTTTGGTACCATTTAAGAAACTCAACAATTGCAACTTAACAGTAGTGTCGCCTGCAGAATTCATATTAAACTGATAAAAACAGCTTGAAATGTAATTTACTTTTCACAGATACTACTAAAGGAGTGATAGATTATTTAGGATGGGAAAGAAGAACACACAGAAAACAGTGTTCTAAAATCAAAAAACTTTTTTTTTCAATTTGAGGTATTAGTCAAACCCTTATGTAACACCAGAGGTTTTGACCTGGAACAATTATTGTCATTACATAAAGTCTGAATGCAGTAGAAACAATGTTAAATTCAGTAAATAGGAAAAACATTAGATGGAGAAACCTTAGACTTGGCAACAGGAGATATTTTTATTCCTCTCAGTTCATCAAAAGATCAGAATACGAGTGTTCTATTATGAGTATTTTTACTTTTACAGTATCAGAGGCCTCAGGCACATTTTACTTCATATGTGCAAGAATCACACTTATGTCAGTTGGTAGAGTCATGATAGGATTTAATTATCTAGAGTTTTACACAAGGACAATAAAGCAGATTCATCAGAGAAAGGAATGAGGTAATTTAGTAAATTCCCACAGTGCTTATGACCCCTGCTGATAATGATGATAACATGGCATAATGATCCAGTGTATAATTCCCCTCAGGGATGCTTCATAAAACACTAAGTCAGCCCCTGAAACTGACTCTGTTGTGTCGGATGATTATGTATCTTTCAAAAATAACTGGTGATTCAGAGAAAGTGGTTCTGGTAGTTGAACATGTATTAGTATCTTTGCTCTCAAAGCTTTTCTTTCATCCTCTCTCTTAATTCCTTTCTTCCTGGGTATTTTCTGGTCAATAAATACACAAATGAGTACAAATAAATAAATACATATTAAAATAAATAGACAGCTGATCAAGTCATCTTGAAAAAATTGCTCATAATTACTCTAATTTTAGTATCCACTCTGTGAACTAGCCAGTGTCATAACACACACACACACACACATACACACAAACACACACTCCTACACTCAGGCTCTTTCCTCAGCAACCGCACAGTTACTAAGAGACTGATTGCAAAGAGGCAGTGTTTCCATGGCATCAGCGCTAGTGGCTGAGTCATCTTCACTGCAGTGCATGCTCTTATACGAGTGCACATGTTTGTCTGTTGGTGGATTAACGTTCATTCATCTTTGTATAGTTTTGAATATGATGATTAGAAGTCTTAAAATCAAAATAATGACATTTCTAAATAGAATAGAAACAAGTTACATCAAAACAGTCAAAATACTGATGGGATCAGGATGGTGACTGATGCTTCCTTTGATGTGAAAGCAGTGTTCCACTTTCCCCAAATCCACTGGTGTATCTTGCCTGTTCCTCTTATCCATGTAATAAGTCGCAGAGCTACCCCTACCCCTGAAGGCATGGAGACTCCCTTTGTCTTAAAGAGACACTGACCCCAAAATTATCTCAGTGACAGTAGAGGAATTAAGTGTCCTCCTGTGGTTGAACTTCACTTTAACAAAAGCAATATTATTAGAATTTTCACATGAAAAGTAACTAAAAAGTATATATTAAAACAAAATAAGCCCAAACTATTGGCATTTTACAAGTTACTTCAGCACCTACTTAAATATATTAATCTCAAAAAGTAAAAAAATACATTAAATCAGCTAATAATAATATTTGTATAATAACTACGTATCACATTACAATGTTGAAACAGTGTGATAGAGATGAATTATGACCTGAATGAGCAGCTCCCCTTGAGATTAGAGCTCTCCAGCCTGCAGCTAAGATAAAGTGAATATTGCACTAAGATTCACCAGGTGTGCAAAGTGATGACTCCAAATGAATGATCATGTTGCTCTGCACATGCTGGGTATGAATATAAAGAACTGTACATTAACAAAGTCAATCAACTGAAAAGGTGGTGATATCAGTGAGTGGCTAAACGCACCAGTCACTGACAGGTTTCAAAGTCTGATAAAATGACTGAACTTATCTATAGAAAGATTGTTAAAATATTATTTAGGGCTTAAAAATAATAACTTATTACACTAGTGTCTTAAAATCTGTTTTTTCATTTTCATTGAATTGGTTGAACAATCAAAAAAATACTATAATATACTAAAATACTGTAAGAGGCACATTTGCCTTTTCTCCCTCTAAATAGAACTTTCTCTGGAGGCTGGTAACTTTGACCACATTTGACCGTGGAGGAAGTGGATGGCTTCACAAAGACAGATGTTGTCCAGTTTCTTAGACAGTGCTGACTTACAATTTTCAATGAGCCAAAACAGAAATACCACAAAAGTTATCAATATCAAACTCTCTGCATAATCATTCCAGCAGTTGAACTGCGTGTGCATGAATCAAGAGCTGTACAACTCATCTTCTTCTGCCTCAGGCCATGGACTTATCAATCAGCCCTTGTAATGTCATGATACAGAGGACCCCTCCCCCTCTATCCATTACAGGCAGTGTTCCTCTTTCTCCACTAAGAATCCCTGCATTATTAATGCTATAGTATGTGCACTATTATGTGCATTTCTGGCGCTTATTTATTTATTTTTGCTTTGCATTATGTCTGCATGTATGTTGTGCCTATGTATTTACTGTATAAATCCATGTTTTTACATTTTGTATTGGATATTTATATATAAAACACATACAAAATGTGATAGTGTGTGTGTATGTGCATGTGTGTGCTTTGTACACTGTAATGTGTGCTCAGCTTGAATACATGTTGTCCATGGATGCTTTGTGTGTGTCTGTGGGTGTAACTCTTTGTGCCGAAGGGGGTGGGAAGCTGAACAGGCGGGTAGGATTCTATAAATAGAAAGCTCCCGGCCTCTTTGGAGAGACACACACACATACACACACACACACACATACACACACAAAAAGAAAGACACGGAGAGAGTCAGAGGCAGCTGCGCTATGCTCGCCTGAAAGATACAGAACAAACAGAGGAGGAGAGGCATCGAGCCATGGCGTCACTTCCTGACGGAGGTGATGCCCATATCAGGAACAAACCCCTTAAAAGGAGATCTATGGTAGTGTTTCCCAAACTGATTTGCTTGTGACCCCTTAAAATAAAGTTATATCTACTTTAGATCTCACATAACAGTTTATCACCTTAAAGTGGGTATGAGTGGTTCAAGCATAGAGTGTTTTTTTCCCCTTTTAGATCATATAATTTAAAAAAATCCTAAAGAGACTCAGACACGTAAAAGGGCTTAATTTAACAATATAGAATCAAAATTCAGAAAGGAATACACTGAATTGGTTAATCTGCTGTGCCCCTTTTTGTTTACCTTTGCCCCCATTTTGGTCCCAGTACCAGGAACCACCAAATTTATTTGGTTTTTTGTTCAGTCATTAGTTTACCATGTTTATAAATTAACTTTCATAGTCATATTTTGTGCTAAGTTATGTATTTGTGACAACATTTTTTTTAACCATTAACATGAACGTTTCCTCTGCTGAATAACCAGCTTTGCTGCAGAGAAAAGAATTTAATGAACTGCTTAACTGCAGATAAATGTTTGTGTATTCAAGACAAATTTCAAGAATTCCGACCTAAATTACCAAACATCATTTACTCATAATAACTGATTTAATTATTGTGATGGTGTGAGAAAATTAAAAAAATTAAGAGCAATATCCCCACCACCCTATTCCAACTCTCCCTGTTTAATGTTCACCCCTCCCAAGGGTTAGGGTTAGGGTTTCCTCTCCAGGAAAAAAAGAAAAGTAAAAAAAACAATTTAACAAGGGTAAGTAGGCCTAATATTGAGCCATAAAATATGGCTCAATTACATAAAAAACAAATAAAAGTACAGAACAGAGTCTTTAAATAACTATAATATATCTATAAATGTAAAAACAAACAAAAGATAACTCTCTGGCACTCTCAAGTCACTATTGTACACAAGACAACGTAGTTCAAAGAGAAAACTCATAGTTTATTAAACACTTTATTGGCAGAGGGAAACTTATATTTCTAAATTTGAACCTAATCTGAATTAACGGGTCACAGTATATATTGCAGTGTTAATAATGTACACATCCCTTAAGTCTAACAGTTCGGATTAATGGTCCAAGGGCCCAAGCTCAACTCCCTCAGTCTCTTTCTGTCAACATTCACTGTGCTGACATACACTCCTGTACTCTGATAGCATGGTTCCCTGTCCAAACAGTATCAACTTGACAACTATATATTAAATATACTGTCATTTTTTGTTAAAATGTCACACATGGCACCTTTAATCTACCTTTCATAGAGCAAATGAGAGATAAAGAGTGTTTGTTTGAGTGTGAAAACCAATCGACCTAAACCTAACCTAACTCATTCCAGCCCAGTTAGCGGACAGAAAATGAGTCCTTTGTTTATTTAACCCCGCACAGACTCACGCATAGCCTTACATACACATGCAGGCAGGTAAAGCCGGTGCTTCATTTATGGGATGAAAGTGTCTGGGCTGCAGAACAATCAGAAGCTGCTGCTGCTGCTGTTACATAAGAAGCAGACAGAGTGGCTCTGTGCACAGCACTGCTCCAGCTGCCCTATCCTATCTCTTTAAATGAGACAGAGCTGCTCCGCTTTGCGTGTGTGTGTGTGAGGACGCGTATGTGCGCGCGCGCATGTGTGTGTGTGTGTGGAGGAGAAATTACGAGACAGAGAGGGCCACTCTGTTGTGGAGGAGGACTAGGCGATCGAAAACCCATCAGGGAAGTAATTTTGTATAAGATTTGAACGGTTTTGCAGAGGAGGCTGCGCATCGGTTCTCCCTTACGTTTGACTGATTCTGATTTTGGAACCGGGAGCTCTTCTTGTATCTATGGGCTCGGTAGGCGCATCTCTCGCCTCCCGATAGGACATAACGGGCAGGGCTGCCTCCTAATAATTATTTATTTCGCCGTCTCTGCGCCGCAACGTTGGGAGAAACGTGATCGAGAGGCAGCGATAACAGCGTGCTGATCATGGATTAATGCCCTCGTGAATTTCCGTTTGAGAGGTAAGGGATGCTGCGAAAAAGAAAAAGGCCTGGCGATGGAGGATGTGTCCATGGGTGCAGAATGTGTGTGTGTGTGTGTGTGTGTGCGTGTGTGTAGCGGGTCTGTGCTTGTGATGGATGATGGGATGGTGGGTTATGGCAGCAGCATCCACACTGCGGCTTCTCCGCTCAGACGAGGCGGCGGAGGCTGCAGAGAGATCGGGCTGATGGAGAACGAGGTGAATGGTGGCTAGGTGTTCCAGCTCTTTGTGTTCATGGTGGGGCCTTTGGGAGACGAAGCTGATCAGCCGCATCGAGCTGCGTATTATTAACAAACACAATGACGTCAGCGTCTGTCAGTGACGCAACCTCTTTCGGGCTCGTTTGTGCAACGGTGTGATCTCTTCTTTTTAGTCGTTTTTCATCAGGAGTGTGATGGGTTTTGTTGTTTGTTGTGGTTCCACTCCCGATGCTCCGTCAGCCCTTTTTCGGTCTCTGCGGGCTCCCTGTCATCTCCATCCTTTACCATATTATTAAATAGGATGGAGTTAATGATTTTAACTGAACCTCGAGGCTACAATCCTCCCTTTCCCCCCGTAGTAGCTTTGTAGGATAAATCATGGGATAATGTTTGAATGCTCTGGGTATTAACCTACTGTATAGAAAGTTATGTGGACTTAAACCATGTTTGGTTTGCAGTGACTGACCGACTGATACTGGTGTTTGGGCGTGTGAGGGCAGTGTTGTGTGTTTTCCAGTCCAATGATTGCCAAAATCGGTCATATTGATGAAAAATCTCTCAAATATTAGCAATAAACAACACTTTGTTTTAATAGTGTGTTATTACTGCAATTGTTTTAAAGTTCATTCAAAAATTTCTCATGACAAATTAGAAAAAAATAATTAAAGTGTTCTCAAGTTTACTGGATTGCAGAAAGGAGGCTACATCCAGTGTGACTATTAAACTACTTTTTAATTCTGCCCTCTGGACAGGTTAAAAAACAAAATGAATAGGTTTTGACTGACAGGATGCCAACTTTTAGTGTACCCCAACACATGAAGAAGGAGAAAGAGGAAGAGGAACAGAAAGAGAAGATCCATAATTACATGATCTCAAGAGGTCAGACAAGCAAGAAATAGAGATTTCATTTCCAATCAAAATGCAGATTTCCTAAAACACTTGTGTGTTTGTGGGGTCAGCTGTGGGTTGGTGGTTATGATGGTAACTTGTAAGCACAAGGAATAAAAATGTCATATTTTTGCTAAGTGACTGGGTGTGTTTGCATAACTAAGACAAAACAATGCTAAACCAGCCAAAATCCTGCCTGAGCCCAGACTCATTCTGCTTCGTACCATGCATCCCTGACGAAACTGTTCCATAATGCAGAAACTGGACACAGTTTTTATTGACAGTAATCTTACCCTATCAGGCTTCCAGGCCAAGACATGCTCTAAGTTTAGTTTCTCTAGCTAACTTCCAAAATGCTGTTAAGAAACCTAAAAATGAAAGACAGCACTGTCTGTCCAAGACACTGAGGCTTTTGATGACATGCATCTTAATTTCTTGTGTCATCATCCATAAGTACAAAATCAGAAAAAGTTCATAGCAAAAACATTGGAGTTTTAGAGGAAAAAAAATGTAATATTGACAACTCTAAAATAGTGGTTGAGCTTTCAATTTGTTGCCTCCATTGCTGCCTCCCATTAAGCAAAGGATTTCCGAGAGGATGATGCTGTTGCCTTGATATTTGAAGAGACAAAAGGGGTGGATGTTTGAGTGACAGAGAACAGAGAAATCGTGACAAGGAACAAGTAGAAAGTGTTGCAGCCATACCAGAAGTGCTGAGCTCTATAGGTGAGGATGAAATCTTCATCTTCATGGCATGCAGGAGTCAGCTACAGAGGATGTGAGATGCAAACCAACCAAGCAAGAAGGTTACAAACTTCTCTCAGCTGATAGAGGAACTTTCTCTGAGCTCTAGCAACTGTTGACAAACAATTAAAAACTCTACATGATTTAATACATGTATGTGTGTGTGTGTGTGTGAGTATGTCTTTCTGGCTGCATAAGAAGTTATGTGCATCAAATAATATGTATTTATATATTTCATGGTTTAGTTTTGTGCCTTCAGGCAGTGATTTAACAAGCACTCGCTTAAAATAGAGGCTAATGTGTCACACCAAGTGCCAATAGGAGGTAAAGTGACCAGAAATTTGTACAATTTTGGTTCTCTATAACTCTGCATTCTTATATATGCTGCTATGTTGCTTTGTTGTTAATATTATGTAATGCTATGTTTTCTCAATATTCTGTTTTCTCTTGATACCATACTTTTATTTGAGCAAAGTTCTGAATGTAAATAAAAACTTTTCAGGGTATGTTCTATTGTGATTTCACTTTAACTAAGGTAAAAGGAGCAGTAACTTCATGTTGCTATGTATGTTGGTATTCTTAGCTTTAGTCTTCCACAAAGGTTCAGTCGAAACTTAGAATTTTACAGAACAAAACAAATTTGGCAATGCCACTAATATTGGATAGTAATAATTTAAGTTTATTCATACAGCACTTTTTATACAAAATATGCAACTCAACATGCTTTAAAAGAAAAAGAAATAAAAATGCAGGTAATAAAAAGAGAGGCTACTCTTTTGCTACATATTCATATGTTAAGTATCCAGTGGTGTCCGGTTTTCACCAGGGCACAAAGAACTTGCGTTAGATGTCTGTATTGTGCAATGTTGTTGTTCTGTTTGTGGGTTGACATGGTAGAAACAGCTTGCTGACAGAGCAGGAGCAGCTGTAGTGAACAGAGCAGAAATGGCTGCTGGATTTGAGGGGTTGCTAATTTGCCATCTCTCATAGTGCTTATTCCTCACTGTATCACTTCAGATTATCGTGATGTATGATTGTTTTGTCGACACAAATGCGCCCAGTGGGGAAGACAGTGTCTCAGTCTGTCATGATCGATCAGTTGTAGCATCAAATGGACTGATTTGACTGCGTGGGTCATGCTGGTCTGTTTCTTACTGTATGAGCCATGCAGTTCCTTCACATCATACTATCAGACAGAGGAGATCCTAGCACAATATTTAGGGTGCTTTTCTTATGCAAATGTGTCTCCTGGCTTTCCTCACACGTGTCTCCTTCTCATGTTTTAGCTCCTCCCAATAAGGATGTGAGAGAGATGTGTGAGGTAGAAATGCAAGGACAGAGGAGCCGAAACTGCTGAACGTGAAATCCTTGGTTCTGTGGCAATACTTGTGAGCAACAACATTTATTCATAATGAGCTGCATGGATGTTTACCTGTCAAATGACAGAACTCCTTACTAAAGAATATGTACAAATCCTGAAAGTATCTTTCATTGATAGATAGTGAGTTTTTATGTTACACCACTTTAAAGCGACGTGAAAGACTTCTGTGTGGGACATACCTGTGTTTCTTTGCTTCAAACTCAAACTCCAGAATCCTCCTATCTCTTTGTTCCCAGTCTCCTTGATTGGCAATAAAAGTATATGGAGGGCCCTCTGTAATGGCAGAGGGGGAATGATTTCACGTTATGGGAGCGGATGGATGAGAGGATGCGAGGAAACTTAACTTAGCATGATAACAAGCACCGTTAAAGTCTTCTCATTCTTCTTCCATCATGCATTTGTGGCAATGCTCTTGCTACGACAGACATCTGGTTTGTATGACTTTCTCAAAAGCGAATATGTAAAGTTTGAACTCAAGTTGTTTTTGGTGTTGAAACATGTTAGCCTGGTATTAGGATTTTGATGATGCATTTGATTTACTGCAACCTCACCAAACAGTCATGTCTAAGTTCAGGCAGTTATTTTTATTTGTTCTCATGTCTGAACAGCTTTCTTTTAATCTGCGGTCATAGCTGTTGATAAATCTGTAAACTTTTTGGGCTTCTTGGGGTTGTGTCAGATTCCCACTTCAGTTTTTGTTAATATCATTTTGCAGGGGTTTGAAAGAAAAAAGAACACATTAAATTTCACATTCCAATGAAGCTGTTTAAAGTTAATGTCCATATGTGCTTTAATGTGTAAAAATATTCTGTCATGAGTAATGTTTAGTTTGACATGGTTTTTCAGTTTTCCACATCAAATATATTAATAACAAGGCCTTGTGTCCCACCCATCACTACTGCTTGTGCTAGCTCAACCACTGAGAGATCAGTGTGCCACAAGATGGCTAGGGTTAAAGAAAATATTGGAGAGAGACTTGTTAGAGTCTCAGTCAGTTGTGGGGTCTTTTGTGCACCAAATCAGCGACTTGCAGCCTGGGAACCAGACAAATCTGCCAAGTTCATGGTTTATTTGCTCTGGCAGATGGGTCTGCCCCCCCTCCCATTTAGATTCTCATCTAACCTAGCCTGTATCAAGCCAATCACAGCCATTTATCTAACATAGAGTGGGTTTGATACAGTGATTGACAGAAAAACATTACTGATTCAGGTTTGAAAAGTCACGTCACAGGTTTTGCTGCTGTGATTGGTTGTACAAGTGCAACAGAATACAACTCTTTACCTGCTCGAAATCAGACCAAATTCTGCCCCACTTTGCTTTTGTCACTCAGCCTTGTTGTTATGATTGGTTGAAGGTCTATCCGGTTGGATCCACAGTCATCATGGTAAGCAACAGTTGATAATGCCCCATGAAAATGCACTGAGATGTACCAGAACAATTTGGAAATGCAATTTGGTCTGACATGTTAGGCTAGGAGTTATGAAATTAAGGATTTGAAACAGGGGCGGGGGTAGGAAGCAGTTTTCAGATTTTTTCACCAGGGTATATGAAATTTCATCATTATGGGAATTATTGTAAAATATTACAAAGAATAGTCTGCTCAGGATCAACAGTGGTGAAAAAGTATTCAGATCATTTACTTATATAAATTATCAATACAAAAACTGATATAAAAAAAATAAAACTATAAGCAAAATTCTGCATTCAGCAGATTACTTAAGTAATATATGTATCTAAGTTTTATCAGCAGAATGTACCTACTGTATAAAAAAGTAAAAATACTTATGCAGTAATTATTATTATACAGTGGCCTGGGTCAGTCCTTGTTTTTTATTAATTGCCGGGGTATCAATTGATTTCTGAGTAAGTGGTCTCAGTTTAAATGTTTGCTCACTGTTCAAATCCCTGGCTGGCTACATAGCATCAGCCTGTGTCTTAAACGAGTAACCATAGCAACAGGGATGCGGTTAAAGCCTCTGTTTTATTTGTTGCAACCTGTTGATAAACTAACATCTAATTACAACAATGAGTAACTTGATCTTTTTATCTATAATTTCTGGAGAACGTCTTTAATATCCGAAATGCTGCCAACTATTTTAAAAAATGGCATGAGCAAATCAGGTTAAATACTGCAAATCTCAGGAAGTTGGTCCTGTCAATGCAGTTTTGCCATATATCTTTTCTGGCTGAGAAAAGTCTGCTTGAAATGGAATAGCTATTTTTTGGACACCTTGACATTTATAATAAATTAAATAAAAAATAAAATCTGAATATTGTATTTGCAACACTCCATTCCTTCCACTTGTGAACTCACTGCTTCAGGTTTCGGCCAACAGTACACATGCCCTTTTGTTTTTCTATTAAAATCTTGATATTTATTTGAGGACAGTAACATGGCTGTTTCATTAGCTAGTCTTGTCATGCATACTGCCAAATTACATTTACTTTGAATTTAGACGGTATAACTTAACTCTGTGGCTCATAACGGAACCAAGGTTTTTTATGAGCTGAACAGACATAGAATATATAATTTTATCTCTTTTCCTTGGCAAGTGACTGTGGTATAATTAATAATGCCCTCTGAGATAAAATCAAGATAAAATCTAATAATTATTGAAAGCTTTTTTGTCGCAGTGTTTTCTTTTTTTTATTAAGCCATGTGAAAACACGATGACAGATGCTAGCTGTTGTTTGACTGAAGGGAGTTAGCCTGGTGACTTTTTGTATTGTTTATAAGTTAGGCTCATGTTAATTTTAAACCTCATTCATTGCCACATATAGTTTTTTTTAAAAAAATATTTTACGAACATGTATCTGTGTGACCTGTAAACCAAATGTTGAATTAACACCATTTTCATTGACATTAATAAAGAGTAGACAGTCAATGTTACAGAGTAAAACTGTTATCTCACCATCCTATTGTTAATGCAATGATTCAAAGGGCAATCACAAATCAGAATGACTGAGCCTCAATTGTATTTTTCTCTTAATGAGAGGGATCTTAGGGTCAGTTGTGTGGTGTCAGGTAGGATAGATTTTTCATGGAATAATCAGTGAATTTTTCTCAGACATGAACCATAAAACAAATGTTTTAGCACCATTACACTGGTTTCCTCTATATTTCAAAATTGATTATAAAATGCTTTAACACACTTTTAAAGCACAACTTGGACTAGCCCTAGAGTAAATCAGTGATAGATCTCTTAACATCATATGATTATCTAGTCTTACACAATCAAATCAGCTACTTCTTGCTCTTCCTTTTTCCAGTTTTAAAACCAGAGGGAACTTGCTTTTCCTGTCTCTGAAATGCCTTTTTGTTAGAGAGTGGATAATCAACACAGAGTGGATCTGAGCAGGCAAATATGAACAGTTTTAGCTTCCCGTGAGCTAGCATCACTGAAAACCTGCCATATAAATCACCTGTCTCCATTCTGGTAAAAAACTAAACTAAAACCAAAAAACTAAACTGAACTAAATCCAACAAACAAACAAAAAGCCCAGAATCGACTTTATTTCTTAAGGAAACTTCTTAAGAAAGCAAAATTATCAAGTTCTTCTAATCTTTCACAGAGGAGCAACAGAAAGCACCCTGGAATCATAACAAAGTGGAAAACCTGGAACAGGAGGGCTCTGCTTTGGGTGAGTAAAACCACCTAGAGCATCACTGGTACCCATTATTACTATTATTATCTATGTTCCCATGTAGTTTATGACCTCCAGAGTAAGACTCATGAAAAACTTGACAGAAGCTAAATATCTTTGTCCTTTTTCCAGTTAACAAACAAAAGAACTGTCATCACAGCCAGTATCTGGTAAAGGAGCAGGGCAGACTGTCAGTTAAAAATATCATAATTTTACAATCACAACTATCCAACAATAATACAGGTGAATAATGGGTGAGCTGTGCCATTGGCTGTATATACATTAAAAATGCACATTCACTGATAAAGTGAGAGTACAGTTATCCTCCTCTTGTTGCTAAATAGCAACTCTGAATGAACAGCTACACACAACCAGATACTCTGCTTAGCGGCTCCTACTTTTAGTCTCATGCTGTCTGTGTTTATCTACAGTATATTTTGATTAAATACAGCTGGAATCACAGTATGGTTGTTCTTAGCTGGATATTTTTTGTTTCTGTTGTGAGACAACCCAATAAATTCTAGGCCTACCTATTAATTAGCAGATATTCCCAAGCTGCTATTGATGATCATTTTTTTCTAGAAGTAATGTCTGACAAAATTACCATAAGTCAGGTTTATTCAGGTTTATGACAGCTGCTCTGCTGTGTCCTCAACTAAAATTACACCTGAAATGAAAAATCACAGAGAGTCTGAGAAAACCGAAGGTTGCTTCTTAGCTACAGCAAAACACACCCTCACTGGGCGCCTTAAAACATTTATTTAGAAAATCTTGGTTTTTGGCTCAGAAAAAAAAAAATGTTTCCAGTCAGGATGAGGACTGAAAGGAAGAAAAAAAATAATTTACAAAATTAGCTAGCTTTGCATGGACATACTCTCAGTTAGCTTAAGTGGTAGAGCAGATGTGTTAATCAGCTCTTCCACTTGAGCAAACCACCAACCCCTTATTATTAATCAACCCATTTAAGAGGTTGTTGGTTTGATCCCTGGCTTCACATCTTGAAGTATCTTTGAGTATGATGCAAAACCCCAAAGTGTTTGTATTATGTTATCAGACACGGTTGTTCACAAATATAAAGTAGGAAACTATCTAAGTTGATCTAAAAACCTACATACAACACCTAAGCTTACACTCAAAGAGAAACTCCTTTGAGACAGAAGGGTTAAAGACTCAAAAGTTGTTAGTCATGTTGATGATGATGAACTCAGATTTTCCGGCAGCTCCGTAAATGATGGGACTGAATGATTCATGTGGCTCTGTTTCACAGCATGTGTTGCCTTTTCCTCGTAAGAGTGGTCTGTTGCAGTGAAGCCCAGCATCACTATTTGATGCTGTTGGAGGGAGTGTGTTGTTGTGGTCATCTTTATCCTCAGGCTCTGTGTGATAAAAGCAGTGATAGAGCTCTTCTTTTCAACACAGTTTGTGCTGCCCTGTGACAGTGCTGTTGGACGGACTGTTAGCTCTCAAAATATACTCAGGGTATTCCCAGAAGAGAATGTGCAGTATGATATGTGTGTGAATGTGTCTGGTGAGTAAATGAGTGAATATCAATGAGTGAATAGCAATGCTACATTATGGTATGTTTTTACCTACAAAAAGAAAAAAACAAAACAAAACAAAAAGACAGCATGTTAAGGTAAAAAATGAATGAATCTCACAGTTATTATAAATAGCTTGCCAGAAGATTGAGGCCTAACTATTGTAAATATATGATATTTTATATAATGATTTAACACTTAATAAGATGCAATGATGATTTAAACACTATCTTGTCTTCAGGCATCATATCTTGAGTTTCGTTTTTGCACATTATTCACTGATGAAGTAATGCTTGCATTATTTTTTGTCAGTGTGACATAATTTTTGTATTCGTAAGGATAACTGATCTCTAATGCCTGCTCAGTACTGTACCTCAGAAAGATCATTAATTCTTCTTGTTAGGAAGTGGAGAGGGGAGTATGAAGGGGTTTTATTTTATGAGAAAGGTTCAAACACAGTGTGTAAATTTGTACTGCTTTTTAAACTTTCGGGGAAATAAATGGAAACCTGAATATGTTAATAAAAATTGCATTTTAAACAAATCAGCAAACTGTATGAATAATTTATAGTAAGTAGGCAAAAAGATGCATTATATAATCTTTTATTGGTCTTGCCTCAAGGAGTGTTTGACACATGGAAAAGCATTTAGAGAGCACACTTTTCATAGGAAGCTAAGCTGAATTTACAGACAATGTATTCTTTCCTTTTTATTTTTCAGAACAACAGTTCTTCCTTCAGAAAAATAAATTCGTGTTACAAGTGCACATATTACTCTGTGTTTAAAATGATCATCATTTTTGCTACTCAACCTTTTTTAAGTGGTAAAATTAAGACCCACAGTTGAATTGTAATATATTATTGTTAGATTTAAATTGTACAATGGTTGCTACTATCTCAGAGTGCTAACACTGTACAGTGTACAATTGACAAGAGATCTGTCAGTAAAAAGAAAAATTAGAGAACAAAAAAAGACCTACACTGAAAGTTGTCCAAATATATATTGATATATACATCTATCCATCTCTATCAGTGTTGGGCTCAGTACTTCCAAAATGTAATTTATGAGATAATATTAAATACTTTAAAAGTAAATTTAAAAATATAACTATTAGTGAAAAGTAATAAGTAACTCATTACACTACTTTTGTGTTACTTTCACAAAAATTACCAAAAGTATGTCTATTTATTATCATTAAAATATGGAATTGCGCAGTGTTCTTTCATGGAAAATGATTAGAGCACTCAAGTTAACTCTAGTTCATGACAAATCCAAATTGGGGCAGCATTTTAGAATCTAATGAGGACTTTTTTTTGCAATTTTACAAGCAGTGGTTCCAATTATGTATTTATGTATGCTTGAGTATGTGAGTTGTGAGTATGACCAGCTAGGGAATGTTGAGTCAAATTTTTGAGTCGATTCCACTGAATGGCAAAAGGCATTCAGTGAAATAACTTCTTCTTCTTGGGATTTTCTGTTGTGCTGGCAGAAGTGGCGTTTTGTTGATAAACTCTTGAAAAAAAAAGTCTGTGAGCTCTTAATTTTCTTAATTTTGGGTTGTAACGTGTTACTGGACACAATATCTGTAATAATGTTACAAGAACTTTCTCTGTCATATGGAGTTATGGAGTAATTTATGTATATTACTCCATGACTGTCCAAAAGTAATAGATTACTGTAACATATTAGTTGTGTAAGGCATTGCCACTACACTAATATCTATCTATCTATCTATCTATCTATCTATCTATCTATCTATCTATCTATCTATCTATCTATCTATCTATC
>JAPZDV010000009.1:22458754-22484119 GCA_029814665.1 Acanthurus lineatus | reverse complement strand
ATCTATCTATCTATCTATCTATCTATCTATCTATCTATCTATCTATCTATCTATCTATCTATCTATCTATCTATCAGATAGCAGCTTCTTATGCACACACAATTGGTGGTTAAAATGATTTGTTTTTCCTATATTATCTTTATATATGTTATTATATGTTTACAGATACTATATTATGTTATCAATATTGAATGCTACTATGAGAAGATGTCTGTGTACATTGAATTTATACATTAAAATGATAAGATTAACAGTAAAAATGAAGGATTGTCATTACATTTAAATTTGGTTAAAACATTTGAAGACCAGTTACAACAGAATGCTTCGTTTTTAACCTGTTTCAAGGAAAAAAAAACGATTGAAGAACTTGTTTTTTCACTTGTTCTTAAGTAATAAACACACAGGAAGGACAAACTTAGATCAGGCCTGAAAATGGATCACCAGGAATATTTTCTTTCCTCCCACCTTTCAGGTCTTCTGCACTCAAGGTTTTCAAAAGAGAAACAAAATCCTCTCTCATGTAATTGTTTTCATATTAGAAAAAAGGAAATAGTAGAGTTAATTGGCTTAGTAATTTTCTACGGTTACTGTAGTAATTATTTATTTCAAGTCAATCAAATTAAAAAATTAACAACAAGAACGTTGAGTTTCATGGTAATGTTGTCATTTGTGGATACAACAGTTTTATTGTGAATGTCCTGTTACTGTTGTTTCTGGCGGATCACAGGCTTCAGAGCCTGCAGATGTTGTAGCGTCCCTGCCTGACAGAGACAACCCAGCAACATGACATAACAGATGGAGGAATGGTAAATATAGATTTTTGCTGTAGCTTTTGCTTTGGATTTAAGCTATTACTTTCAACTGAGCCTGCAGCATTTTATTTAAGCTTTACCTGTGACATCTAAGTGAATATTTTCTTCATGTATTTCCTAATAGGTTAGCCTGACGCTGTCTAAAACGTAAGCATTTTAGAAATGTTTCAACGTGCTTGCTGTAGACAGTCTAGTTGACAACATTGCAGAATTATGTAATGGATGAACCTTGGTGATGCTACAGCAGAGGCAGAGCCAGTCTCCATCTGCTAAGGGACCAACAGCAAATACTTAAAAAGTGATGAAATGTAAAAAGCTGCCAGGAGTGGTCATATTGAATAGTGCTTTTGACAAATTATTGCTCATATATACATGTACATATCTAAGTGAGTGCATGTGTGAATGAATGTAGCAGGTGTTAATAGCATAACTGATTGTGTCAGTAGATTGGGTGAGAGATGCTGTTTTGTGCGAAGCCCTATAGTCAGCATGTTACATAACTGAGCGGTTTGAGCCTGTGAGCTGTCCTCCTGCTGCTGATACAGTGAGATCACAGAGAACAGGCTAGATGAGGCCATGGGCCACAGCATTCATTTACACTATGATGTGTTTTCGCTTGCATACAACGCACAGCTCTGTTGAATGCAAACAACAAAAGAAGCAGCCTATTCAAACAACATGCTGATGATAGTTACAACAGTTTGACTCAGCTGATTGCAAGTCAAATGCTAAATACATCCTTGAAAAAATGGGTCAAATGAGATATGTTAACATTAATGCAATGTTTTTTTTCGAGTGAGTGTTCATTAAAATAGATACTTGAAAATGTGAAAGGTTATATAGATAACATTTTCTATCACATATGTTGATACAGTGGGACGGCAGAAGTGGTGCAGTGGTGAGCACTGCTGTCTTACTGTAAGGAGAATTCTTGCCCTTTTGTGTGGAGTTTGCATGTTTTTCCCGTCTAAGTGTGTCAGTCCTGTGAGGAAGGGTGTTTCCTGCCCTCTGTCTTCAGCCCTCCATGACCCTGTAAAGGATAAGAGTTCACAGATAAAAGATGGATGAATTAATGTTAATATAGTACATTTTCTGGAATATAAATTAACAAACATGAGAGTGAAAGTTCTTTATTAAATCCAAATAAATTCATTCAACAAAATAATTATTACTTAAGGTCCACCAAAACTTTTTTTCAGAGCTCAGAACTGCATCTCACAGTCTATCTCAACAGACAAATCCAGTGACAAGTATTCCTCTATCTTGCTGTGATGTGATTACCACAGTGGCAGGTCTTTATTGAGTGATTGACTTTATTGGTGATAGTGACAGCAACATGAGATGATGGACAGACATCATTAGATAGTGTCCTCCAGTTACTGATAAATGTATCTTAAATGGATGGCAATCTTTATTTAAATTATTTTAGATACTAGATATTTGTTAAAGCATTAGGCAGGATAGAATGTAAAAATAGAGGAATAACTGACAGCATGAACATAGGCCACACTTCAAGTGAAGTAACATGCTAACCAAAACACATCACTAACTTGTTCTACTTGTTGTCATTGGGGAAAAAGTCCTTTTTTATTATTATTCTTGAACTACTGACAAATGTCTTGGTCCTCAGCACACCCAGGAAACGTATGCAAAGCGTTTGGTCTCAGACAAGGGCACTCTTAATGAAGTAAGGGCTTGTGTATTTCTCATCTGGCTTGATAAAAGAGTTGAATTGGTTTCCTTGACAAAGTTGTCAAAACTGATGTTTCCAACAAAGTGAAGGTAAAAGCAACAATGAGTAAACTTTACATGAGAGTTTTCATGGAAACACATACTGTAGAGAGATGCCACTGCAGTGATGGCAGCTACTTAACTGCTGGTTTTTCCCTGGATTGGTGCATAGAGTTTGACCACCTCGGGTGGAGGCATCCTCCTTAGGTCTGTTGGTTCTGAATGCAAACTGGTGAGGGTCCAGGCTTGCCGGGATGCTTGAGAACCAGTTTTTCAAAACACATCACAAGAGAACAGGGTGATTGCCAAAGGGTGGTATTTGTTTGGACCTGACACCGCACACTTTTTAGGTATGGTTGTCTTGAAGCAGGTGGGAATACTTTCCTGTGACAGTGATATGTGAAAAAGCAACATCAACAGCTAATAGGCATTTTTTTTGTTAGTACAAGTTAGAGGTCATAGAGTCCAGCAGCTTTATTCATGTTTACCCTTAATGTTAACCCCCAAGATTTTTCCTATATCCACTGTAGATACTAAGAATGGTCCTGTGGAGACAAAGTAGACTTTACAGCTGACTCTTTACTAGCAAGATTAAACTTAACATAAAATAAGTAAGGCTTATCTGTGAATATGGCTTCACATGAGACAATGGCGCTTCTGCTCTTGTAGCCTGTGAGGTTCTGGATGGTTTGCCACATGTCTTTGTTGTTGTTGGTGTTCAGGACTCACCAGCCTCTGCTGATGCCTTTGCTTTGCCTCTATGATGGCAGCTTTAGTAGTGTTATATGCTTCCTTTTTTCTGTCACCATATACAATAAAAATAAACTTCAGTTGTTTTTTTGTAATATGAATGTCCATGACTGCATACAATTCCTGTAGTGCATTTTTCGATTTTGCATCCGGAGTTATGTTAACAACAAGAACAAACACACTGAGGAATTCTCTGGAAAATAATAGTCAACATTTCAACTTTAAAATTAAACATCGAGTAAATATTGTGCATCTACTTTGACTGCATTTGAGCACTGAGCATCACTGATGGAAATACGGAGTACACCTCCTCTTACCGAAGTCTTGTGCTCTGTCCATTGCAGTGGAGCAAGGTCACTTCAAAGATGTGAACACAACAGTCTCTAATTAGTCTCTAACTGCTGATTAGCTAGTTTGAATCCAAATTCATCTGTTGTATTCTTCTAAAACTGGACATTAGCCAGATAAAGACTGAGTAAAAAACAGCCTTAGGTCCAAGCAGGGTTAGCTTAGTTTTGACTCCTACAATCTCCTCTCTCTTCATGGGCTCTTGCAGTGCTTGCAGCAGCTGTTTGAAGTTCTGCTGCATTTGATCCATTTCTGCTATTTCTTTTTTGGTGTTGATGAGTGTATTTCTGTCACAAACGTTATATAATAAAGAAATGAAGGCAAAAAATAGCAAATAAAAAAAAAGTATCTCAGTTCAAGAGAGCTACAGGCTGCTGCATCTGCATATGCAGCCAGTGCCATGGTTATGTTTTAAGGCTTGGGGACATGTGCCTATAATGTTCCTTTATTTCTTTGTCACCAAATCCAAAAGGAAATGTAATTTAAATACCTAAAACTCTTTCTGTTAGAATACTGTATTGTGATTTTTGCATCCAGGAAATTGTGTCTTGAGCTATACACAAAGTTCTTTTGTAGGTTGTATTATATCTTATTATATCATATTTTGGTAGTGACTCATCTAATTTCAATTAAACATATATATTTTGCATACTTGCTCGAGAGTCAGTAAGCTGTATTAGAACGTTGATTTGAAGCAAAATGTTTGCTTAAGAATCATGTTATAGTTTCAAAGAAATTTTAACGCGTCTTTCTGCACCCTGGACCTTTAGAAACGAGTCTTTACGCACAAGTTTTCAGTATTTAACGTCACACTTGATCTTTTCTTTTCTCCAGGTTCCCAATGTTGAACATGTCCACCCCCAGCGAGCTGAAGTCTCCCTGCGTGACTCGCAACGGTATGGTCAAGCTGCCCCCAAGCCAACCCAACGGTCTGGGCAGTGCGAGTATTACCAAGGGGACACCTGCTGCCAAGAACCGCCTGTGCCAGTCCTCCTCAGTACCCTCCATCCTGCCTCCTCCACCATCATCCCTTCCCTACCACCACCACCACCACCTGGACGGCCCTGGCATGCCCAACTCGGCAGCCGCTCTCTTAGGCTCCGACCTGGAGCCTGGAATGCCTCTGGTGGGCCTAAAGCCGTCCCTTCGTCAGCTTCCCCCTCTCACTCTACCCAAACCCTTGCTGCTGGAGCGCCAGCTTGTCCTCGATGAGAAGCTACTCAACCGATTGCTCTGGTACTTTACCACAGCTGAAAAATGTGTCTTGGCACAGGTATGCAAGACATGGCGCAAGGTGCTGTACCAACCCAAGTTCTGGGAGGGGGTGACACCCATTTTGCATGCTAAGGAGTTATATACCCTGCTGCCCAATGGGGAGAAGGAGTTTGTCAGTCTGCAGGCCTTTGCCCTACGTGGCTTTCAGTCTTTCTGCTTAGTGGGTGTGTCAGACCTGGACATTTGTGAGTTCATCGACAACTATCCGCTGTCAAAGAAAGGGGTTCGCTCAGTCAGCCTCAAGAGGTCCACCATCACAGACGCCGGTTTAGAGGTGAGTCAAGAGGTGTTTGGAAAAAACGAAATTTGTGAAATGAGAATATTTCCTGATCTCAGAGATAAAGTTTTTTATTTCATATGATTGCATTTTCATAAGAAGCCTCCTGCTTTCTGATCTGTTGCTGTTTTATTTAGCTGTTGACCCAAACACATTGCTAAATTTAATGTAATATCCACTTTTACAGCATGAAATCATTCATTGGGTTTTATTTATCAATCTACTGTTTTGTGTTTTTCCTCTTAACACAAATATTTTCTTTTGCTTCCAGTGCCATTTTTGCTCTCAGTGTTAAGATACTATCAGTGGAACTCAACACTCACTTAAGATACAGGAAGTGTTTCATCAACACTAACTAAAAAACTGTAC
This sequence comes from Acanthurus lineatus, assembly GCA_029814665.1. Lineage (NCBI taxonomy): Eukaryota > Metazoa > Chordata > Actinopteri > Acanthuriformes > Acanthuridae > Acanthurus > Acanthurus lineatus. The sequence continues at coordinate 22,478,557 of JAPZDV010000009.1, read as the reverse complement.
TAGAGAGGTGACAAGAAATAATTAGAGAATGAGAACAGTGTTGGTGTTAAAAGCAGGAGGTGAGAGCAGCAGAGTGGTGAATAGGACATGATTGTTGTACTGAGCAGTTCTGTGGAAATCAATTTCACCCCTCTTATATGTTATTGCTATCAGGGAAAGGCCAGTTATTTGAGACTGGGATTTTTTGAATGCAGGCTTTTATTTTGGAATCTATTGTCTGTGTCAAACCAGTGCAATAAAAGTTAAAGACATTATTTGGACACACAGTAGAAGACAGACAAACAGTTCAATCAGTTTAACCAGTTACATTTTAATCTGGTTTTGGCTATAAGCCTGCACAGAGGTGGATATTTGACTTTAAGCAGCATAAAACAATCTTTAATATTATGGTAACTGTAACTTTCTGACTGTCATTGCAAAATATTTAAATACTACAATGTTTGCCTTTACTTCAACTCTTATAATCTCTACCTTTGTGCTTTCATTTTCCATTGCCAGGAGCAAAAATGGCATAATGCTCTCAGAGTGTTTCTCAGATTGCTTTTCATACCTGCTAGGGTAGGCTGCTATTCTGGGATGAGTGGATGGTTGCCATGGAGAAAGCTAGAATAGTTGGCTACATGATCTGTATATGGACTTTCCTGTTGCAAGGTGCTGCTTTCTGCTTTACCATTTTGCTTCACCTATAATGAAAGACTCCTAAAAGCAAAGGTTTTGGTTTAATAACACGATATTGTAGAACAGGTCTGTGCTCTGAGAGTATGAAGACCCAAAATGTGTAATATAAGTGAAACTATGGAACACCAATCCACCCAACCCAGCTCTGTATCGTAAAGTTTTGATTTCATCCAGAGTTTATTTCATTTCAGTTAGTTAGTTTGTATTTCAATATGTTATTGTAGAATTTTTCCATGATGCAACTTCTTCTTCACAAAGTATTTGTCAATTAGACAAACAGGTCAGAGCTACAGCTGTAAAATGATGGGCCTTTGAATATGCTGAACTTAATCAAATGATTAATAATAGAGTAATAACAGAAATAATTACATCTGTTAGACAATATAAAGTCCCAGATTAATGCCATACAATAATGCAAGTACAACCTTTCAAAGAGAAATGGCTTTTTAAATGATAGGAATATTTTATTGAAATATTCTTTGGAAAGAAAAAAATATTCTAGATGAATAAAATACTACTTAACAAACACAATTACTCAATAAAATGGACCCCCAGGCTCTGTTAATGGAAATTAAAATTAAATATTAAACATTTGGCACAACAGAATAGAGTATCATGATTGCATAACAAAAAAACCCCACCAACAATCCAGTTTTTACTACTTTACTTTGCCACTGATCAGTGTTTCAGTTAATTCAGGTTAACAGGCTTTCCTCTCTCTATCAGTCTGAACGTTTGAGCCATCGTCTTTAAAAACAGGAAAACATCAGCCTTGAATAACTTGTATCCTCACATGTGAGTTGTGTGTGTGTCTGTAAGTCTTTGTGTGTCTGTTTATATCTGAGTGTGTGTGGGTCTGCTTGAGCCCCACCCACATTTAAACTCCTACACAGGGAGCAGAGGATGAAAAAACGGAAGCAGCATGACCAGCAATGACAGCAAAACATGCCTCAGCATACTTTTTTTTTCTGTTCATTCATCTAAGAAACTGTGAAAAAAACACTGCTTGTGCCCAAGTCTCGTATTGGAAGGGAAAACCCTGCTGTTTATTCCAGCAACAAGTTGGCTAAAATGGTGACAATCTTGTGTAAACAAACATGCAACTGAAACATAATGAACAATAAAAAAAAAAGTTTAGTGTAAAAATGATTGAGGTCATGACTGTATATTGTAGGAAAAGTCAATAACATAAATATTGTGGAGGACTTAATTACCATAATACAAACAAAGGGCATTATTTTCTTTATAATATCCAAAGACAATATATATGAATTAATGACAAAAAGAGATGTAAATATCCAATGTATCCAACAAATATTTGTAAAAGTACTTTGCAATATGCTTAAATCCATATCAGTACACTTTCAGATGTACCTAAAAAGCTTTTGTTTATCTTTCTGTTTCTCCAGCACAGAGTCAAACTGTAGTCTTTATGTTGCAGGTCATGTTGGAGCAGATGCAAGGTCTGATGCACCTTGAACTGTCTGGCTGCAATGACTTCACGGAGGCGGGGCTGTGGTCCAGTCTGAATGCCCGGCTAACTTCCCTCAGCGTCAGTGACTGCATCAATGTGGCAGATGACGCCATTGCTGCTATTTCACAGCTTCTCCCCAACCTATCGGAGTTGAGCCTGCAGGCCTACCACGTCACTGACACAGCAATGGCCTATTTCACAGCCAAACAGGTAGGTTGTCCAATGTGAAATCCACATTCTCTCACCTTGATTCTCAAGGTGGAGCTCAACTTTACTGTTTTTTAAGGAACACAGATTATATTTTTACCCCATTTTGTTCCTATTTTTCTTATTACAAAGCAAACCATGGGCTGCTGACAGTGAAACAGTTGCAGCATATTCAAAGTTACCTTGTATCCACAGGGCTACACAACCCACACTCTGCGGCTGCACTCCTGCTGGGAGATCACCAATCATGGTGTGGTCAACATGGTGCACAGCCTTCCTAACCTGACTGCCCTCAGCCTCTCCGGCTGCTCCAAGATCACTGACGATGGTGTGGAGCTGGTTGCTGAGAACCTGCGTAAGCTCCGCAGCCTGGACTTGTCCTGGTGTCCTCGGATCACTGACATGGCCCTTGAGTACATCGCCTGTGACCTGCATAAACTGGAGGAACTGGTGCTGGACAGGTCAGTGTGTTTAAGATCCTGTGTTGTGTTGTGTTGACTGAACTCAAGTCAACACAAGCAGAAATATGATTATTTTTAAAATTATTACAATGTGTGAATAGGTATTTGGCAAAGTAGTAATTGCTAACCTACATGAGGGGCCATAATTAAGCCATAATTTTTTCTGGTTATTTTGCATTCACATGCATAATATGTATTTAGTGTGTAATATTTATTGTCTGGGAGCTGGATCCAGACACACACACACACACACACACAGGCACAAACAAACACAGTTTCATTAGCAAGTGTTATAGGTTTGTATATGTTAGATTGTACAGACTAAGTGTATAAATAAATGTATGCGTATATACGTAGATAGAATTTTGTGCTTTTGAAGAAATGTAGTATTTAACCTGTTTGATCTTTAAAGTGCTACATAAATTAAGTAAACTGGGTACCTAAACATTAGGTACACATGTTTAGTCTATTGTAAATCAATACAACTCTTCTACAACATTGTCAACTTTTATGAGGCCCATAATGTTTGGGGTTTTATTGACACTTTTACTGAGGTGTTAATTCAATTAGATATTTTAGCACTTAGGTCATAGCTAGTGATGGACTGCATTATAATGAGAGGCATTTCTATATTTCAGATTTCCTTAATAAAATGAAGTCTAATACATTAACTTAAACAATGACCTCATTAAAAATCGTGATTTGGAATTTTCACATTTTCCACAATGATGACAAAAGCTGAGCACAATGAGTTTTGCTGAGAAGTCTGAGCAGAGCTGTTGTATTGGACTGCATTAGGTTTTATGATGTAACTGGTAATGGGGCTGCTGAGTGTATGTGAGACTTAAAATGTACATTAGAGCACAGTGAGTATGTATTTGTTTAAAAGTGGTTCATGCATTTGCTTGTGTGAGTAAAAACATGTAATTGTGAAAGGAGAAGATTTGCAAGTGAGCAACACTATGTTAAAAAAGCCTCGCACGACTCTTGATGTACTCAAGTGACTAACTCATGGTTAGAATGTACAGTAGATGCACAGAGGACATAACACAGTGAAGTGCTGCAAATGGATGAAAAGTGTGAGGTGTGAGGTGTGTTCAGAGTTAGCAGAGCTCTGTTGGTCCTTCTGCTGAGCTCAGTTCAAAACAGGAGACTTGCTCATCAATTCTACTTACAAATGCTGCCTTCTTTAGCAACAAGACTGCAGGTTGGAATTGGGCTCATGTGTCGATTATGGCTTATTGTACTAAGTCCACTTTGTTAGGTACACTTTCTACTTTTGGATAGGCTTGCATCCAGGATTCTTAGTGACATGGATTCGACAAGGTATTCGAAACATTTATGCTGTAAATCTCCTGTTCCACCTACTTTTAAAAGGTACTGTGCCACTAAGGAGGCCATCAGAGGAGACAGATCCAGAACTGGGCAATATGGCAAACATTTGATTACAATTATTTATTTAAATCAGTCGATCTCTGTATGTTATGATATAAACAGATATGTCAGTATTCCTGTTGCTTCTGTGATCTGCTTAAAATCTCAATGCTGTACAGTGCAAAGCCTTCTGAATCCTTCAGTGTGAAAAGCTGGAAATATCAGATAGAGGGCTGCTACTCTATTGCTTGTTTTCCTAGATGGGTCTAATTTTTGCTCTCTGCATGTTTCATAGGATGATGATGTTTTAGGTGATCAACAGTTGATCTCCTCGGCAGGGTTTTTTTTAACAGAGATATCAACAATATGCATCTGCTAGTTTGTTGACACGGTGCATCATTGTTTTGTTAAAAGCTTATTTTTTTAATTGAAGGTCGCAGTGCCTGTTGAGCTGCCGCTGTCTCTACTGTATGGCATTTAAAAACATGCTCAGTTGATATTAGGGGACCTAATGTGTGAAAACATTTCCCACGCTATTACACCATTATCAGCTATAATAAGGTGGATCAGTCAATTCCTGTTGTGTTCTGAGCCTGTCATTAGATTTTTGTGTGCATACAGAAATGCACTTCAGTTCAGCACAGCTGTAACATGCGGTTTAATTCAGTTACTGTCACTTTCCTGCCACTCACCCATAAAGCCATTATCTAGATCACTTGAACCACATACAGTCACCCAGATCACATTTGTTTATTTATATATTTTACTTAACAATAGCTGATCCTCTTAACATGTCGGCATGCTTTCATCCTTTAGTTGCTGTTTAAATATTTGCATTTATGAGCAGGCATATAGTTATACAGTAGAGAATAAAATTGGCTATAGAATGTATATTGATATTGGCATTTGTGTTGGCACCTATGCAAATAAAAGTTACAGTACATAAATAACAGCCTGTTAGAGGAGTGAGTGTGTGAATGCTTTGTTACCGCCAGAGTTAGTCACTGCATCTGTCAATAAGAGGAGGTCAAGGTTTCCTCAGGTGTGTTGTTGTTTTTTTGTGTCTACTTCTAGATGTGTGCGGATCACAGACACTGGCTTGGGTTACTTGTCCACCATGTCATCATTAAGGAGCCTCTATCTGCGCTGGTGCTGTCAGGTAACACACACAAAAACACACACAGACACATTTTCTTGATTTTTTCAATGTTTTTTAATGTTTTTTAGATGAGCAGATGTTCCACTATTTATCATAAACCGACCAAGATTTCAGGCGGTGAAAACAACTTGGCAACATACATAGACAATATCTGAGAAAGTACTGGAAAGAAATAAAAAATCTGACAAGCTGTTTGTTTATAACATTCATTCTACTGACAGGATGAACCCTTAACCCTCCTGTAGCACAGTCTTACTCACTGAAATTCAAACTCCACTGCAGTAAGACCCTAAAAAGAGAAAAAAAATCATATCACAGCTGGTTCTATTAACTCTCTTAATGTGGACTATGATAAAAATTCCAGCAGCTTATGTGTCAGCGGTATGAAAATTTATTTTGGGCGGTCTTGAGCTTATCTTTGTCCTGTAATCATCACAGTTAACATCCAGGGTTGTTGGCTGGTAATGCAGTTTGAGCAAAACACAATCTGAGTGGCTTTATCTAACAACAATAGTGTAACAGTGAAAAAAAATTGTTGCAAATTTGATGTTGACTCTGACGTAGACTGAAGAACTCTACAAGTTCAAAGTTTCATACTTGATTTTAAAACCTGTAAGCATTTGTTTAATTTGACAGCTAAAGGTAACGGCAAGAAAATAGCCTTATGTATAATTTGTTAGTGATTAATGGATATAAAAGTAGTACCCCTGATAGCTGTTTTTCTAGTTAGGTAGGTAAAAATGATGTAGTGGCTCTTTTTTAAAAAATGTGTGTGTATGTGTGTGTGTGTGTGTTTGTGCAGGTGCAAGATTTTGGACTGCAGCATTTGTTTGGAATGAGGAGTCTCCGTCTACTGTCTCTTGCAGGTAGGATTTATTGCTACATCTTTCCGCACATACAGAATTTATCACTATTAACATACACAGAAATATGAAAACCTGTGATATTTTTGTGTACATTGGATATTGAGATATACACAATGAATAGAAAAGAAAGCACCTTAATGTACAGTAAAGAGAATCTTAACATCACACATTTAATAGTGTGTGATTGTAAATGGAATTTTGTGTTTGAGTAATGGATGTAAAAATTGCTTTATATGCAATTCAACACTGTATCAGAGTGGATGTAACTCATCTGATATGGAGCCCTAGAGTGCCATCTAGTGCCTTTCTTTTAGAAATACAAAGCCTAGATGACCAAAGCTGTGCTTCAAAGTAGAGTAAATTTTTGTTGTGAATGTCATGATCTCATCATCAGATTATGATGATGAATCTGGTCACTGAACTTATTTATGGTATTCACCTCACGGTTTTTCCTCAGGCATAACATAAAACATCACAATTCTTATTTCTAGCAGGTAGATCCCATTTTGTAGCTTCGGTTGAAATATTTTTTTTTGTCATCTTGAAGCAATTATTCCTAAAAAGGCTGTTTTTCTCATATGTTTGTTAAAATAAATGTCAACACATATGATACGGTCACACTGGGATATACGAAAAATGTGATGGTATTTTTAACGATTTTAACAAACATTTTATAGTCCAAAGATAATAATAATAAATCTAATAAATTTAGAAAATAACTATTAAGCTTTACAAGACTAACTACCTGTTAGTTGTAGCCGACACACTTTATAATCTTTTGGCTGAACCAGGACCTGTCTTACCTGTTACCAACCCAAGGCTGAAAGTTGTCCCTCCTGCTGTGTCCCTGTTAGGCTGCCCCCTGCTGACCACCACTGGTCTGTCAGGCCTCATCCAGCTGCAGGAGTTGGAGGAGCTGGAGCTGACCAACTGCCCTGGAGCCACCGCCGAGCTCTTTAAATACTACTCCCAGCACCTGCCCCACTGCATGGTCATCGAATAAGACCACCGACCCATCCCACCAACCGACCGACCACCCGACCGATCGCCATAACTCTACCTTCCTCCTCCTTACTCTTCCTCACTCTTTTCTCAAAACGCGGGAGACTGAACTGCTCCTACTGTACTTCACCGTTCCTCATTCCCTGCCCTCCCCCCACCCAACCTGCCCGTCTTCCTCCACACCCCCATTGAGTAGACTGACCCCACAGGCAGACAGAGAGGCAGGAAGGCAGACGATGGTAGATGCCAGACCCAGAAGGTGACGGGATGGCGCTTGAGCTTCATTTAAGGAGATGCTGGAGTGAAGAGCTTGGTGTGACGTCTTGTCTTGACAGCAAGTTTCTCTCTCAGAATCAGCAAAAAGGCTTTTGTTTACAGAGGAGAGCTTCTCTAAAGACTTTGACAGTTTATTTTTATTTTTTAGCTGAATGGATACTGAAGGGAGTGACATGCGTGGATCCAGATTCAGCATAGAGGAATTAGGAAGAAGGAAATGAGACTTGTGTGTTTGAGCTGATATGGTGGAACTCACACGTGCTCATACACTGTAAACACACTCACACACATACTGTATATGGTAAGTGAAACAAATGTAAGTCCTGAAGACCATGAGTACTGACATTTCTATTTCCATCACTCTGTGTAATATAACTGCTGTTATTCTTTTTCTCAGAAGGTATCAAAGGTTACGTTTTTTTCTCTTGTTCAGAGAGAGACACCATATGCCAGCTGGAGAAACTGGAATCAGAGAGAACTTAAGATACAGTTTAGGAGGTGAATGACAGGGATGGAACTTCTCTCTCTCTCTTTCTTTTTCTCGCTTCCTCTGTGTGTGAAGTGTGTGTCATGGACTCACAGATTCCTGTCTTTTTGGGATACCACCACCTTTTTTCCATTTCTGTGTCTTAAAAAAATGAAAAACAACAGTTTACAGTGTTGGAGTTGATTGGCTCATTGTTTCACATTTTCCCCCCTCCCCCCCTTCTTAATTTTTTTTAAATATTTAATTTACAGATCCAGAGGATGCGCTGTCATAAACTGTGAATGTTTTGTTTCTAAAAGGGAAATGTATCGCTGAGGCAGTGCAACAATAACTAGTCAGTTAAAGGGAAAGCAGAGTGTGCAGAAAACATTTGACGTTTTAACGCTTGAGAGTTTCTGCTGAGGATAAAATGTGTTTCTATCAAATTAGGATTAGAATAATATCATTTATCAAAAAATGAGGCAACTGTTGAGCTTAAAACTGACAGTGATAACTTGATATTTCTGGATTCAAACTAATAAATAACTTTATTAATAATTGCAGAGAGAGTTGGTGAGGGAGCTCTGTCCAAACTACGGGGACATTTGATTTTGGAATTGAAGTTTTTTCCCTCTTTTGCCAACTTTTAATGCTAACAGAAACACATGATGTTAAGTGTTTGAATTTGAAGTTGCATTGCATTATGAAACCCTCGGGCTAAGGTGAGGTCAGCTCAAAGAGAGAAAGGAAGGCACGGGGATTTCAGTATTTAAGAAGGTTAGAAATGAACAAGAGCTCAGGGCCATTGCATTGTGGCAGTTTTTAAAAGATAATGTAGTTTGTGCAAATTTTAATATTATAACTACTAATCCAGACTCAGAAATCCTTATGAATGGCCTTATCATAACTATGTTGAACTTGTGTTTAGCCTAGCTTAGCTCAGTTGATTGAAGTCAATAGGATCACGTTGAGTCATTGTTAGTGCTCAGCCCTACAGTGGAGGGCTGCACTAACTGCATTAAATGTTAAAATTGTGAAATGTATTGCATTTCCATTTACATAATAGTGACCCTAATATCCCAGCAAGCTGAGAAGTAATTTTATGAAAATTGCAATTACAAATGCCCTAAATTGGCCTTAGAAGTACATAAAAAGTGAATAAAAACATAAAGTAGGCTACAGAAGCTGCCATTGTTCAGGAATATGCTTCTGTTGCTTTTTAACCAGTTCACAACAACATTTGTCTTGTTGAATGATATCTTGCTAGAGTGAACAGCACTTTGCCTTTATGAGGTGTTTAGCCCCTTATTGTTGAGTGAGCTGAAAGGAAACAAGCCCATCCATGGTTAATGGCAAGCACTGATGTACAGAAACAGTTTAAAACATATGACATAATATATGTAAACCTCAGCTTAAAATGTTCAAGCAGACTAATGCAGCATATAGCACCTCAAACCTACATCTAAGTGACCATTCAAATATGTGGAGTGGGTTGTGGAAGGTACATGATTAGCATGGAAGGTTCAACTGAATGTCTCAAATGATAATTGTGGTTAATTTCTACATCTGTAGTCACTGGTACTATCAGAAATGCTTGTTTCCATTGTCATTTATGTATGTACTGAGTCTCATCCATTAATTGAGCTAAGCTAGGCTACAGTGTAAGCTTTGCATTCATCTTGCATTTGTCCTGCTAAACTGAGACAAAAAGGCATCTGAAAGAGTGTCTGAAGGGGTGAGAAGGAAAAATAGCAAAGTTTCCCATGAGCCAAAGTATTTACTTAACATGAAGATAGCTTATTGTCGCAGTTATGAAGGAAAAACAAATAACTTCAAAACCAGTAGTCATGTTTCTTTAATGCGATCATCTGATATTAAAGGGAAATGTACGAGCCCGACAGTGAGCCACTGCACTGCTTTTTGCCTCTTGTGTGTCCTCAGATGTGCTGACTGCCAACCGAAGGGATTGGGTCAGTGTCAGCCAGTATTAGATTGTGCCAAATGCATCTGCAGCAGCGCATACAGTGTGTCTGGTTGCCTCGAGCTGATCACTGACTAACCTGAGATGGACTGGGTGTGTACTGTACGGACATGGCAGACCATGCATGTTTTTTAGTTGGTCTGCATTTTTGTTTCAAAATGGCTCATTTTTAGAGATTGTTCTGAATCTCCTCTTTGTACATAACTATATTTATTTATTTATCTATTTATTTATTTATTTAAATTAATTTGTGTCTTATCCACGTGATTTATTTATTTAAGAGACATTTTTCAGAGGATTTTGGTTGATGAAACTTGCTTCAAAATTTGGGCCTGAATTAGCTTATGCATTGATCGCTGTTTTTTTTTTTCTTTTTTTGTCCTGATATTTCAGACACCCAAGTGAAATAATCTACCTATTACTCTTAACATACACTCTTTTAGACACCAGTGACCATTATGTAGAATCATTAAGACTGACTTAAAGTTTTTAAATCTTCATTATGCGCAAGAGTATATTTTCCTCTGTGCAGATATGTGTCAACTTTGTAATGCTGTGGGTCCATCATTGAGAATAAGGGGATAAACAATGGTGACAAGTTATATTTACTGTCATTGTCCTGAATGTGGAAATACAGAGTACGATATACATAAAAGCATTTGAAGTCTGAGATTGACCTCTGTCATGGCTAAGCAATGTTTACACTGTCCACTGTATTAACGAAGAAAAAGATCTTTTATTTGAGGATTCTGTGGAAGCTTATTACTGACAAAACTACTGAAAAGAAAAAACAAAGAAATAAACATATTGAAAAAAGTTTTCAGCATGATCCGCCAAGTTAGCTTTAGCACTGTCTCTGTGCTAACTAGCTTTGGTTGGCCAAAAACTTATAAGTTCAGTGTGTAAGATTAAAGGGGAATCTATTGTCCGAAACTGAATATTATATCCCCAGATATGTTTTCATCAGTGCAAAATTTACACTGATGAAGAATAATTGTGTTGTCATTAACTTAAAATGACCGATTTATATCAACAAAGGGAACAGGTTCACTTCTGGTCCACCATACTGAACACCATGTTCTACGGTAGCCCTGTAAGGACAAACCAAACACAGACTCTAAAGAGGGCTTTGAGCTTTTTTGCCAGTTTGCAGTCACCTAAGGCTCTCCTACAAGCTATGGAGCGGTGGGATATTAAGCTGGTTACAATCTCCAACCTAACTGTAGATGCCCTTAAGATCCTACACACTGGACCTTACACATGGCAAGTCTGCTAATGTTCTGATATTGTTTTTACTTTAACATCATCTGAAGTGAATTTTGGTTTTTATATCATTGAATGAAGGTCACAACCAGGAACCAAATCTCACAGTACTTGACAGGTGTTTACTACTATTCTCTCTGTGGCAGAATTTCACTGTTTTTAGTTGGCCTGCACTTTGAGTTGTCATTAATTGGCTGCATCTGAAAAGACATCTTTAAAAGTTTTAGTTTGGGACTCCTTAAGTGCCAAATTAGACAAAAAACATTGATGATAAGGACATTTATTGACTTAAAATTATCAATATTTTGTTTTTATAAACTGGATCAAAGAGTTTTTTATTAGACAAAAGTAACAGCTTACCTAATCCTCAGTTCAATTAAGTGTCAGATCAGCATGCACATTTTTCATGTGCAAAAGAAATTTTAAAAATCAATATTACAGAGCTGTTAATATTACTGGTCGAAGCTGATAGTCAGTTTTTGAAACCCTGAGTCACAATTTGATCACTGACCAACACAAATTTTTTCTGCTCCTTTACTATTTTTGCTTTTAATGAGCTTCAAAAGGATTCAAATGGAAGTTTACATATCATGAACTCTGGTCATGCATTTCTCAGCAGCAAACAGCTAACAACAAACCTTTCTAAGGTACATTTTCTAAGGTAAAAATAATTCCTGTCACTTCTTTTACTGTCTGAGGTCTTTGGTCTACATCTGTCACCATTTTGTTACAACCCTTGTACAGCACAACTTTAAGTGAACAGTAAAAATAAATACTGACAGTTTACTGATAATGTTAAAACTGGCAGAATGTGTGTGCTCTTTCTGTTTCAGTTTCTTTAGCCTATCTGTATTTTGGATTTGACTCACTTTGACTCAGACCTTCTTTGCACTGATAACCAGCAGCTTTTGTGCTTCAGTACCTGCAGATGCTCTGAACCATTTGTAAAAAGGATTGACTCATACCAATATCATCAACTATCTCTTTGCAACTGCCAGAGACAGATGTGTCTGCAAGTTGTTTGGACTTCTGGCAACAATGGAAATGAACAGATAATGTAGAAAACTGTGCTGTTACATTCTGAAAGCACAGCTTGTCATGAAATTTAATTAATGAGATTTGTGTACTTGCGCTCTAATTTTCCATTAGTTTTGTGACAATTAGCACAACTACAAAGAGGAGGATTTGTGTCTCTACTTAAATCCTGTAGATTACATTTTGTGATAATTTCACATTATTTTTGTCAGTCAACATGACAGTCTGTCCTAATCTTAACCTGGATCGCCATATGAGAGTCCAGCCATGTATGCATGTCATCCACCCTGCTCTCAACCCCTTTGACTACAGTGTGTTTCATAAATTTACTACACTCTTTTTCAAATAGTTGTGGTGCAGGCATGAATGACTCATATTAAATTAAGTGTCACAACAACATGGTATTCGCACCAAATAACATGAATCTTAAACTAAATTTCATTACTATTTAATGAAATGCTGTGAGGCTATGCTGGCTGTCCACACATGCATATGTCAGTAGGTATTATTAATTATAACTATTCTGCAAAGTGGCCACAAAAATGTTAATGGAGTACGTCTATGCAAACTAAGAATCTGTAAAAGCTGGACATTTCACATGTAACAAGTTTTGGGGTCTCAAAAAAACTAATGTTTTTAAAATTACTTGCTACTTTTCACAACAACAACAACAAAATTTTGCTTTTTTTCACTGCAAAATTTTTTATATGGTACAGCAGTGATGCTGCAAAAAATCTAATTTTGCCATAAATTTTACTTTTATAGTAGAATGTATCTCCTGCTGTACCACCAGACTAAAGGACATCTTGGTAATCTTACTCTATACATTTTGAACGTAGATGGGAAAAAAAAATTGTTTAAATTTTTTGTTTTCCTTAACTTATTAATAATTTTAATATTCACTTAAATTTTGAATTTGATAGTAGCCTAAGGAAACTGTACCTTCACGTCATCAAACAACCTTGTGTTGTAAAATGACGGGTAAAAATTCTTGAATCTTACACCTAGAAACTTGAAAGCAAAGGAAAACTAATGCAATACATGACTGCTCCACAGATAAATATTATGTGTTTAAAGGTACGGGTACTTTGTAAAGCATTAATCCAACAAACAGTGTATGTAAAATACCAGTGTTTCAACAATGCACATTGATATAATGTAGTTCTAATAACCTGTAGGCCTTTATGAACTGAATTTTCTCATCAGGAGGCTGGAAGGGGTCAATCGTGACATTGCACCTGGGTGAGACAGCTGCTAAGAAGCAGACCAGCATTTAAGACCACATTTAGGTTTATAGTCTCAACATCAGGACATTTTACATCAGGACATTTCGCAGCTGTTTTTGTTGAGACAAAATGGGTGTTTTCAATGAAACAAGTGTTTCTTACTCTTTATCTAAATAGACCTTGACCACTGAAATACAAACTCTTAATAAATTAAAAAAAGAGAACATAAGAGAAGATTTTATTGACCCCTCACTGGAAAAATTCATGTTACAACAATGCAAAGTCAAATACAGGGCCAAAAAATATTTAAATAAGAAATGGAAAAGAACAAGTTAAACAGCACAAAAATAGAAAACATAGTATTAAATATATTATCAGTGGAGGACCAAAATGCATTGTATACAATTATGCAAATATAACCATTAAATGCACAGTAACAAGAAAAACAGGAGAAAATCTAAGATTAACCTAACTGTGGTTTGCAGAAACATACAATGTCAACATTAATTTTAGCTATCACTTGTATTCTTAGTTTTCCTGCAGGCTCAAATGAGCATAAAGACCACAGTATATAAGATACTCACTCACAGTGATCAGTGATGAGGATCCTCCCACAGGAAGAACACAATAATGTCACTGAAGAGGAGAACAGAGTGGGAGAAGCAGCAGGTCTGCAGGCTTCTCCAGGTCAACACATTCAAGGAGTGATACTGAGAATCTGACATAAGACCAGAAAAAACATTGGTAATTCAGCAGGGAACCAGAATATAACCACATTTCAGTAGGACTGGATGTAGTGACAAGACTCTCTGAATGTCAAACCATATTCTTAAGATCACAAGGAGTCAGAACACACAAAAATACAGTCAACATTTAAAAATCCCTGCTGTTACACACTAAAGACAAGATCTGTCTTAGAGGAAGGAGATTTGAGTTGTGTAGGTCATCAGGGTGACCCTAACAAGAATGTTATTAGTGGACAATTATATATAAAACCGGGAAATACCGTCAGTGACAGTGTTCTCTTTTACATTCACACCAATGATTTTAGATTTTTCTACAATATACCAGTACTGGAAACAACAGTATGTTAATTGTTGAAGAGAGATTACAATGTCTGTCAATTAAAACGTGGTTAAGGTATGGTTAGTGGGCCATATCTCAGACACTTAACAACATTATGTAACTATTTGACCTTAAGTTAATAACCCAAAACAGAGTTTTGCTGGTTCTTGAATAAGTTTGATGGTGCATGGACTTATATTAGGATTAAAGATGTTTCTGTGTCAGTCACTCTTTGCCCTGATTGCTAGTTACTGTTGGGTTAGAGTTTCATTCTTGAAAATAATATTCAAGGCTTTCCCCTTGCTGGCAGACAGATTACCAAAGGTGAGGTTGCTGATGACACACAACTTTTTTTTATGTTTTTTGGAAGCTTATAAATAGTATCAGAGGCATCAGATCTTTATTTAATTATGAATAAATGTTAACCTTTCCCCTATAAGTGATTATGAAACACACATTGACAGGACAATCCTGTGAAATCACAGGTTAAATTTTTAGATATTGAGATTACTAAACCTGGTTATGAACTCTGCACCATATTATTGATTAAACCCAGAACAGATTCAGTTTGTGATTTAAAAGAGATTTGACTTAAAGAAGTAGAACTCTATTACAGAAGCTTCAGTTTTATCCTGACATATTTTGCACTAGCTTGAAATGTTGCTTCCTCTTCCTCTGAAACTATGGAACCACCTCTTTTTCCAGCTTTATGCTAGTTTTGACGCTGTCAGTGAGCTGCTATTGGAAGTTCAAAAACCCAGTTTTTGGAAAGAATTGGCCCATTATGTTTGTTGTAACATTTCTGTACACTTTTCATTACCTTGAAAAGATGTACTGTTTGTTTTTGATCATATCATCAGTACAGAGCCAAAAATATGTTTACATCATAAATCTTGTTTTTATCTTAACAAAAAGAAGATCATTCAGCATTCACAGAGGAAATGATATTTCAGAAAAACAGTATTTAAATTATATGCAGCTGTCAGGAATTGAGTTTGTCATGCTGTTGTTGGTCTCATTCACTTCCTTGTTTATTTTGATAGTCTCGTCTCCCCTTCTATTGTCTCTATATTTACTTCCTCCCTTTATTCTTTCCCCGCCTTTAGTGTTTATCCTAATGCATTTCACCTGTCTTGTTGTCTCCCTGCCTTTGTGCTTCCCTTCCCTCTGTTGCCAGTTTGTCTTGTCTTCATAGTGAACAGCGTTCCAGCAATCTTTGTCTGATAGTCTCCTTGTGTACGACCATTGTTCCTAGTTTCCTGGTTTCTGAGTTTGTCTATAGATTCCGTACTTTTGTCTTGAGCTTTTGTTTACCTGGTAATGAATTTGGACTGCACTGAAAGACCCTGAGACCCCCTATTCCTGTGTGCTGCTGCATTATTATGTCCGCTTGCCTGTGAGTTCTTGACAGCAGCACTTTACAAACCACAAAGCTTTAAAGTTTCTCAATATTTTTCGCATTTTTTACATTGTTCAATTACTGAACCTCTCTATTTTTTAATTTTTATTTTTACGTGTGTGCGTAAACTATCTCTTAACCACTGGGGAAGGTTTTTGTTGGATTGCTATTGTGAAGGTGATCAGGGTGCAGAGTGACTGACACAGAGACACCATTCAGTCAGTAAACCATCAAAGTGATACTAAAGCTGCTGTTTTGAGGTTGTATAGTTACATGATGTTGCCTGAAGGCCTCAGCACACCTGGGAAAAACACTGGGAAAAGTGGGAGTGATTGTCGGATTCTATCTAAGCTGGTTTCAGACACTATTACATAACAAGATGATCAGCCACTTCAAAGACTTTGTTTGAAACATACCGGGGCCTTTACACCTCCATCAGCATCAAAGAACAGGAGGAGAAAGCACCAGCTCTCTCTAAAACTGGTTGATATATAAATAAAAGGATTCAGGTCAACAGAAGGACTCTGTATTTTTATCAAACGTTACACAAACAGGAGGAAACAGGGCTTTAGTTACGATTTTCAGCTGTGGATTAGTCAACACTGTTGAATTTCTGTGAACAGGTCGGTAGAGTATGTCGGATTGGGTCAATACAAACTAAAATGTGTGTGTGTGTGTGCGTGTGTTCATGGAAATCTACACAGATAAGAACACTGAGATGCTTTCAAATAAGGGATGAAAATCAAATAAGCAATTAATGTAGACTCTATGACAATCAGTAAACACCAATATCACTGGGAACCTGAGTGTTAATCTAAAATGGTGTCTGCTCTCATGCAGAGTTTTTCAAAACAGCTTTGTCTGTTTTAAAAGCCTAAAAGATGTGCACTCCCACATTTTTTCACCTAAATTTCAGTTTAGGATGCCTTTCATTCATCTACGAATGATCTTTTGTCACTCTGGTTCAAGCTTTAAAACATGTAAAACACTGCTAATAAAAATGTTTGGGTTTGAGATTAAATTTTAACTAGAAGTGTGCATTAGAAACTGGAGGTGTGGGTCTTAATAGAACTGGGTTTTGGGGTGTTTTGTCAATTGTTGACCTTCAGCAGTGTGGATGGTAATACAGCAAGTCTTCTACAAGCCCACAGTTTAAGCATTTAGTTCACAATCTCTACAGTTGTTTATATATTCTATTAACTTAGTTTCATAATCTGAAATGAACATTTAAGTTATAAAGAACAAAGTGAGGTTATCTGTGACTCTACTGTTTTGATTTTTAATTTTTCTTTTTTTTTCCTTCTGTCACGTGAGTCTACAACTTTCTGAAAATGCAAAAAAGATTCCTAGAGTAACTGTTTAAATAACTATTTGGTTCTCATGGCCAAGTTTGCGTAATGTGGCTCTTGGGTCCCTAATGACCCCACACATACTGCACCCTGAGCACTGTGTCATACTCTGTAGTCTCTAGGTTCCCACTAAGCATCATGGCAGTATAATTACATTATTATATGGCCGAAAAAAAACCTACAGCTCCAACACTTGCATAATATTAACTGAGCAAAGATTTTCTCTGTGACAGTTAGTTTGTAGTAGTTTTAACTAACCACAAACTTTTTAAAGTAAAATTTGATTTAAAATGATCAAGATTTTAATTCTATATTTTGACACAGTACTCTGCTACAGGTCAGGGACACCTAATTATGTTATAATATATAATGCAGGAAGTTGTTGCTTAAATAAAATCAAATTTCTCAAACCTTTTTGACACAGAACGTTACTACTCCAGCAACGGTAAAGAGAACAACTTTACTGTGAAAACCTAGTTGACAAACAATAAACCAGGGTCTTTGGAGGCCCCTGTTTGTGTGGTGCCCAATTATAGTCACCTAGATGTTTATATCGGTACAAAAGTGGTGGTAGTGCAGCGGGAAAAAGGCCATCAGTTGACCTAAACCAGTAGTTTCCTTACAATGAATTCACACTAGACTGAGAAGGTGACAAGTATTTAATTGTAAATGCACAGTGTTAACATGTGTGTCAATAATACTATAAAAATCAAAGACAATTATCATACGTGAACTGTTAGTACATGCTGAGTATAAGACACAAGAATGGTGGGGTGACATGGAGGTTCAGGACACGGAGGAGGGCTGAGAGGTGAGAGGACAGAAACACTCTGCTGTGTTTGATCACAAACAAAGGGAAATGCAGTCTGTGGAGGGTCTGGTGTCACTGTGGATGATAGCTTGCTTCAGAGGGACTCTACCACTATGGATACTGAGTTATAAAGCCATTATTTTGAAGAAAAAAAAATTTAATTTATTTTTTGCTACTAAGTAAAAATGTAGCAACATATTCAGGTGAGTTGAAATCAACACTAAACCTGATTGTGCCCAAGTGGTGGCGCTGTTTGCCCCTTGGGTTTATAGTAGTTACACTGAAGACAGCTGACAATGCTTTGCCATCTTAACTTTTAAATCATTTCAACATTTCACAAGCCATCATGTAAAATTCCAATCCTACAGGAGTAATTTGCTGCACAAGTAGGACATGTTGAAAAAAAACAAGAGTAAATGATAAATGAACGATGTCTGAACTCTGTTGATCTATTTTCATTTTAGGGTCCTGGTGCTATGCATGCTGGCTCACTGTCACACTGTCATGTCTTTGTAAGACACTGTAATAAATTGTTAAAATTATCATTACAAATGTGCTTGTCCTTCTATAAGAGGTCAACATGAAGAATAAGTTTAATCCCAAAAACATGAGCCTCATAAAATGGCAAACAAAAAAGAACAGGTATGTAAGTGAGTGATTTTCATGAGCTGCACAACTTCTCAAACACTCTTACACTTCCAGACAGTTGATTTATATTAAGAGTGTCCAACCAGTTTGGCACCATAAGCCGCTTTTATTTTGACAAATGTTGTTGCAAATGGTTGGGCTGAGACAGGAGTGTGCTAGTAGCAACAGCAGTCTGAACACACAGGCAGTGACACAAAAATGTTACATTTCACACTTATGCAGAAAAATCAATTTTTTTTTAAAATCCATTTGGCCCTTTTCTACACATTAATGTGATGGTAATAAGATAAAGGGTAGCATATCAGCAATTCAACATCATATAAAAACTTGCTTCAGCTGAACTCCAGTGATTTAATTTCTCACCATGTTGCAGGGACATAGAATTGTTGTGCTGCAGAGTGTGTCAGTACACAATGACATCACTGTCAGGCGAGGGGTTATAGGTGTAAGGGAGCCCACCCCTGGCCACCCCTGCCTACACCTAACACACCTTGGCCAGATTCAGACAGCCTCTCTAGTGTGAAGACAACAAGTTTTGAATTCAGCTTATGATCAACAGCATCTCCTAAAAAGCATTTCATTTCATGAGTGATGACTCTGCGCTGTCAGCATAGTTATCTTTACTTCTTCTCAAATATGCCATTTTGATGCTATTTTATTTTTCAAATGAGTCAGTAACGCACAGAGAGAAAAGTTCAAAAAGTTTCCTCTGATGACTGAACTACAGAGGTTTGCTTCTGAGAAGGTAACAGAATAGAAGCCACTAAAAGTACAAAATAATACATGGAAAACACCACTGATTACAAAAACTGCAGGTTATAATACACTCATCAACTATCCTATTCAAAACCTGACCTGGCTAGGTGACATTTTAAAATGAGACTGAATCATGATTTTGCAAAATAAGTGAACACACCTTCAGTGATCTGTTTCCATACTGAGCAGACAACTTGTGTTACTAATGACATAGTCAGGCTATTTTTCTTATTTACACAAGCATCTGCACTCATTTTGTCCACTGGGTGGATGACTGAGCAAGATTTTAAAATGCATCACTAGTGCA
>JAPZDV010000009.1:22401522-22458654 GCA_029814665.1 Acanthurus lineatus | reverse complement strand
AAAAACTCGTAGATATAGTAAAAATGAACAGGGCAGGACGTGGCACAGCAGCAGGTTCACATTGTTATATTACTTTTTTTTTTTTAAAAAAAAGAGAGGTTCATTTAACGACGTTACATATTGCAACTTTTTTGGGTGCTTTTTTGGGTATTCACTGTTGTCTCTATTATTAAATTTATTCATTCAAATACGATTCCTCAAGCAACATCCACATGATGTGCTTCTCTGTATGTTTACGTGTCTGACATTAGCAAGAAGGATACACCAAACTACTAAACCACTAAACATTTCTGGAACCTGTAAAAAATTTGAGGACACCCGGACTTTCGAGTATGAGACAGTTTAATGTGTGATGCTGACAAATTTGGCATTGATCTGCTGCTAAACCAGATTTTATTTCTCCCATTCAGCAATAAGAGCATCACTGATGTTGGATGATGAAGTCTGGACTGTCCACATGCTTTTTCACCATACGGTTTACAATCCCACAGCACATACCAAGATGCGTAGATACCGTTTGTGTTTATGCTTCCTCTCAGTGTGCCGTGTTGTGCTGCGTGCTCTTGCCTGCCCTGTTTACTGTATGTCACCATCCTTCCAGAAAATATATGAGCTCACATTCAAAAATATATCCATATCTGATGCATTTCTTATGCCTTAATGTAAAAACTCAAATATAATTTTTAATGTAAAAACAATCTACTCGTTTGTCCCATAATGAGAAAAAAGGAAAAAAAAAAACAACAAAAAACATAATTTCTCCATCTAATTTTTTATATGGGAAAAAAAATCTCTCTCTCTTTTCCCCATCTCTCATTCTGATTGGATAAGGAGCATCAGCATTCCCCAGGCGGCTGATGGAGGGATCAGAGCTGGCTCTCTGATTCACAACTGTCAGCAGTCCCGTTCTCCAGCAGCCAGGAGGACAGGCCCAGTTCACTGAAGTTCATGTTGCTGTCGTTGAGCCGTCGTACGCGGTAGGTCTCATAGTGGATATTGTGTGTCACGTCTTTCAGGTCCTGCAGATGGGACCTTTTGCAAAAAACACACAGAAAGATTCACAATTTGATTTGAATTTTGCTACTCTTATAAATCAGATTCAAAGCAAAATGCCATTCACAAACTCCCCATGAACAAGGTGACAAGATTGTCCTTCTGTTACAGATTTTAATTCCAATGGTTTTGGTTGAAAGTCATGTCTATTTACTTTTTGCAACATGATAAAAGCATAATGTTAAAATGCTCTTGTCATGCACAAATTAAACCTCTGCATATATGTACATGATATTAAGCTCAAAGTATAAAATTAGTACAAAAATGTGCAAAAAAAATACATTCTGTAGTTCAAATGTTAAAGAAAAGCACAGTAGTCACTTTGGCCGATAAAAATTAGCCTGTTGGTCTAAAGATCCTTATCTAATTAAACACTGGCAGTGACTTGTATGGTATTCATAAATGAATCATCTTTTTCACAATGAGCCAAGTGTAACAGTCACACTTACCTGATGAGTAAATCTCTCAGGTTGGCAAACTCACAGTGCGCCACATTTTCAACTGTGGAAAACAGAAAGATTTATTATACCAATGGCTTTCAAAAACAACCACATACATAGTGGTTAACTAATTAGAATAAAAACAAAACATTGTGTTATACTAATCAGCTCTCAGAGACATGGAAACTTACAAATCTGATGGTTCTTTAATTCTATTAAACGAAAGTTTCCATGCAGTATGTTAATGACTGGACTCATCTTACAGTTGACATGACAAAAAAATCAAAGTATTAATCTAACGTAGATTCCTCTTATGATGCACATTCTTTAAATAACAGATCTGAATAAGTTTTTCATACAACAGAATGACTGACTTAAATTCTGCCAGTAACTAAACCAGCTTCATCAGAGCTATAAATGTTAACTTTTGACAAAGAAATATGGTAAAAACAAAAAACATTCTTTAAAGCTTTTTTGGACAGTTGTAACTATTTTTTAATCTGTATGTAGAACATACACATATTAATTTCTTTAATACCAACGATAATTAATCTTGTGTCTAGCAGAACAGTTTGATGTTGAAATTGCTGTCTGAGAAGAAGTTGAGGTTCATTGTTCTGGATTTGGTAGCATCTAGCAGTGTAGCTGCAGTTTGTCCCCAACTGAAAATCCCCTCACTCACCCTCCCCTTCAAAATGTGTAGGAGGACCTTTGGTGGCTGTAAACCCATGAGAAACATGATAAATCCTCTTCAGAGCCAGTGGTCTGTTTGTCTATGTGGGCTATTGTAGAAACATGCCTGTGCAACATGGCAGACATCATAGAAAAATAACCTAATCCTTCTAAAGGTAAGACAAATAAAGACATAATCTAAAGACATAATTCTACAGTACCAAAAAAATAATTTTGAAAGTTAGGTGAATGTTCACTAAAAAGAAATTGTGTTTGTGAATACTGTATTCCAAATAGCATTTCCTGTTTAGAAACATCATTCCTTTCTAAACATGACATGGTGGCAGGTGAGCATCACTGCTGCAGGTACAGCTGCTTCTTATGCAAGGATAGAGTTTATTCCTGTGACTGTGGAGAAACTGGATGTTTGATCCCAGTAAGAAGCGGTGACGTCTTCTTTGAAGAAATTATAAAATAGTTGAACATATAAAGATATGTGCTCCAGTGACCGTGAATGAACTGTCTTTTTTAAGCAGGTTCAGGTTGCGTCGAAGCAGCTGCTATAGCTGTTGAAGCCTTTGCTGCACCTACTCATTTTATCTGCCAAAAATGAGATCACAATCCGAATACAATGGGAACTATGATACTGAATGATACTAACAGGTGTGAATGAGGTTACACTGATGTTAAACTGAAGCCTTACCTTCAATGATTCCCCACTTTGTTTTACGGCCAAGCACCTTGTTTCCATTCACCTGGTGCTCCTTGTCTGTTCCCACCACAGCAAAAGGAATGTTTTCCTGGAAACACAATCGGGCTTATTCAACACAAGAATCTGGCTTATTCTCAGGCTCCTTTGAAGGATCTTCATTCATTCATCGTAACATGCTGTATGAGAGCATCATATGAATGTATACATCAAATTATAAATAAAATAAAAATAAGTAACAAATAAATGTGAATTATCTCTGCAGGTTGATGAAGGTAAGCTTATAGAAGGGTTGCATATTGACTGTTACATGATATGAGATGAGAAGTTTTTGACTTTGACAGTGGTTTGCATTTGGAGTATTTCCTCCTTTAATTTGTCCAAACTTTTGGCAATAACTTTCTTTTATAAATTCCCAATGCAAACGAGAGTTTCTTTTTCAGGTTTTAGATCAGGAATTTTGAGCCATTTCCGTAGTGACCTTGACCCTACTTCCACTTCAGTGGGATGTTGTTAATTCAAAGGTGCATAGAAATGTTTATTTATGTGCACACGCAGAATTACCCTATGTACAGACTGAATTTGTTTTTCACACTGTGCATATGAATCATCAGCAGACCATCACACCTCCATGTCTCTATTTTAAGAGGTGCGTCAGGGGGAAAGTGGTAATGTTGTTGTAAGAGTGAAACAACAAATTAAGGTAGGAAAATTCAACATATTTTAAGAACAGACTTTTGCATACACACTGTTATAGTGATTGCAGCCCACTGTGTGCTTTGTGTTTGTAACCTGTTGCTTTTAAGTTACTGGCAAGCACAGTACGGTTACAATGTGTGCATAATAAAAACTTCATGAAGGTTCTGAAACCACTTTGACACATGGTTCCTGTGCAAACATGGGTGATTTTTGACACATTTTACTTCAGTCTCCTGTGCCTGACTCTTTGCGAGTGTCAACTGTTGGGTGGATAGCCCCACTCACAACAGTTAAAGACTAAGAGAGGAAAGAAAGTAGTGTGACCATATATTAGAACTTGTGACTCTCATGGTCAGCTACAATGAAGCGAGTGCACTGGGTAAACACAATAAGTGACAAATTTAATGAGTTTCAGATGGAGAGGACCGCCACCCTGAGGAAATTCCAGGGGAAAAACACTTGTTTTGTTCCATTATTTGAGATAAAATAGTCACAATGTTCTTCATTCTGATAGTATTGGGCCTTATGGTTTATTTGTAGTACATTTATGGACAGTTAATAGGAGCACTGAGACCCTAAACATCTTGCTCTGTTAAGTTCTATTAGATGAAGGATGAATTTGCTGAGACAGGAAAGATGTTGTCTATACCCAATTCCTTTTTACATTCATGTATGACCATAAACAAATGTCTGTTTTTTTCCCACAGGTGGACTTACAGATATTTATCTCACAGAGGCAGTCAGGTAAAGGTAAGAGTGAGGTCAGACTAATGTTACATAACTACATTACAAACAGCAACCCAGTAGTGAACTATCATTATGTTGTAAATGGATATGGATTCCTCCCAGACGGACCAACCAAGAAAAAACCACATGAGGAAGTGGTAGCCAAGACCAAAGTTGTAATGCCAAAGTCAGCTGTTGTTTTGTTTTGTTTCAACCACATTAATGGCAGTGGACTGCAAGTGATGTCTTTTGATTAACTGTTAACAAATGTGGACTCTCTCCAAACTCCTCTGATAGTTATCAGTGTTATTTAAGGTCGGTTTTATCATTTTGTTGTCAGATAAATTAAACTTTCTAGCTGCAAAGAATATGTTTGTGTTATTGTCAGTCCAGAGGGAGAGAGGAGGATAAGGAGAAAAAGAAGAAAGAGCAAAAAAACAGGAGGACCACAGACAGACAGACAGACAGACAGACTCCACAACCATGTGACTTACTCTGATCCTGTCGTTGAGGATACGTTCCTCTGGATCCTCATCATACTCTTTCTGGGGGAAAACACGAATCCCATTGGCTGCCAAGTCTTGCCTTATCTGTCAAAGGGTCAAAGGTTAAGCACCGGTCAAACAGGTCGGGTCAATAGATTTACACTTTAGGGTGTATGTTTGCTGTTAGGCTGTATGAGACTGAACATATGCATGATGCTACTGGCTGATTAAGTGACGATTAGCTCAAACAGAAAAACAGGTTTTGTTCATGTGGCAGAATCTGAACTGGAGGCAAATAAAATGATTTGAAGGAAACAATCTTTAGCTGTGAGTTTGTAAGTGTGTTCAATCACCCTCTCTTTGAACTCCTGCCTTTCCTCAATGGTGAGTGTGTCGGCTTTGGCAATGACGGGTACAATGCTCACTATCTTCCCCAACCTCTTCATGAATTCAACATCGATTTGGCGTAACCTAGAAACAAAGACAGATCTCTGGTCAATTGGGACAGCATAAAGTTTGTTTGACATGAATTAAACCAGACAAAATACTGACAGAATAGAACACCAAGCTATTTCCCTCGCACTTGCCATTTTCCTACCATCTACTCTGCATAACTGCTATTTTTTCATTGAACATTTAATTCTATTGTTAAAATAAAACAGTCTCAGTAGATGAACTCTGATGAACAGCCTTGTTCAAGTTCAGAAGTGTGATGCTGAACCCCAGTAAATGTGCTCTGACCTGTGTCCAGTGGCAGGAAGGAAATAGATGCAGCAGTGGACTCTGCTGTCAGGTATCCTCTTCTTTCGGTTGACGTGCAGCTCCTCTCTCAGGTATTTCTCATACTGCTCGTTGACATACTTCACTATAGGCTCCCAGCTGGAAGGAGGAGAGGCAGGAAAGTCAACAAAAATCCTGGTTATTTCTTCAGGGGATTGGCTGAGTGTTCTTTTGTTACTGTCAACCAATCCTGTGACAGGACCAGACCAGTCATGTTTAAATCTGTACATGAATCATTTCTGACCTCTCGACTTTATATCTGGGCCCCAATTACTTCCTACTGATGTCATGATTTTTTTTTTCTTTTTAACAACGGCTCCATAATGTCCTAAAACAAACAGAAAATGCAGATTTCTGGATGCTTTAGGTAGCAGGTTAATCCACATTTAGAGAGAATTTGGGGCAGCAGGACAATTTATGTTGGATTGAGTCAAAATCAACTACATTGTGTGTGTTTATGGTAATAAAGGAATATGTAAGCCAGTAAATGGTGTGACTCATGATGTGCTTTTAATAGTCTCTGCACAACAATGGAGCTCTGTGGCTCAGAGGAAGCAGATATATCAGGCTTTGGCTTTTTTTGAAAGAATTTCTATTCTGAATTTGATGCCAGAAACATGTTTCAATGCTCCAAAAACTCCAGTTCTGGACACTTCACAGGTAAACAGGTCCATTGTAACAGGAGATAGTATCATGAATGTATGTGAATGGGCTACCTGGAAAGACCCTTTCATTTGTTTACAGGCAAGGATGGAGCGAGGTTCACCACTTTGTGAGACACATGATGGTATAAAGGATATTAGTACATGGGCTTGGAATCATGTTTGAAAACTGTGTCTGTAAACACAGTTAACTGCACAAATACTTTAGTTTAAATTTAGTGTTTTTTCATTTTACATAGCATTCTGAACTATTTGACACTGTGTTTGTGTATAATAACTTTTCACTTATTCACTTATGATTACTGGACAACATTGCATGAACCCTCTGAGAGGCTCATAAAAACCTGACGGACCCTGCTGTGTCTACATGTGCTGTGAGGTCATAAATGTGAAAATCATGTTTAGGTTTCCTGTAATAAAGAACATGTGTCTTATCAACCTTGCTGCTTTCTGGTTTGCATTACAATAACTGAAAATAATTATTCACAGATATTATTGTAGCCGGTTCTGAAAAAACACTATCTTCTTCTCTGCCTCCATCCACATTTGCTCTCTCCACCTTCTTGCCACTCACCAGTTTTCATTGTTGATCTGGTCTCCAAATCCTGGAGTGTCAATCACAGTCAGCTTCATCTTCACCCCCTTTTCCTCAATCACTAGACGCAGAGAGACAACAGGAGAGGTGGTTAAGTAGTTACAAAGGTCTTTGCCATGGCTAAGTGCTTTGCGGCTGATTTGGTGAATCATCTGGCTGATGTCTCATATCTGCTGCCAACAGGTGTCCACAGTAGAAATTTAAACCACAAGCTGGAGTTTTGTGTTTAGTATGGATTATGTGCTGATTTTGGTTTGTTTTTAATCAAAAGAAATGTAAAGGACCTGTTGGACATGTGTCCTTTTTTAAACCGAAGATGCTGACAGCTGACAGTGTTGTGAGCGACTGTTGATAGGGAAGAAAAGCATAACCTGGCTAAGCTGGTGAGTTATTCACACACACAAATCCAGACAGGGACCATTATACGCATCAAGAGAAAAAACAGTGGGTTAAGTGCTTGCTCATCTTTTAGAGGGGATTTATCACAAGTCCAGGCTTGCAATGAAACACACTTCTCAAGTTTTTTGAGGACAAGTCTTAACTTAAGACTCAAATGAGTGTGCAACCTAAGTGTGACTCAGACCAGGTCACAAACCCCAGTCCCTGTCTCCGGTTTTGGCTTCAGGTCTGAGGTGGACTCAAAGTGTGGTCATGGCTATAATGGATGGCAACTGTTTTAGGCTAAGTCTGGGTTTATGATTGGCCATTGGAATTGTAAATCCTTGTACGCATAATAAGATGATTGGTGTGTCTTCATGTGAAGATAAGATCAAAGGGTTTCCCTCCCAAAGTAAGTGCAATGCGTACAGTTGTGTGTGTGTATGTGTGTGAAGATGTGTGAATGTTTGAGCAGCCGAGTAACGACTATCATTTAAGTCCATTGTCATTGTGAGTAAGAACACAGGAATCTCCTCTGAGGTGGAAGCATGAAAGCAAACATCTGGACCTGATCATTAAGATTTTCACTAACCTGCAATACAGTCACACTTGGTGGCTGCCTGAACCAGTCAGCCAGTCAGTGATACAGCAGGTGGTTTCACTGGTTCACAAATCCTCCTCAAGCAGAGAGGAGGAACCAACTACATAAACATTTCCTGTGGGAGTCACTTGGGCTTTACTCCATGATATAAGTAATGTACTGTACATGCCATTATAATTAACACACATACAGTTGATTAGTGTGCAATTGTGAGCTGAGAGTTATGAATACAATTAATCAGAATGGGCCTCCACACACTTTATTGCACTGTGTAAGTGATGAAAACTTATTAAGTGTGGATATCACTATAATAAAGTTATACATTATTGATCAATGAGCAGCTTGTAGAACTTTCAAACCTTGTGAAACAGTTGGTAAGAACCTTATGGCACCATAAATAACACAAAAGAACTCACTCACTGAAATCACTATGGTGCTACCATTCATTCCTACTTTGCTGCACTGCTAGGAGCTGGTACTTTAAACCAAGCAGAACTTGAGCTTCAAAAAGAATATTACAAATGGAGAGAATTTTATATAGCATTTCTTCATGACTTTTGACTATCCAGAGCACCTTGCAACCCAAATCACACTCTAACCGCAGGTGACTTCTCTACATAGTGTTAACCTCCTCATACACACAGACAGAGCAGCCAACAGGAGCAGTTTTTCAGATGGTTTAGAACTGTGAAAGACTAAAGAAGTTCAGAATCAACACAGCACCCATCTCATAAGCAGATGATGTGCATTACTTCCTGAGCTAATGCTGCCAAAAGTGTGCTGCACCAACAAGAAGCAGAGTTCAGGCTATGGGTGAAACTATTACATAATCAGTGATCAGTAAAGTTATTCTTACAGTGAGAAGAGATTTCTCTAGTGCTTTTTTCACCTTTCAGCACAAATATAGATTTTTAATGAAAACTGCAGAGAGCACCACAGCCTCAGTTTGTGTACAAACAGATCCAACACGACAAAACTACTTTCATGCACTTTGCTTCTTTTACTTTTCTAAAGTATCACATCTTTAAAAAATAAAGAAACGTCAACCAAAATACAGCTTTTAATGTAACCCAGGCAGGTCTGACACATGTTACATTAATGTGGAAATCTAACAATGATGTAATTTACATGCAACTGAATGTATTGCTTGTATAAAAAGTTTGTCTTGTATATGCAGTAACTTTGGTCAAGCTTCTGATGGTAATCAGTGTTCTGTTCTGAATGCCTTTCTCATGCAATGGTTGTAAATAAAGACCCTCTGTAAGGGTCTGAGAGACAGGTAGGATTTTGGTGGCTGATGGTAACAAGTGAAACAATTAAATGCAACAACTTATAAATGAAGAACAACCACACACTGACAAATGAAGAAATGTAAAGTCAGCTCCAGTTCACTAAGGATTACACATTTAAAGAAAACTACAGATCCATGATCTGGTTTCATAATGACATTGGTGTTGTGAAGCAAGCGTCACTTCCTTATTTTCTAATAAGACACCTTCCTGTTTTAAAACATGCTCCATGAACAGACTTAATTGACCTAATGACCAGATTGACCTTTTTATCCCATACAATGGTTTAGCAGGCATGCTTTCAAATAATTTTGGAGACCCTTTTAACCTTGTGTCTCTTGTCTTTTGCCAAGGTGGGGTTTGAATTTTCCCCTAACTTTGCAAGGCAGCTGGACTGCTGAGATTTCAAGTCTGAAATCTGGCAGGTCCACATAGAAAAGCTCAAACCGGACTTGTTGGTTTTTGGATTGAATATGACTGGACCAATCAGCATCCTTTGAGGAAAAAGAGATGGTAGCTACAGGTGTGGTTTAGTTTTGATGAAAGCTGGAAGTGGCTGCAAAGCTTGTAAACAATGGCGGTCACTGAAGAGGTTAGCGTGGATGCTGCAATAGTTGCAGCAGTTTTATCAGAATCGGACAACATTTCCTAATTAAAAGAGAGCAAAGAGCGAAAATGAAGGCTTTTCTTGGTGGGAAAGATGTTTTTGTCCTTTTCCCAGCTGGCCTCTGCAATAGTAATGAATGTGACAGACAGAACATTTGTCCATTCACGACCTGCTTCGTCCAAACGTTGTCTATGGGCTGTTTCCCAGATGGACATATGGAGTATATCCTACAGATATGTGAAATATTCCATCTGGCTATCAGTTTAATTCCCCTGAACCACATGTCTCAATCAGAATGACCAACTCTTCCTCTGGCTTTATCATCAAGTAATAATTTCCACTTTTACACAGGAGATATCCAGCCTGGGAACCAGACTAATCTGACCAGCTAATAGTTTATTTGCTCTGGGAGATAAGTCTGGCACTCCCTCCCATTGAGACACATCTCCACATGCCCTGGCTCGTGTCAGGTCATTCATAACCATTTATCCAGTGTGGGGCTTTTATATATGACTGACAGATGAGTGTGACTGGTCTCGATTTAAAGTCACATGTCACACATTTCACTGCTTTAATTTGATTGAACCATTGCAACTCGACATGCTCACAAAACTCATTATATATGAGTGAAGATTCTGTCACTGCACTGACTGTTTCCTACTTCAGTTCTTTTGATTCACACATTTAGGTGCACTGTAAGGCAGGATTTTCAGAATGCAACAGACACATATTCTGTAAGTGCATCCTGATTAGGTAGCTTTGTGTTTGCCATTTTTAATGGGTGAATTTGCTATTGTGATTGGAGAGAGCTAGGTTTACAGTAGTGAAACCTTTGTTAGCTTCTGAAACATGACCATATTTAGGCTTTTTTGCTGCAATGTTGTGTTCTTCAACAGCACACTGTTATGGTTACATTTATACTAGTCAGGGATTTTTTTTAAAGCAGTTTTTTCATGTTTTCTGTGTTTCAGGGTGTGCAAAGTATAAATGTGACAAGCATTTACACATTCATAGAAACATGTAAGAGTGCAGGAGAAAATGTTTATCGAGGATGTCACGATCTGCAGATCCACACTCAAGACAAATGAAATAAAACATGCCTCTAACAAAGAGGCACAGACTGTGTACCTTAGAGTGTGTCTGTGTGTTTGAGTGTATGTTTGTGCAGGAGCAGTAGGAGATAAGACGTTTTGTGTCTCTATCCCAGGGTTTTCTTTTAAATCAACACACTAACACAGAGTAAAAAAAACCTGATGTTTGAAAATCAGTATTCTAAATTTAGTGGGGTGTGGACATCATGTTTCATTTTATATTTTGAAAAAAGTCACAAATAAAAAACTTTAGTAATGACACATTCTCATATAAAAATGAAAACGTGTACTCAGTATATAGGGTATTTCATTAAGTAAAAGTTTTGCTTCTTTTTGGATTTACAAAAATAAAATTGTCCCAGATTACATTCTGAGGAAGAAATCATCGCTATGAAAGCTTTCTATTACAATAGTTTTTAGGAAACTGACTTTTTAAGGATAGCTTTTTAAGGACACAATATCCACCTGTGTTTTGCAGTGCAGATGAGACAAATTCTTGATTCTGTCCAAAACAGATAATGCAACATCTTTCAAAACTTCAACTTTTTTTGAAAGCTGTTACAGCCTAAACTGATAATCCTGGTCATCAGACACAAACTAAAAGGAATAGTGATACGAAAGTAGGATGTGAATGCTGCCTCCTGTTATAGCATAAGTCTTGACCTCTATCCTTGCACAGACGTATTCAGTTGCTGTAGAAAGAGGAAGAAAAAAGACACATGGCTGGAACACAAGCTTTTGCTTTTACTGTGTCCTGGTCAGGAATGTAACAGTTAAAATCATACACACATACCTTTTTGATATGTGTGTGGGTTTGTGTATGTGTTTGTTTGCAGACTTACCGTGACTGATTGTATGCAGTTTAACTGTCTTGGAGATCTTCTCTTCATAGCCAGGTGTGCAGGACTTCCGACTCACTTTTGACTTGAACAGAGTGTTGACCAGCGTGGACTTTCCCAAACCACTCTGACCTGCAGACACATTGAAAAACAATGCTTTCATTAAATTTCAGATGTGTGTTTAAGAGTGAGAAGTATTTATATCAGCCAAATCTTCAGTTTTATTGTCTTTTTCCTTTCATATAAAATACCATGTAATACCATGTATATACCATGTATATACCATGTATATAATATAATATAATATAATATAATATAATAGAAAAGAACAGAAAAGAATAGAATATTATTTCATGGCTGACTGCAAGACTCAATAAGTAGTCTGTGTTGTACTCGAATCTCTTATGTAGAGGCTCTTGTGTGAGACAAAGTTTAAATTTTTCTGCTTCTGTTCCCATTTTTTGAGCTGGACGGTTAAGAGAAATTGTTTATTTTGTTTGATTAAATTATAATTTTGTTAAATTAAATTATTAAATAATTATTAAATTATTTTAACAGTTTAAAGGGAGCATATCCACGTTCTCTGGGTTTTTGTTCTGCAGTTCAACCTTCTGTTAAGATCCATTCTATTGTGCTTGGGCAAATAACCTAACCTGCCCATTAACTTACAAAAAAGTTGTCCAAGAGGTAAAAATATATCTATACAAATTTCCAGGTATGAACACTAGTAAAAAAAAACTCAATTTTTTTTTGTCAAGAGATATTAGAAAGGAAAATGATCATTTCTAACATATGAGACAGCTTTTATTAAGCCCTGCCGACCACTAGGTTTTCTTTCAAATAAGAAGCGTATCAAAGCCTACACGACCTTTGACCTCTTAATCATCATCAGTGCACTAAAAGGATGTCACAGTTAGCTGATACTAGCTAAGAACAGACATAAAGGTTATAACATAAAGGCAAAAATAGCCAATGTTGAACACCACAGAGCTGACAGTATATCCAGAGGCCAAGTTGGACATTTGAGAGAAACTTGATGTGATTAATGACTGTGACAATAACATCTTCAGTGGCTGAGCTGTTTGCTAAAAATATTATCTTTGACAGCCACAAGCCAGGCTCATTGTTGACAGCTGCTGCAGGAGCACAGGTGCTGCAACAGATGAAAAACACTTTTCAAATTAAACAACTCAAACAACCAAAATGGGATGACAAGAAGGCCATAACCCAGCTTGCAGACAAACTTATTTGCTTGGACCTGAGATTGTTTAAAACTAAGTGATGGGATGGTTTCAGCCAACTGGGTTGGGGGTTTGATGGTTGATATGTAGAGAAATTCTTGACAGAAAATCATTTCTCTTTTTTTATTTCTTTGCATGACTTTACATTTGCATTACAAGTTAAAAGATTAATAAATAAGTGCTTTGTACAGCTGAATGGGACAGTAAATTGCTCAAGGCAGTAAATAAGGCCGTCATATAAATGCTATGTGAGGATAATCTTGATATCTTCACTCTAAGTGGTGTTATAACTGACAGAGATGAGCAGCAACATTGTTGGGCATTGATTCTGATGGCTTATATTGGTTAAGGCAAGTTGAAACTGATCTGGATAAAACTCCAGGTAGCAATCCATCTCCAGTATTGAGCTCTATGGGTGCTGGCAGGTGCAAGACTGTAAGATTGCTGCTGGCAGCAAACTCTGATAATCCAACTGTGAACTTCCTAGCCACAAAACTGTGAACAACTAACTTTTTTTTGAATACTTTGACACATTTAGCTGCTGAGGAGCCAGATATTTCTCTCAGGAGTTGGTGCATAGTAAACCAGAGCTTAAAAGAGAGTAGATTTAGAAATTTCAAATTATATTCAAATATTTGCTAATATTTCTATGTGTTGGGAACAAAAGTAGCATCGAATGACACTGAACGATTGTAAAAACTAAAAAATCTGTTCTGCGTTTGAGAGGAATATGCTGTTGGGTGTCTCTTTTTATGTTTGCATAATCTTTATAAAATTATTATACTAGATATTGGTCACAGCATTACATAAGGACACTTCCTCTCCCTCCATCAGTAGCACTAGTTTCTGGGAACTTGTTATATCTACAGCAGCAGACTGCAATAATCTCTATGTTTGACTACAGGGTGAATGTCCACATAAGGATACACTGCTAGAGCCAATCACACACCTGCTAAAACTCATTTACATTATTTGTGATGAAGTCATTTAAAAAACATATCAAAAACAATCATGCATTTTCACATTAGAAGTGATCGAGGAGAAACCTGTTTTCAATCAAACGGCAGGGGAAGTGTATATTAGCTGTTTGTGTGAGGCAGGAAAGAGCAAGCAGCCCTGACACTCAAAACCACTTCCTCCTCACACAATCATACTTCTTCTTCCAATAGAAAAGCAAAGTGTATTATCTCAATGAGGAAGAGGCCACCAGCCCCCAGTATCATCACAACACAGTCACGCACACACACACACACAGTCACACATGCAAAGACTCTAACAAGCAGAGTGGGTTTTTTTATACACAATGTCTTCGTAGATGCAGGACATACAGTTGAGTTTCCTTTCAGGGAAAAAAGAGAAAACAAAGGACTGTTCAGAAATCCTCTGACATCCCAGTGACCCAGAGGACATAAGTAAGCCTCACAATTCAGAAAAGTGTAAGCTCGCCACAGTGGAGAGCTTTCCTCAGTGGCTCAGAGAAGCTGACCTCCCTGTGGAGGTCTGCGATTGTCTGCAGCACAGCAGGGTAGGTATTTTGAATCAGTGAAGGAACATTTTAGCAGTAGAATGTTGGCTCAAACACTGATACACACCTACACACAGACAGATATATTCCTACATTTGAAACAGTGGATTGTAATTTTTCAGTGACTAAAAGCTTTTTTAATGAGTGGACATCACCACACTGAGTTTCACTCCTTAAGATGCTTCGCCAGGCCTTTACTGCAGCCTCCTTTAGCTGCTGTCTGTTTGTTTGTCTTCTTGCCTTGACTTTGGTCTTAAGAAAGGGAAAGAATGCTCAGGTTGGCTTCATCAGATTACCGACTTGAACATTAAAGCATATTTCATTTCTTTGCCCTCACAAATTCTTGGGTTGCTTCCACAGTGTGTTTTTAGTCATTATCCATCTGCACTGTGAAGCTCCCTCCTATCAATTTTGCAGCACTTGGCTGAACTTGAGCAGACATTGTAGCCCTATACATGTCTCTTTCTGTAAGCACTGGCTGCATCAATAAACACACAGTCACACAGGCAGCCACACATGCCCATGCTGTGACACTGCATTCACTATGTCTGACAGATGATGTGGTTTGCTTCAGATCATGAGCCGTTCCTTTACTTCGCCAAACTTCCTCCCGTCATTCTGGTACAAGTTAATCTCGGTTTCATCTGTCCAAAGAGTCTTGTTCCAGGACTTGGAAGGCTTTCTCATAAGTTTTCTGGCAAAGTCTCATCTAGAAATTCCTGTTCTTCAGTGTTACTAGTGATTTTGCACTTGTCATGAGCCCCCTGTGTATAGGTTTATGAAGGTGCCTCTTGATTGTAGACCTGACAAAACACGCTTAACTCCTATAGAGAATTCCTTATTTTGGTAGATGTCATAAAGAGTTTTTTTCTTTACCAGGGAAAGAATTTTTTTGATTATCCACTGCTAATTTGGCCACTCCTATAGATTTTGCTAGGAATTTTTTTTTTTTATGTAGCCCAATGATGGCCTCCTTTACTTGCACTGACACCTCTTTGGCCTGCATGCTGAGAATTCCAAGTCCAAAAGCCACAAAAAGCAAATTTATTATTTGGCATCAACGTCACACTTTTTATCTGCTTATTTTGTCATGGAACACCAAGGAAACAAGCAGTTGTATGGTCAGTTGTGGCCAACTGTTCAATTATTTTTTAGCATCTAAAAGAAGGGACTTTGTGTAAAAATGGCTGTAATCTCTGGCAAGTTAATGCCATGTTTTTGCTAAACACTTAGCTTACAGTTTAAAAAGTCTACATATTCAACCACATATTGACTGTGTAATTCTAATTTTTTTCGATTTTCAATTTTAGAGGCAAAAGATACCAACATTGTGTTACTGTCCAAATACCTATGGACCCGATTTCCAATATGGTAATTCACATGTAAAATGACACAAACCCACAAAGACCATTAAACCCAGTGTATATAACTCAAACCTGTTCTTGGAGCAGTTAACTATTGTTGAACCACCTCAATATCTCTGTAACTAACAAAAGCTGGCTGATGTCTTGTAGTTGTACTGGACTATTTAAGCAAAAATGCATATCAAAAAGATTATTAACTGAAAACTACAGTGCTAGCTAAAACTAACATATTTGCAACTACTCTCTAAATCTCAGTATTTTTATGCAAACCAGGTAATGGAGATTTTAGGATTAAGCTTTATTTTCCTTGGTATAAATATTCCATTGGCTTGTGTTTTTTTTTCCTTCTAGGAGTGTGAATGTCATCCTATTTTATGAAAGGAGGGATATCTGTTATTCTCTGACAGAGAACAGTGGACCTCTGTCATTCTGGAAAGCTCATTCTTGTTTCTTATGAGCATATTAACTTTATCATTATTCAAACCTTACTAATTTACAATACTCACAATGTTCCAGGCAATGAACAATTATGAAAGTCAGATTAGAGGCAGTTGCACTTCATGCACTGAGAGGCTGTGCACACCTCAGATCGAATCAACATGCATGCTGGGTGATTTGAGCACAGGTGGACAGCTCTCAGGACAGTTATGCACTCTTAATATGTCCTAAGATCGGACCGATCAAACCACTATCTGTGGGGCAAGTGTGGCCACAATCTTTAAGCAGAGTGTGCAAAAATGTGTCCTTTGCCACACTGAAGGAGCCCAACATGCCCCAAACCTTGCCCCTGTTGGCTACACAGAGCAGCAGAGACAAAGGTCAGGCTCTATGAGCTAGGCTCTAAACTAAGCCGCTGTTGACTGTTAAAACTGATTTCACTAAATTTCTGCAAGAAGACATAATTTTATGGACCTGAACTTCTTATTTGACAATACAGTAAAAAGTAACTTAGTTATAAGAAACCTTGTTGTATATTCAGATCTTTGACAATGAATTTTCCCTCAGTGGTAATAAAATAACAAGTAACATGTTATTTGTTACTTCCAGACTCTCTGGACAAGAATTCACAGTTCTGTGAGTTAGTGTCTAAGACGAAATTCATAAAACACTGTATACAACAAAGTACTGATGGCGTAAATTTGATAACAAAGCAGACACAATGTCCTCTCCTCTCTTGCAACAAGGAAGCCTAGAACTCATGACAGTTCATGAATTATTCTTATTCTTTTTTTTAATAAAAGAACTGTCAGTATCTGTGTTTGTGTCCATGTGATACTCACCGACCACCATGATGTTGAACTCAAAGCCGACCTTCATGGTCTTGCTCCTCATCTGGTCCAGAACTGCCTCAATCCCTACGTAGCCAAACAGGTCACTGCCTCGGATGTAGCTCATCTGCAAACCTGGCACAGACTGACCCAAGTCCACCTTCACCTCTGCCTCCAGCTCCATCTCTTTCTTCATCTCTCCCTCCTCCATTCCCTTCTCCTTCCCCTTTTCCATCTCTGCGTGAAGCCCCTCACAGTTCTCCTCTTTTTCTGTCATAGAATTCTGGGTATTCTCGCTGGCTGGTTGTCCTTTGCTCTTGCCCTCATCTTCTGGCTCTTGTCCCATGATGCCTCGCTCCTTCTCCTGTATCTCCTCCATCGGGGTGAGCGGGTCTGTCTCCAGCTCTCCAGCAGTATCTGCATTTTCAGAAAAATCATTATTTTACATTTCAATATATATAAAGAAATAACTTATCAGTGCTCTATGGTGGACCAACTATGTAAGGAAGAAACACTTTCTAAATACATCAATTTAGTAATAATCCACACACAAACAGAAAAGTCAAAATTACTATTTAGGTTTTCAGGAGGGTTAAGTGCTGTAAAGTTGGGTAATCACTGTAATTATGGGATGAATTACTGAAATATGTGCCCCCCCCCCCGCAATAACTGTACACCACATACATCATAAGATCCTCCTGAAGCTATTTGTTCCTCTTCACTTTGG
Source organism: Acanthurus lineatus (assembly GCA_029814665.1). Taxonomy (NCBI): domain Eukaryota; kingdom Metazoa; phylum Chordata; class Actinopteri; order Acanthuriformes; family Acanthuridae; genus Acanthurus; species Acanthurus lineatus. The sequence continues at coordinate 22,440,903 of JAPZDV010000009.1, read as the reverse complement.
TGTCAAAGTGAATTTACTAGAACATACTAGTTGCATAGCGTTCAATGAAGCCTGCTATTGCTGGAGTGCATGCAAAATAACAACAACGAACACAGCTATGCATTCAGATGATAACTTGTGTATTTAGCTGCACACTTAAAGTAAATGTTAATAAATGTAGACCAGTACATCACTGTTTTATACATGCAGGGGAATTTTTGTTTAGTATAATAGTCCGGAGGAGGATAGCAGTTTCACCCAGTCACTTGCCTTACCCTCTTACCCTCTGAAAGCTGGCTCTTGAGTTGATTTGTCACAAAGGTGAACAAGTTATAATTGTGTTGTTGATCAAAACACATTGTTATGGGTGGCAATTCTGTGACATGGAGGGTGTGTTCTGTCTCTGGCACACGGTCCTCACAGCTCTGAGTGCCGAGTGTGTTTTAGCTTAGGCTGCCACCACCGCATTGTGTCACGTGATCCACATGACTTACTGATTCTACAGAGGCAGAGTATTTCTCTCATTTTCCAGATCTGTGTGTATGTGCTGTGTGTGTGTACCATGAGGGACTATAACCCTATGTTGTACGTAGACTAGTAAATTACCTTGATTCCTTGACAAACACACACTTTACAGGACTTAGTTGGCGTATATGTAAGTGAAGTCTGTTCCTTCTCCTACCTGTGTGAGTGTGAGCGTAGTCTGGTTTGTGCTGTAAGAGGATTGAAAAGCAGTGAAAATCCCCCTGAGAACTTGAACTGTGTGTGTATGTGTGTGTGTGTCTGTGTGTATCTCTGTGGTTTTATATTGACTTATAAATACTTAAATTCAGACCCCTGAAATCCTCATGATAAGTGTGTTTGTCTGTGTGTGTTAGTGTCTTCTCTGTGAGACTCAATGAACTGTGCCATTTTTACTAGTTCTGGCTTCCATAATACACACTCACATTCACACACTCAAACACACACACACACACACTTTGTGTTAGTCCACATAATTTAATCAGCTATAAATATCCACTCGTACAACCATTGGAACAGAACTAATCCTCATGAGTCAGGACAGAGAAGGGCAGAGAAACAGACAGGCAAGTCGAGTTTTTAAGCATCATTGTAGTTTACATTCATTTTTATGCTGAACTCAACTTGAAATAAATAGGAGGCGTTTTATACTTGAACAAATGCATTAATAAACCACAGAAAAAAATATTTGTTGAATAAATAATCATATTAAATTGTTTTTTTTATCAATTTTAATCTAAATTATGTCTAACAAAAAAGGTGGCAGTTGGTTGTATTTAAGAAATTAAGGATTCATTATTTCTAGTTCTTGACTCACATTAAGTTTAAGTCAAAAGATCTCATTCTCTGCAAGATAGATTTGATCATATTTTAACTGGATCATCTGTTTAGTCCCCTGACTTTGTGAGGGTGTAACACTAAAACACTTTTTCATCTAAGGAATGCTATAATGAAGTTTGTGTTTATTATTGATAAAGGTATGTGTGGGCTGCATTTTACTGCAGTTTTGTTCTAAATACACACAGAAAAACACACTACCTAGCAGTTTTGGTGTAGTATTCTCCTTAAGTCAAAGTCTAAGTATGTATAATGTAAATGTAAGTACACGTTTGCAGTAAATGCCATTAAAAATACCATATTATACAGGTGCATTATAATATATATAAAATGTATTTGACTAATTTGGTGGTATTTGATTGGCATGTAGTTTAATATATAACTGTAGATTAAATAACAAGTTAAGTAACCAGTGGACACACAGAGTGTGTAGTGAGTAGAGATGCATGTGAAAAGCAAACACTGTCGCAAGAGAAACAGACTGTTAGAAGCTCAGGCAGCGTTTGCTCAGGGAGGCAAAAATACAAATGAAAGGTTCAAAAGAGAAGGGCCGAAGTAGAATGTCTAGCATTTCATTTCAGCTTTGAATCTGACAAAAATACACTTGCATAGAAGTACTGAATTATTAAAGGACTGCAGACTTTAACGTTGTGACTAATGTTAAGGACTCTATAAGTGAGTCAGGGCCCCATTCAGACCGAATTAGCTGAAAACACAAGTTCCCCCATTCAATTTGATGTGAGGAGTTCGAGAGATAACAATCAGCCATCAGAGTGCCTATGCTTAATGATTAAACATGTCTGCTGCTGCCTTCATAAATATATTTGCCATATTCAGTGAGAAATTTCCGACTTAAGGCTTGTTGCTTTTTTGTTCACAACACACAGCTGGTACAGGTTAAATAAGCCCTCTATTGAAGAACACATTTCTTTACCTTCAGATGACTTTTTCTAACATTTGCAGTTGCAATTATCAAATGTCCTTGAAAATATCAACATATAATGTAGAGAGTTTTTGCAACGGCTCACATAGAACAAAAAAATTGACTGAAAAAAGGCACACTTTTAGAAAACTCACATCCCATGCCAACTGACTGCTGAGGGGAAAAACAGCCTGTAACCTTAACCTGTAGTTCTCCATGTTTTCCTGACATCACTGTCTAAACACTTTCTAAACAACGTTGTGAAAAGGATCAGATGTGATGAGAGGAATTAGTTCACTGACTGGTTCAAGCAACCCTCCACCCTCCCCCTGTTCTTTAGAGGTGTTAATGCTCTCATGAATATCAAAATATCAACCCGGGAGGGGGGTGGGGGGGCACAGGGTCACCAGCCATCACGTTAAAACATTTGGCTGTGAGAGGGATGGTCCTCTCCAAACAACTGACAAAATGTTTGTATTTACTTCATTGTGTGAAGGCACGGTGGTATATTTGATCTGTAATCACACCACAATGAGGTCAGATCAGTTCATCCAGGGATTTGTAATTAATACTTTAATACTGTAATATAATTGATTTTATGTTTTTAATCAGAGAAATACTAAATATAAAATTACCTGCAATACTAATGTATTATTTCATCATGAAGTTTGTAATCTATTTAAAAGTGTGATGTAAAGCCTTACATCACTGAAAATCGAAGAATACATTACGTCATTGTGTTGTAGTCTGAATGAGGCTTAGACTAGACCAGACTTCCTGCCTTAAGATGGCCAAACCAAACTCACTCAGGTGTCATCTCTGACAGACAGCTTAGGTGTGGATCCACAGCTTAGGGTTCTAAGCATTTTTGTTGCTTTCAGCTTTGAATGAATGCTTAAAATAAGATATTTTACACAACATGTTCTGTGTAATGGCAACAGTGAAGAAACAGAGAGGAACAAGCACACTTTTCTGACAGACTCCCCTGAAGGCATTCAGGTGGTGGATTTAAATGACTGAGGCTGTTATATGATGAATGACAAAACTCTGAGCTGTAGAGACACAACAAATTTGGCTTATTATTGTTTCACCACTGCTGAACATGAAGTGTGTAAGATTGTTGCATTAATTTCTAGTAAGTTACAAAAGCAGTTGGAAAGAACTAATTGTCTGTGAGATCATTCCTTTAAAAAAAGGGGGCGTGTTGGCAGGTGTTAGGATGTTGTTGACAACCTAGCAAGCACTTTGACTGAAGCAGACTTAAGCCCTGTTCTGCCAAAATCAGGTGTTACAGCAACAACTTAAGTCCTCCCATTCATTTTTATGTGGGAATCCTGCAAGAAAAACACAGCAACCCTGCAGCAGAAAGCTGAGGTCGAGTCAGTTCTTGGGGGGAACGCAAACGCAACTTCACACTGTGGAGGCCAGTCAGCTCATCTGCACAACCCTGGAGAGAGTGAGTACAAAGTAGGGATGTTTAAATACTACATTTTTCTTTTCTGATGTTGATTTGATGCCTAAATTTTGTTTATCAGCTGATACTGAGCAATGATTTGACACTTGATGTAAAAAAAAATATAAATGTATATTATTTTTTAACGCTGTTTTAACTACTGCACCACAAACCCCCCTGAAATCAGCCTGTTTGGAACTTTGACTGAGGTGATAGTAGCTACTATCCACAACTTTTGCCAACAAAAAGCCAAAAACACAGCAAGTTAAGACGAGCCAAGTTGCACCATGCATTGTCAGTGAGTTAAATAACAGACCATAACAGCTCAGCTACAAATCAAAACTACGCCAACACCCTTCTAGGCTTTTAGGTGTAAATCTATTACATGTCATGAGTCATCATTAACAACAGCATGTGTGGAGCTCAAAGCAAGTAAAGCATTTAACAAATAACTTTGGGACAAGAACAAAGTGTGAAATGGACAGATTTAATGACAGAGAACTTGTCCAAGTGCTGATTCTCTGATGATCCTGCTGAACTGTGAAGCATGGATCTGCAATACATGTCTTGTCAGAGTAAGAGAGGGTCTCTGGGCTCTCAAAAAACTGTAGCACTGTGTGTGTGACATGTTTGTACACACTCCTGTCCTCCAGTTCAAAACACTGTTGAGTACAAAGAAAAAAAAAAGCCCAACTTTTCTCAACTTTACCTCTAAGGGCAGATCGGAGCTTTTTTAATCACTGCCACTAAGGAGTCCCCTGCTTCATCTGAACTCAAGGGTATTATTACCAAGCTGCATTTCTACTACATCACTACACAAAACCAGCTGGCATCGTTTGTAAGCAGATGGTTTCATAGTTCATAAGAGCACCAGGGTCTGGCTCTGGCAGACTTCCTTTCTAACAGTTTTTGACACTTTTCCATTGCACAACATTAACTGTCATTGTGCTAAATGTGCAATTGACCCAAGTTTACAGTTCTCTCATTTTGAGGTAATGATGAGGAAAAAATCATCAGTCATAAGTCATAACAAGAATAGGGATTAAATAAACAAAATATCAATGGACTTTTGATTATTAGAAAAACAATTATTAAAACAGTTAATCACAATTAGAATTGCTGTCTGTCAACTGATCTCTGTTGAGACTTTTAGAGTTATGATAACATGCAAAACACAGAAATATAGTTTGAAGTGACATCTCACATGGTGCCACTTATTTGATTCAGTCAAAGATAAAACCTGTTGACTTATTTAAATTACAGAATTTGTCAATGTGACGCTTGATTAATCTCATTATGTGTTATTATTTGTTCGTGGTTTATGTTTTTTTTTAAACTCTATGTTTTAACATCCATGTGCTGCTGCTTTTTGAACTTCTTTATGCAAGTCATGCAGAGAAAGATCTTCATCGATTTATTTTAAAAAAGTAGCTTATTAAAGACAACTCCAGTCAGCTATATTTAGGTCTTAGTAGTGTAGACCATATTGTCATTCAGTTACTATGACAATCGTACTCTTTAGATTAACTGCTGAGTATTGAAAACAGTGACCTTTGAACTAAGCCTGACAAAACCTGAAGTACACACAGGGAGATGAGCAAACCCAAAGCCTTTATCAAGGCTATCTGCATCACTACATTTGGTGTTTTAACAGTCTTGAAACGTTTCTTATGATCTTTCAGCCCTATGAGCTGACTTCAGCAAGTGTAGTAGCCTGTAGCTGAAGCAGGAAGTAGGTTTGTAAACTGTGACGAATCTTTATTACAGTTTGGGTATTATTTTACGGCTTACCTTCATTTTCTCTTTTGAACAGGCTTGACTTGCTGATTTCCAACATGTCTGATCATCTGACTGCTCTTTTTCCTCTCCAAACTGGTTTTGTTGTAGCGATATCAGATACCATCTTAAAAAAAACTGTGATTTAGCACTGTAACAATTAGTTGGATAATCAAATCCTTAATCAATGGAAAATTTATATGCAACTGTTCTTATAATCAATTTTCTAACTTAATTGTGAAGCCAAAATGAACAGGAGTTTTATAGTTGGTTCATAATATGCAACTTTTTCTTTTCTTACATGATAGTTAATGAATATCTTTGGGTTTTTAGTGTTTTACATTAACAAACAGGACATTTGACTGCATCACTTTTCACCCTATGAAAGTGAAATGAAATCGAATAACCGAATCAAATCAAATGAATGGAAAATGAAAATAATGGCAGTTTGTAGCCTCGTTTCATGTTTCACGTTAGAAAGAGTGGTGTGTGAAGCACGTTGCTGAAAATGTGCTTGGTGATTCAGAAATTGTAGCACTTACTGAGTGTTGGAAGCCACACTGAACTCCACTTACAAGCAACAGCACTGACTTTAGGGAACTGTTTGATTCAACAGTTTGTTAGAGGCCAGCCATTACTGTTTCTCACAAACTACAGAGACTCCCTCCTTCAGCACCCCTCCAATACACACACATGCACACACCCCCAGCCTGACCGCCAAAGTGGACCAGTCCTGTCAGCTCTCATTGTTAGCCCAGGAGACTGAGCATGTCCCACCAATAACCACGGGGGACAGAGATACAAAAAAAAAAAAAAATCCTACCTTCTCTCATTCACAAAAGCCAGTTGTGTGACTCCCTGGTTGGCAGTGAAGGGCTCTCTGAACAGAGCAGGATGGAAGAACTGACTCTGCTTACTGAACTTTTCTTTCTGCGACGTTTGTCCACAGCAACAGTGATGGCCCTGCACGCTCTCTCTCAGTCTGTCTTTCCCTCTCTGACCGCCTTGCTCCCTCTCCCCACTTCTCCCTGATGTCAGGAGAAGTGAAGAAAGGGTGAGAGACAAAAAGAGAGAGAGAGAGAGAGAGGGAGAGCAGGAGAGAAAGGGGGGTGTTGGTGGCTAAAAGCAGCCCTGGGATTCATTCACATGCAAATTGACCAAGGAGCTTCCACTAATCCCTGAGAGGACAAGGACTACGCCTCCCCTCTCTCCCCCCTCCATCCTCCTCCTCCTCCACCCTCCACCCCCGTCACAATCATTTACCCTGCAGCGCCTGAGCTGTCAGTCAGTGTGAGATGGAGGTGCTGGGCTGCAGCCACCATGCACTGCAGCTGCAAGTGACTCCTATAAAACCATTAAGCTGAATGCAGAAACTTGTTATTAGACAGCTTCCAACATTTTCAATATCTCTACCTTCACTGCCTCTATCGTTCTCTTCTCTCTCTTTATCTCAACTTTTTTTATTTGATTCTTATTGTTTTACCTGTCTGTTTTTGTGTTGGACTAAACCACACTCTTAAGGTGTGATATAGTCATAAAATTTCACAGCCTGTTGAGAGCTCTCTCAGTCAGGAGATACCAATTAATCTACAATATTTATTTTATGTTACAACATTTTTGGGGGAAAACATCTTAGGTTTGTTATGTTTGGTGACATTATAGTGATTTTAGCCTCAAGGTTGAAGGCAAAATGTTCTGATCATTGTCAAGGATGACAGTGTTGTCCGTGGCCAGCAGTGGTGCGAGACAGATGTTATTAATGGATCCTGTGACATATTCATGGCATTTGGATGATTTTATGTGCAGTTTTTACACACTGCTGGTGTGAGGTTTCTGGTATGAAGCTGAGGTTTCTTTAATCTTATTGCAAAACAGCTACAGGAACTGATGTTATGTTTATTCATGTCTTATTACCTTTAGAGACTATGCAGTGCATCATGGTACATGTAGGCACTGGCCACTGCATCAGCAAAAACTTCGAGCTATTTAGCTCAAAGTTATGCAAATTGAGGCAAAATTTCCCTTGAAGAACTTAAACAAACTGATTGACAGTTTTCTTGACTTTCTTAATTTTTTTGCATGTCATTTGTTTTTAAACCAGTATTCTATTGGCCATTAAAAATATAATATTTGCAGCTGATGGATGTGTAACTGATTCACATCATATTTGTGACATTTCAGAAGTGTCCTTGTGTTGTCTCACTCTTACAAGTCACACATAAGAATGCTTCTTATCTTGAAGGAAGAGGCAGAGACGGTGTGAGAAATTTAAAAAAGGTTACATGACAGAAAAAAAGGGAAGTGCAACTCTTTTAAGAAAATTATTTCCGGGATTTTATATCAGTTGCTGCAAAACTACAATTTCTACATCATTCACTCGTGTTAAAAATGGCTCAGTGACATGTCTGCATTAAGTCAATGAGATTTCAAGTTTACAGTCTCCACCTAGATACAAAGTGCAATGTAATTTATTCATCTACCATCTTAATAATACAGCTAAGTTAAAACTGAGTTTACAACTTTCATATGTATCTAAATATAAGTATAAATATATATATTTTTAATTTTCTTATTTAATTTGCTAAGGAAGTTTATCCATAGGACCCTTGGAGACATGGTTTCCCTTTTCTGCAGATATATTTCTCAGTCTGGTGGGTAAACATGCCACAGGATAACTCAACATGCATTATGAAGAGGATCATTTTGAACTTCAGCTAGTTTGTATGAGGAATCACAACTACGATCAGTGTAAACCAGCTTTAAGTTTAAAGTCACTGGATTCGTAGCACATCAGAGTTTGTCACAATCAACTGTAACATGACATTTTTAGCAGCCCAGTCGATGAACCTGCAGGAACCTTCTCTTATTTTTATTTTACCTCCATAAATGATTGCAAGCTGCCATCTGTGAGGTTACAGTAAAATCCTTTCCTACTTCAACTGTCACATAGGTCAAACTAAGCAGATGAAACAGGAAGCTCAGCTATATCTGAAAAAACAGAGAGACACTCTAGAAGGCAAACTGTATTTTGGACATGACTTAAGCATATCTCAAGTGATACTGTATATTTTTTTAATCCATAACTGCTAAGAAGTCCAATGTACAGATTTAAACTAACAATGATCCTCTTAAGAAGTATTGTGTGTGTGGGAGTGGATTTAACTGATGTTGAAATTAGTCCCCAGTGAAGTCCCTCCTGTGTGAGAGACGTCTGATAAACCCACAGATGTTACAGGCCAGATGTGTAATAAAATGACTTAGCCTTCAAAATGTTCAACCCAAATATAACGTAATCAAAAATGTCAGAGACTGTCCCTGTTGAGTGCAAACAAATTTTGCACACTAATGTGCATTAGCAAGTACAGGCAATGACTTGCCTGAGTCACTATTAAGTTTAATCACTTGATCCTCATCAGCACCTGAGTTACAGGAATTTTTGTGACCACTGATTCATGAGAATTTGCAATTTTCTGACTCACAAGCAGAAGCAGCACCGTGTCAAAGTCTGCGAGGATTTCTGTCAGCAGGCCCAGGATGAACCCAGCTTCATGTCTTGATCATCACTGATGATCTCAATTGTGTGTATGGCTACGACCCTGAGATGAACCACAGTCTTTGCAGTGAGAACCCACAGTGTCAAAGACAGGAGAAGGTGAGAGGATCCCACAAGCAACAACAGTCATAGCTCACCACTCCCCTGCAAGTCAATTATGTCTTCTATGACTTCTTTTGTTCCCAAAATTGAAGCCTGGTGTCTGGGTAATAGCGGCAGATCAAAGTTTTTTAGGTCCATGGTGAAATCGCACATGCAAACGTACCAGCAGCCACAAAAACACGTAACGTATTTTTAACATCTTCACCGGACACCAATGGATTGAGCACCACAGACAGCATGAAAAGTGTCTGATCCTCTGATGGGGTTTGAATGCACTGCAGCATTATTCTGTTGATAACAGTATCAAACTTTTTAACAGGTTGTAAATGTGTTGTAACTCTCTTACACTCAAACTGATATGAATGGGTAGTTACATAATGTTCAAATCCCAAACTCACCACTACAATGGATCGTAATTAATGTTTTAATTAATCCTAATGATAAAAAGTTTTAAAATGTTATGAAAAGTTCCTTCTGTCACTCATCCAGTACCCAAATTACAAAGATTATTTCATATCTGTTTGCATTATAGTTAAGAAGTTACAACACACTCACAGCTGACGGCATGCAAGCCACTATTTTACAATTTCAGATGTGAAGTGTCAACTCTTAAAACACTTTCACTACAGAACAACAAGTGCCCCACCAACCGCATGAAGCAGCACATGAAAAGAATCCCCCTCGTGAACACAGAGGACTGTGGTCCACTTCAAAGCTGTTTAAAGGGGTTTGAAAACAGGAAGGACAGAGCTGGTATTTACCTGGTGTAGAGAGACGCAGCAGTCAGCAGTGACACACATGTTCAACTAGGCAGGATGTCATATCACTGCCTGTGTGTGTGGAGGGGCGTGGCACTGTGTGTGTGTGTGTGTGTGTGTGTGTGTGTGTGTGTGTGTGTGTGTGTCACAGGATGATGCATTTCCTGGCATTTGGGGCAAACTGTTTCCTGGTTTAGATCTTCTGCTGGCTTTATTACTCAACAAAAACATGCTGTTAGACGACTGTAATCTTATTACCAAAGCTGTTTATGTTGTAGTTCAAACTGTGTCATAAAAACATAACGAATCTGTAGAGGATGGCAAAATTCAAATTCAACAGAATTCAATAGAATGAAAAATATTTATTTCAGTATTATTTTCCTTACAGACTTTAAACTTAAGACTGTAAAGCATCTTAATATCAGGCTCCTTAGTGTCTAATTGCTAAACTAGTAATGTCTGTCTGGCCATGTTGCTAGAGCCCAAAGCTAAAGCATTAGTAGCTAAGTTTTCACTTTACACACAGTAGTACTATTACACAACACAAGAAAGTGTTTGTACTGGTGTTTGGGACTACTTCTGCATATCTGAGAAGTGTTGTACAAAGCCCTCTGTGGCTCCAGAGGGAGCTGTGTCAGGTCTGTTAGATTCTCAAGTGATGTAACTTGAGTCCACATTGATTGGCTGTAAAACCTACTTGTTAGAAAAATCAAAAAAATCTGGTGATATGGCAGTTTGAGACAAATCAAGGAAGAACCTTCAAAAGTTGCCTTTTTTTCTAGTCCAAAATCCCCTCTTTGTGTTTTCCCAGACAGAGTTCCTGTGCTGAGCTACAGCTAAAGGATAGTACCACAAGGAAGGAATTCCAACTTGATCAATCAAATAACTTTGAAATATATCAACTAAACACATCTTAGTCCAAATACTGCAGCCTAATTACAGCTTCAGCTAGAGTTGAGATTCTGTTTTTGCACAGAATATGGACTCGATTACATTCAGATGATGTTTGGCATCATTTCCTTATGGCCGGTATGACCAGAGGCATTTAGGAGATTAAAAATGGTTTCACTGTACGCACAGAATGAATATTATTTAAAATGCAAACCTGCATTTCAAATCAAGTTAAGCTTCTCTTCTATTTTCTATATTTCAGTGAGTATGGAGCATTGACAGGAGTTTTAACGTCAGTAAGATGTTCTGCCTCTGATTGGAATGGAAAAATTCACATTTTTACTTTTGTGATGTGTGATTTCTTTCTTTCTTTTCTTCCCTAAAATGACATGGAGCTGACTGAACACCCAGAGGTGACAGCATTCCTCCATCCCCCACATTATGCGATTCTCAGACACTTCACATTCCCATCCCACCTCTTCATCCCACACGACTGAAATAAAAGCCGCTCAATGAACTTCCCCTGTGTGATCACATGACACTGTGTAAAAAGGCCATTAAAATCAACAGATCATCTCATTTAAAGTGCTGTTATTAAATCAATTTACTCCCATCAAGTCTGTCACCCAAATTACATTAAACACACAGTAGAAAGACTGTGTATCACTGCATACAATTAAGCTAGACACAGCTGTACTCGCTGCAAGACCCTTATCTTGTGTTTGACAGTCCTTCAGAAACGGTGTGTATTCAGCTACTATTGCTAGTTTAACTTAGTTAACTACATGAATTGATTCAATTTGTAGATACATTAATGTTTGCTTTGCTGCTTCCTGTCACATCATGTATGAATATTAAATTCTTAATATTTGTGTACTCAAGTACAACAAAAACAATAGTTTAATTTAGATTTTATTACCTAGTGCTGATTGACACCATATAATGACTGTTTGACTCTGTTTGCTCTTTTTATCACATTGTATGAAATGCTATAAACTCTCTTTTATTGTGCAATCCCATGTTGCAAGGATGAATAAATTACCTTAAACGCTGAATTAACATTACACCAGTAACGTGTCAACTTAAAGCTACGATGAAGGAGAGAGCTAAGTGTCCCAGTGTGCCTGGTGTTTTTTCATCTGCTTCTGTCTCTTCTGTCTCTTCTGTGTTTATGTGTGTTGTGGGTGTGACACTGGCTGTGGACAGTTAACATTCACCTGACTGATCTTCACCTGCCTTTCATCAAACTCACCAACCTGCAGTTTATCTCCACCAGCTTTTCATCCACTCATCACCAGCTTGTTGTTAAACCCTCCATGATAGTCAGAGGCCAAATCTGTCTGTTGCTCTTCTTCCTGTCTCCTGTGTCCTTGTGCTCCAGGATCATTCAGTCATCACATCAGTTCAAACAACCTGCCTGCCCCCCCACCCACCCACCCACTCAGCCTGCTCATCCCTACCACACTCCACCATCCTGTTCACCTCCACTCAGCCTGCAACCCTGTGCTCCACCCTGCCATCTTCCTCTTTTACAATAAGCCCCCCCAAGTTTCCAAACATCAATACTCTGTGCTTGGGTCATTCCAGTGTTTGCAACAAAGAGGAGCAGGATGGAAGACGCACTAAGATTTTCATTTCATCAAAAAAAAAATTTCAAAAACCATCAATATGACACTCTGAGAAAACCCAACTTAAATAATACACAGAGATACTACTGAATCCCAGCAGTGTGGACAGCCAGTTAGTCTGACAGTTAGCAGATGGCCAGAGAGATCCTTTAAAAGCTGAAAATAATTTCCTCTGTTGTTAATTTGGTATTGAATAGTAATCTGTCCATTTTATATGAAATGAGGCAATAATTCTTGCAGCTGCATCATGTTTTAGTCCTGTGGATGCAGAGTAAAACATGATGAAGCGTCCAGTTTTAACTGCCACTTCACTATGATGATGAATTTTACAAGAATTCAGTGCTTCCCCCAAGTGGTGAAAAAGTACAATCTCACTCTGTCCAGCACATACACACACGCACACACACAGACACATACACACACACACACGCACAAACACACACACGCACACAGGCACCTCAGAGATTGTAGCTGAGATATATGGTAGTGAGGGAGAAGTGAAGAGTGTGTGGGGTTTATCTAAACTTTCTGTAAACTCTCTCTAGAGCAAAACTAAACTATCTCACACATCAACAATGAAACTGCAGCTGATAAGAATCAGTTCCTACAGGAATGTAAAGCCCACTCTCACTTACTCTAAATGTTCTTGCTTTGTTTTACTCAAACAAAGACGATTTGTCTGTCATCTTTAGCGTAAACAGCATGTGTAAAGGACATTCATAGGCTTTTATCTAAAGAACACATACAAACAAAACCGCAAGTTAAAAATAAGCTGCTATTTACTATTAAAACAGTTTTAAAGAGTCATTTTAAAACATTTTAATGTAGAATTATTACGTTTTATACATTTAAATAAACAGTTTGGGTTTTTTCTGGCAGCTCTTGTACAGTTATGATTACAGACTCACTCCAAGATGAACTTGACTGAAGTTTTTCATCAATTAAATGTTAAAAAAGCTAATTTAAAATAAATAATAATTGATCTTGTTGGGAATGCAAGATGTCCTGTCTTCAAATATGGGTTTTTAGGAAGTATATGGATTTTTGGAGTTGCAGTACTGCAGTTATCAATTGGGACAAATTAGCAAAGGTAGCTTAAACAACACACCTCCATCAATGCAGCCCTCCGTGTTGCTTTAATTCAGGTCTGTTTTCTTTCTGAATGTCTACTGAAGCACCAGGGCTGCAGTGAGGAATTGTTTCCACCAGTCACTGACTTATGACAACACAGGAATAACTGATTGCACCAGACATAAAACACCACAGTGCGGTATTAAGTGCTGGGCATTTCCTACTGCTGCAGATTTACATTAAAATCCCTGAACATGAGAAACACTAGAGGAGTTTTATTATGAAGTAGTGCTCACTCAGGATCACTGAGAGTCATACTTACCTTTATTGTTTAATTTGATGCTTAAAAAAGATTCATTTTTGGTATTTTTTTGACATTGAATCAGTGTGAAATTTAGTAGGGATTTATGGAACAAGAAGTAGCAGCCACAATAGGCTGTTAGATGAAAAACTGGAGGCTACAAGCTTCAAATCTAACTTCTCAGCAAGGTGACCGACTCCTAAATTGCCAAAAAGGTGTTTCTGCTTTTCACTTGACCTCAAATCCTCCGTCACCAGCTTATTGGTTAACCATCCAGTAAAAGGACACTGTTCATTCATGAATACTTAAAATCTTGCTTTTTCGGAATAAACAAGTGTTTGCCTCTGTACAGGGACAAAAACTGCAGAAATCACAGCAAAAATATGATGGAATGCAACTCGTGCTCACAGGAAGAACATCATAGATTAAGTAAAGAATGCAACAATGTGAGTTTTCATGTCTCAGCAAACTATCAAACACATTTTTGGCAGACTGTCCTCTTTTTTTTTTTTAGCTTGGGTTCATTCTGTCAGCCTCAGCCTTCATGAGAGCACTGAACCCAATTTCCAGGACTCAGTATGTCCCTTAATAGATTAACTTTTAAAATTACCTGTCATATTTTATAAAGTTAAGCAGAACAGACAGAGAGTAACAGGTTTAGGCTGGTGCCATGACTAATGCAGGTATTATGTTTCTTTTCTGTAGCTGAAAAAACAAAAAGCTGTCAAGACTCTTCTTTACCTCACAAAATTGTTTTGCTGGCATTCAAAATACACTCTTACACTTGTCTATGCAAGAATATACAACAAATATTTGCACAACAGAGAGTTAGAAGTGTTAATTGTAGCGCATTTGCAACCTAAGCCACCACATCAACACAGTGTCTGAAGCTAAGAGTAACAACCACAGTCACGTTAAGTTGAGACTAGAGACAGTGAGCTCCCTGACACAAGGAGGCTGAAACATATCCTAGAATGTTTAGGACTGTGAAGAAAAATTCAAATCAACTGCAGGGATTAAAAAGAATTCCTGTATGTATAAAACTGCATGTATATATGCTGTGGTGGCTTTTGTCAAAATTGCAGGTCATGTGACCAAGCAAAGCCTTTGTCGTACAATTGTGGCAGTTATAGTTTCAGAGTGGGACATGTTTTGTATTAGAATGTTGGTGATTCAGTCCTTGATTGATTGCAAAGACTGTGCATGAGAGATAAATACAGGTTAACATTGATAAGTCAGTGGTTAACTATGCTTAACATGTGAGTGTCACCCAGCAACCAAGGAAGGGCTGCCATGAAGTTTATAGAATTCTTTATCCCCATTCAAAAAATTATGACTTAGAACTGGCAAAAGGTTCATGCCAGTCATTGTGTGCAGAGATCCTTACTCATTAATGTCTCTCTAGAAATGAAACTCGCAGGTTGGTCAGTTATAAGTCAATGTGTCGTCAAAACAACAACAGACAGCATTCATTTTGTTTTTACCTCTAAGTGTCAGTGAGCAAAACACTGAAATCTCAGATACTCCCAGTTATTAGTTCAGTATTACTTGTATGTGTTTAAAAATTCATTTTAACAGACAGGTAATGCTAGAAAAAAACCTCAGTTAATATGATGTGTAATTTGTCACACACACAGCTCCCCATAAACCCCTGATAGAAAGTACGGAGAGGCAGGAAGTTTCCAAAGCTGTTAGAGCGTTTGACGTGCTCCTCTGATGACCGGTGCTTCACTGAGCGCTTTATATTCAGACCGTTTTCCAAAGCAAACCTGAGAACCTCTGAACCTGAAGTGTTACACAACCAAAATGGCTTGAACTCATATCAAAACCTCTCAATTCAGTCTGCTGTTGTGCGTAAAGCACTCTGTTGACGTTTTACCATGCACATTTTCTAAAGTCATGAGCCTTCAATGCTGATATGAGAAATGTGATTCTCATAGAGACACAAGGCATTCTTCTGTAGAGATGAACTGCCACAAAATCACATTACTTTATTATGTCTCAGCTTCAGATTCGTTATCTTACCCACATTTATTGTAACCCTTGTTATCAGTTAACATTCCCTCTTTTTCCTTTTGATCTGCTCTTATCCATGTTGTCCCCTTCCACAGTGCAACATTAATCAACATGGCCGTCGTAATAAAACTAAGGTGGAACAGGAAGAATATGTTATTTTTTATTATATGTTGGCAGGAAAACAATGCAGAAAATGTGCAGAAGCATTAACTGCAAGGTTAGGAGGGTCAGGGAGTTTATATGGTTGTGGAGAAAAGCAAACACTGCAAACAAACAGACTGACACACCCAGGACTCCGCTGATATAGAGTATTATGTACACATGCAGCTGCACCTCACTGCTGACCTACAAGCACACACACACACACAAACACACACACACACACACACACACACACACACACACACACACACACACACGCACACACACACCAAAATGCAAACTTCTTATCTCGGGTATTTCTCCATTGCCAGGAGGAGGTTTATGACCTGCTTATAGGCTGCGAGGAACACGTTTATCTGTTTTCCCATCTATTTTTTTTTTTATCTCCTCATTATTCAGTTTCTTTTTTCATCCACAACACATTTTTCATCCAGCTGTAGCATGAACACTAATACAAATTGGGAGTGTGTGTGTCTGCACACGCACCCCTGCATGAATGAGTTTGTTGAATGAAACTGTCCCAGCTATTAATTTACCACAGATTGCTGTTTGCTCAGTGAGAAACACACACACACAAACACACTCACACAGGACACACACAGGACATAGGCCTTGATTCCAGTGGGCACTTCTCTATGATGTTGTGTCTTTGATCTAGATAAGGTTTCAAGGAACCAACACTTCATTATATGCCTAAAGCAGAGGAGATATACTTCATAATGCATCACTTCCCAGTCTGTGGAAACTGCTTCATTAATCAATGAAGAAGCGTATCTGTTTCATAAAACACGTGAGACAACCGAGAAATGCTGCTGAAACACCACATGTGTACACAAGTCAACACAAATTCCACACATCCAGTTTATAAAAGTGGCTTACTGCTAAAATTTGTAGTGCCTAATACATTTATTATTAGTTCTTATTTTGTTTTGGGTTTCACTTTAACTTAGTTTGTTAAGAGTGTGTGAGTGTGTGTAAATTTGCTACTTTATTTTCATGTAAGATTTTCTTAAAGGTTACTTTTAGTTTTTTCAAATATTTAACTTAAGTTTTACAGTACTTTTGTGTTTAGTAAGGCCAGGTATAATGTGTCAGAAGTATGTGGCTACATATAGCCTACATACAAAATTAATGTTTAAAATACACTCATTTTTATTTAACTCTTTGTTTAATTACATTTGTAACCAGGAAATTACATTACAGTACAGTTTGGTAATTCTAAAAAGATATCTTATTTATTTACCATGAATTTCCAACCGTTTGTGTCTGTTGGGGCTTATCAGTACTTCTTGAAGACTAGTAAACTTAAAGTTAGTACATCAGACTGGAGCCAGTTTGTCCAGTAAACGCCTCCATACAGTTTGAACTCAAAGGCAGCCATTACTAACCAAAGAGTATGTCTCACAAAAAGTGTCTATGCCCCAAGTCTCACTGAACACTTAAACACACACACAGACACACACATGTTAAAGAGAATGAACATGCTCACTTCCACTGACAGAGGGGTCTATTAAAGATGAGTCAGACTCTAAACCTTTGCTCAGAGTGGTACTTGAAGCTTTACAGTTTCCTGTTGATGTACAGTTGAGTTAAGTACTGTGTGGCCCTGGGCCTTTAACAAAACCTTACATCATCAAAACACACACACACACACACACATGCACACGCACACACACACACATAAACACACAGCTTAACCACTCAACAATGTCCCAAAGTTTAAAAATGAGAATCACAGAAAGCACTCAAGACAAAAACTATTTCTGTTAAATCTGTTTTTTCAGCACTTGAAATCTTTTCGGTTTAGAGCTTGCTTAATATGTGTAAGTGTCCACTATAATCAAGTTTCTCGTGATCATTGGTCAGTGGATTGAACCACAAATCTTTAGGTCATAAACCTGATAATAATAGAAACAATATTATCTACAACTTAAAGCTGCTCATGTAACCTAACAGTATCTCTTGGTAAAAAAGCTTACACTCTAATATCAATATCAAGTTGCTACTATTTGCAGCCACAGTCACATGACAAGTGCAGGTTTAAGAGGAAAAGATTTCCATTTGCAAACAGTGGCTACCTGCATGAGAGGTGCTATGAATAAGTTCAGAGACTGGTTCTATTAGGAAAGACTGGAGTGCTGCACAGTCATGTGCATGTAGCTGGTGAGGGGGCAGCATTGTGACCACCGATACTTGAGCCTCTGTGATTTCTTAACACTCGGGCAGAGGAAGCACTGCGTCTGAGTCTATAGGCCTCAGATGGCTCCATCTTCATGCCAGGGATCATCACCAGTGAAGAGAGTCACATTTACAGGTAAGACTTAGAGACCAGACAGCGGTCATGGCAGAGACTCTCCCAAAAACCGTCCAAGGTGTGTCAAGTCAACCTCACAGCTTGTTCGTGGTTTTCTCTGACATTCATGAGGATGTGCACAATAAATTCATCCCTCAGGGTCAGACTATAAACTCCAAGTAATACTGTGATGTTCTGAGGTGTCGAAGTAAGAACATTTAGTGCAGGTTATCTGAACTGTGCCTTGATGGCATACTGGTTCTCCAACATGACAAGGCTTGATCACAATTCAGCTGCAACAACACAGTCACAACTCCCCACCTTACTGCTGTCCAGATTTTGCTCCCTGTGTTTTTTTAACTGTTTCCTAAAATTAAATTGAGGCTGGAGAATCAATGCGATCGCAGATGGTGTATGATGTACTCAGGGGTCTACTTTGAAGGGGATGGATGCTTTTTTATATGCACAGTCTCTGAACTTTTCGACTGCACCTTATAGATGCATAGATAGCTTGCAAAAAAGGCACAAGGAGAAATTGATTTCAGTTAATATTTATGATGCTACAGAAGCAATTAGTCAGGGTTGGACAGCTTGTTGATGTTCCCTGCAGCCTTTTAGGTAGACACTGAGATGAAGCTGGAGTTTGTAAATCATGGAGTTTTCCACTTGATACTAAATCACACACTCTGTAGCTAAGAGTTGCAGATAGTTATGACAGAACCAAGTACATTGCCAAGTACAGATAAAGCATTGCTACCCCTGTGGCACAAGAGGATGGAATTTAATAACTCTTCCTCTCATATTTTCTTTCATCCTTTTACTAACTCTTCCCTTCCTCCCTCTTTTTCCACCTCTGTTCGATCCTCCATCTTCCTTCCTGCTCCCTATTTTACCTTTCTCTTTATCCCTCTTTCTGTCTTACATTAAAGGGATTAGAGGTGAATGTTAGCCCCCTGAGGCCAGGGACCGCATTACAAGGAGCTGCCGGTGCATATCATGGGAATGCCCTTGAGTGAATCTCATTGGAGAAGAGATAATTGTAAGGGATAATGGCAGTCATATGGATTAGGGTGGGGTTGGCATGAAAAAGGTCACACAGGGGTATGTGGTATGTGGTATGGAATGCTTACCTGCTTCACACATGCTTCAACCCTGAAAATGTCCAATAATTACCTGGAGGAGCCGTATGTGTTAAAACAAATGTCTCAATCGGGCTTGGACTTTACCCTGCCAGCTTCCTTGTACCAAGTCTATGTAATGTCCAGATGAACCCAATTAGAGCAAGAATCCCCCATGAAAAGATTCAAAGAATTTACAGCAAGCAAGACAGCATGTTGATAATGATAATAGGGTTTTGTGGAGTGTAGCTGCTCTGTGCTCTTGGCTGTTTAAAGCTTCTACTCTTTGTCTTATGTAAGGTATATGTCCCAACGCATTTAGTGTTAATATTAATGTCAAAACAGTCATCATAATGGAGCCCTCTTTATCTTCAACCTGCTTGCGCTACTAATCTACTACACACCTAAATCACAGGAATATTCTGTTAATCTGATAATCTGTTGTGTGTTAAAGGTTTGAAAGGGCAGCTCTGAACCTTGTCCAGCTGTGATTGTAAGGTATTGTTAAGAGTTTATGAATGGAAACATTGTTATTGATAATAGGAGTAAAGAATTTACATAGGAGTTACCTTTAGGAGAAGCTCTCAAGTTTAAATTCAAGACAGCTGAGTAACATTAACCTCAGAATGATGCCGCATTCACCACAGTGATAACTGTGTTCATTATTGAAATAAAGTTAGAGCAGCCCCTGTCCTCACAAAATGCTCCTTTTACTAAAGTCTGTTTTCATTCCATCATGTGGACCATGTGCCATGTGGCTGTTTGAAACCAGCCAATCACATACAACACTGTGGAAAAGGGACATTTTGACAAGAAAAACAGCTTGAATGACAGGACATTTAAAAAAGCTGCATTAGAAAGCTGCTTTACATTCAGTTGTAGAAAGAAGCATCATTTTCCAGATTCTGAAACAATTTTTATGGTCAAATAATTTGTCTCTATCCGTTCACATAGTTCAGTTTGTCTCATTTCTGTGTTTATCTAATACTAAACACTTCTGGGATTTAATCAAAAAGAGGACGAAGTAGAAAAAAGCAAAACGAAACTGGTGCAGGGAGAAAGGTTGCTGCTGCTGTTGGTAGAGTAAATTACATCAGGCAACAAGTGAAGGTTAATTTAGTACCATGATGACAAATTTATTCAAAGATAAAGAGCAGGAAAAAATGCATATAAAATATCCCAAAGGAATGCAATCAACATCCTATTAAAGTGCTTTTAAAATAGCATGAGAAGTTAATGTATTCTAAATCTCTCCAGTTAAATTATCCAAAGCAAGAGAGGTGGACAGAGCTCATACAGTTTGTAAGAAGCTCGTAAAACAATGAACAATCACTTTACTCTTTAGCAGCTGAATAAACACAGGCCTTGATCAATAGGATGTTCTATGGAAAATGTCTTAAGTTCAAGCTAAATAAAGCTTTTTTAAAAAAAAAGAACAAAAAAAACTGTTGTATCATGTGATTATAAAATAAAAATACATGATAAACATTTCATTTATGCAAATTATAGACAAAAACTATTATCTCTTAAATGTATTCTCTTGATAATCCTTATTCAGCCATCCCTGTCGACCCTGACATGGCCTCATCCCGCTCTTAGATAAGCACTCAGCAGGTGAGAGGATTGTTTCACAGGATTGTTTCCACAGCTCTTGCTTTTGAATGGACAAGCCAAAGGGTAGCCATGTTAGGACAACTACACAAATTGGAGACAAATCCAAACCAAGCACAGCCGCAGGCACCTCTTCACCCAACACACACACACACACACACAGTGGCCGGTCTGTCCGTGCCTTGAAACAGAAATCCCCTCTTCCTTCACACATGGCTGCAGTGAGTGAGTGAGACACATCCATGACAAGGCCTGTGTTTTTCTGACCCTTTAGTCTGGAACATTCCCTACAGAAAGGCTACAGCTAGCACTTGGACATGTACTAACCAGCCTCTAACCACACAAACAGTACCACAGCAAATATGTGTGTAACAAGAGATCCCTCAACAGTTTTACCACACAGAGAGGAAGGCAGACGAGGGAGAAGGATTTCCTCTGGAACCACAGAAAAACTCTCCTACAATGCTCCATGTCAGCCATTCCTTCCTCTCCTCTTTTAGACATTTTCAACATCTCTCTGTCCCTCCATTTTAAAATGACCTGTACACACTGACATTTCTTTGAAGAGAGGTGTGGGAGTGTTTACATTTGATTTTAAAAAAATGCACAAAACAGCAATTTGAGACATTGAGACCAAGGAAGACATTTGATGTGTGATTAAAAGTTTTTGAGACCGTTCCTAGTGTGCATGGATCGGGTGCTGCACGGTTATGTGCATGTGACAGATGTAATCTTTTATATTAGTAATTTTTTTTGATTTACATTGCTTGATGAGAATCAGTACTTGAGTTACGCGCATGTTTTGACCATTTCCTTACTCATGAGCTAAAGTCGCATCCAATGGAAGACTGCAAGGGTCTTCATGGACAGGCCTGGGATGACCCAAGCTTCATGCCACGATCAAGTGGTGTCTCCACAGTCCACCCCTTTCTACCCCACACACTCACTTCTTGATTTGGCTCCCTGTAATGTTTTTCTGTTTGTCAAAATAAAGCCAGCAAAGGTCTTCCAGATGACACTAAACACATCATCTGTCGGACTTTTGCCAGCAAATGAGAGGGACTCTCTGGGTACAAGACAATGGAGGGAAGTTTAACATTGTTTATTTGCACACACACACGTTTATGATACAAAGCTGCATCTTTTTTTTACAACAAATTGGCAAAGTATCCCATTTACACAGAAATGAGACAGTTGACACATTTTAAAACCCTCTGATTTGAGTCCTGCCTGCTTCTGGTAGTAAATCTAGGTCACACATAAGTACAATGTTACAGTATTTTTAAGCCATAATCTGTACAGGAACACATGAAGAACATCTTTGTAAATTGCACCCAGCATATTACTCTGTTTTGTAGAGAAACTGGAGATTACCATTTTTTTTAAAAAACAGATAAATTGCATTCATTGTTGCTCTGTTGTGACACATGTACAGACACATACTCACTGACCCATGTGAGTCATCACCACAGCAGTGTTTTGAAGTACTTCAACCCTCTGATCTACCATCTGCTGATTTACGGTGCTTTGATTTACTGTTCACTCATTCACTTCTGAAGCTTACCTTCGTATCCTCTCTGCCTCTCATATCACATTCCCCATACTGTCTCACAACTGTCAACCACAAGCCCAACTCAGTCATCTTTCCTGACTTTCTTGTCCTATTTTGTATTTAAAATGGAAGTTTCTATTACTCAGATATTCAAGTTGTGGGAGTTCTCTTACTTCAAAGTCAGGTCACTTTTGAAGTCTTTTCATGTTTGCCTGACAGTCTACCAAATTCACCTTTGTCGGTGTCTTCTCTACTGTCCATCCTGCTGTGTGTGTTCATACAACAACCCTGAAGAGCAAGGCTGAGCTAATCTTATCTGGTGCAGGAAACACATTTCAGGGCTTTGACCCAAACAACGAGGCAGGAAATAGGGATCTAATCTGAGCTGATGGGAAGGACAACCTAGTGGGCTGAAACAGCAACAAACAGCAGCAGAGAGGAGGTTCCCTCATGAAAAGCTTCAATTGGCTATTTCTTTCTTTTTTGTATGTTGTTGTGTCCTCCTACTCTCCTGACCTTTAAGACAAGCAAACAACACAGATCATCACGAACACTAAATGCTTCTGCTTTCTGTTTTGGATTTATAAAATGAAATTGAAAAAAATTTTCTACAAGTATCATCCCGCTCTCTTTTGAGTTTTCATCTGTACTGCTAAAATTAAATCAGGTTATTGACTGGACATATGGACTGCTATCCCTGACCCTGTTCCTACACCTGACCCTGCACGTCGCCTCTCTAGTATTTCAGTTATCCAAAGTGCTTACTACACATACTCACACACTAATAGCATGTAGCTTCTCTAATCATTCACACACCAACGAAACAGCCAATAGGCACAATATGTGTTTGACAGTTTTGTCAAAGGACACTTCAACATGCAGACTTGAGGTTTTGGGGATTGAACCACCAACCTTCTGGTAAGCATACAACGTTCCTGAGCCACAGCTGCCTAACGTGCAGAACTTTATTTACAACACTAGTTTGATGAGAATGTTGTTTTGATCTTCCTCCTGCGAAAGGCTGTCCAGTGATTACAATGGATACCCTTTGACCTGTTCTATGACCTCTGACCTCCTGCTTTGCTGTGAATGGTTTTAGTCTGGTGTTCACAGACAGTTGATTTTCTCTGTTTCTGGGGTTCATTCAGTTCTTGTCCAGAGTCATTGCTGTCTCATTGATGAAGACTCTGGTCTAGCCAAATGCTGCAAGTAACAGGCCACAGAACACTTGAAGGTCTCTGCTGGTACCCTCTAAACATAGGCTTCCCCAGAGAGCGAGATACACAAGACTGTGAGGCTGTAAAAAATGCATCTGAAACAGTAGGAATGAAAAAAAGTTCAGGTCCAATTCCAAAGACGGTTCTTGGAGGGGGCAGGAGGTACCAAACCCCCCCTACATAAGAAATTGTGTTATCATATAATTATTATGAATTGCTTTTATTTATACTATGAATTATACATAGTTATTAGTATATGATTTTGAAATTCCATGTTAAGGTTATGTGATGACAAAATGAGTCATTTTTATGAGCACTGAGCAAACTCCATCTGTAGGAAAATATTATCAAAATCCTTTTTGAAAGTCAAGAAGAAACTTTCCCTCTTTTGGAAGTATAATGTTGCCAGGTCAGTCAGTTCAGTCAATTTTTTCACCCGTTCCATTAGTTTCTGGCAGTTTCTGTAAAATCAAGCAGTGCCAAATAATTATATTGTCATTATACCTTTCACATACTGAAAGAAATGTCAACACGGTAATCATGAGACAAGAAATTATATGGTTTGCCTATTTGTAAATGATTTCCAAGTAAGGGAGTAACAAGTACAGGTAGTAGGGTTTTATCTCTGCGATGTGATTTATTTTCTCGATGACTTTGATAGTATGTGACATTTATGCATTCTGGTATAAATTAGTTATGAATCTGATAAGAAAGGTTCTTATGTTCCCTTATTTACATGAGACAAATGAGTATCAGGTGCAGTATATAGGTGCTTCTCAGTCAACTAATCATCATGTTATCCTCCTGTGTGTAATCCAGGAATCGATCAACTTTCATCAAGTTCCAAGTTTTTAAAATGATCTTGAAGGAGATGATGAATGAGAAGAGAGGAGGCTTCCAGAGGGGCTGAATGTTAGGAGCCACAGGTGTAGCTTGTTCTGTGTTTTACCTCACGGCAACAGCCTCTCATATGGAATGTTTTTATTAATTGGTCAGCTGATCTGATAGGACAGTAAAGGGAACAGCTGTGCTGTTTTCTCTGTGTGTCTCTCTGCCCGAACTGTTTACTCCTCCAGCTGTAACACATCTTCCCTTATAAATACACAAGAAACTCTTTCTGTTACTGAGATGTAAAGTGAGGGGAGTGCAATGGGACGATGGCTTAGACATCTGCAAGGAAGGAATTTATTCCCTAAATCACTGTCATTAAAGCTTGAATCAGAAAGAGAGAGGGATTGGAACAGAGAGTCCAGACAAGCTTGGGCATGAAAGACAGAGAGAGGAGGTCAGAAAAGGCAGGAATGATCAAAAGAGCTGAGAGGAAGGACTGGAGACACTTATTCCAGATAATGATGCTGTTTGCAGTGTTTGTACACTGAATATCAA
This sequence comes from Acanthurus lineatus, assembly GCA_029814665.1. Classification (NCBI taxonomy): domain Eukaryota; kingdom Metazoa; phylum Chordata; class Actinopteri; order Acanthuriformes; family Acanthuridae; genus Acanthurus; species Acanthurus lineatus. Next base: position 22,415,755 of record JAPZDV010000009.1, on the reverse strand, counting down.
TCCTGTTTGCCTGTTTGAGAGTCAAGCCTAAAAAAGTTATGTTTATTTGACATGGAGATGCAGCAGAAAGAATGAAGCAAAGAGACTGTGGAATGCAGAACTTACGAAGCAAAGAGGTGTGGAAAATTAAAGGAGAGATAAGAATGTTTTCTCGAGATGGAGGAGATTTGTAGAGAGATATGACCAGGGAATAATCTATGGGGTGAGTGGAACTGACAGAGCAATACTAATATTCATTCAGCCCATGAAGCTCTGCAGTATTGACTGCATTAGACTATGGGTTGGATTCCTACAGTTTTATTGCTACCTGACAAGATAAAACTGATTGTTTTCTACTTTAGAACATTTGCTTTAAACTGTTTTTTTTTCTTTAACTCATTCTGTGAACTGAATTTCTTTTCCTCTGTATGTTTCTCTAGGAGCAGAGGAAGGGAGTAAAGGAAAAGGTCTCAGGGCCCCTTTTTGTTTTCATGCTTTTTATGGAAAACAAACATACCGAGTAAAGCACTGGAAGAAGCAAAACAATCATTTCACTGTGAACACCCATTACCACACATCAGCCTGTTATTTCCAGCGTGTACACAGACAACAGTTGTAATGTTCATGTGTGCTCTAAAGAAACTTTAGCTGCATTTAGAAAAAAAAAGGTTTTTTTGTAAAATAACAAGAGAGCAGAGTGACAACTCAAAAAGTTACAGATAAAGTGAATAAATTGCGTCACAAGTAAATTTTGTCACCTGTGGGAGTTTGTCTCCACACAGAGTGTGAACGATCATATGTTTTTTAAATGTACAGTAAATCAAAATGAGGGGCAGCTGTTCTCACTGTAGTGAAGACCAATCCCTAGGTCTCTGGGATTTTGTAATAGAGGTTGTTTTCTTTTCATTTTACAAGTATTGAGCATTTTTGCATGTTTTGTAGTGTAACTTAACAACTTAATTATCTTTTGCTTTCCTACAGTTCAAACAGCGTGCACAGCGCAACACTAGCTAATATTAACTACGATAGTGTCTGCTAATATCAACAAACCAGCAGAAGCTTCAACATCATTGAGTCCCATACGACATTTTAAGTTACAGCTAAGAGTACTGCAAAGCATATGAAATACATTATGACATTGTGGCTTAGGCTCGCTAATGTTAGCTTGCCTACTAACGCAGATCAATTGCTAGGGCAATGGTGAGACTCAGAAAGCTCCAGAAGAACCCAAAATTTCAAAAGATTTTTAAGTTCGTAATTGCATTTTTAGATAATATAGAATTTTGCGGTTTTTGAACAAAATGCAAAATCTGGAATCTTTTCACAGTCATCTGGGTGTTTGTAAAATAAAGTAGGAATAAAGTAGGAAATGCAAGATCACATGGAGGGTGATGATGCACAGTCAAGTATGTGAGGCATCAGTCAATCTTTTTAGGAAAAGATGCTCAAGAAGATTGAGAGAGAAGACCAGACTCAGTAGAAAGTCAACAATAGGTTTTGTTCATAAGCTCCCCTGTCAAGACTCACTCATCCTCAATATCCAGCTGTCAAACTATAGTGATCTGTTAAAAGTAGACAGTTAAGTCAATCTTCCAGGTGCCTGATGGCAGGGCCACACGGACTGCTCGAGCAGTGCATGTGCATCTACGAATGTCTCTCTTTTATTTTAGCACCCATGTTAACTGATTAGAGCAGCCACACTGCCCTCATACGACACGCTGAACATGTGTGGCTGCAGTGGAATGACATCTAAAGATTCAGGTTCTGGCCTACTTTCATCTCAGTGACGCATGCAATTCTCAGAAAAAATAGACTGTGAAAATGCTGACAGTTCTATGGCCATCATACTTGCAGTACACCTTACATTTTTCAGTACAGTTTTAATGTCTGTATCTGAAGAACATGTCACAGACACGATTAAACCCGTTAACATCTCCAAAGGGCTGTAATTCTCTGGGGTGCTCCCCCTTTCTCTTTTTCACTGTCTTTCTCTGAACTAATGCCCCAATGCAAAACCAAAAGAAAAACTTTAAGTGTCAGACCAACAATATTTTCCTTTACCTTACCAACAGTGTGCAGATTGTTTCTTAAAGTCTAACCCAGAACTTTTTTAAGAATGACATCTGATCAATTACTTCCACCAAAACCAGCCTAAAAGCATTTCGTGACTAAAACCATGCATTAGGAAAGCTGATCTATCAAGTGTTCAGAAAGGTTTTCTAGAAGGAAGGCCTTGTAGGTCGGACATAGACACAAAAAGATACCTTGTGTAGCTACATGACATGCTGAAGGCTATGACAAAAGCTGTAACATTTGACTTGTAGAAATGAGAGCCTGTTAGCATGTTGTGCTAACAGGCTAAGATAGAGGCAAAAATAAGGAAGAGGACTTTGAATGGTAAACAATAAAAAATGAACAAATATCCTAAATATATGCCTTATTTTACCTATAAAGAGGAGCTGTATTATGTTGATAGCCTTTCATGGTGTCAAAATTTAATGGTTAAGTCAATAATTTGTCTTTATATATTGTCCATTGAAAATGAGCTTTTTTTCCAAGTGTGTTTACATCATTTTAAGATGGCTACCAAACAAACCCAGTGGGCCATTAGTTGGCCATGGCATGATAAATTCTTAACTAGCCCCTATTTTGGTCCTACAAACAGGTTACTAAAATTGCAGTGCTGTGCCAGGCACATAGGAACCTATTTTTTCCTGCTAGACTAAGAGGATTTTCTCAAAGTTCCACTTTTTACATTTAATCTTGTGACACTGACACAGTGACCTTTTAATGTCTGACTTCGATAGTTATGTATAGCAAAATGCTAACCTTTGCAGACAGCAGTAAAAACGGGACTAAACAGAAGTCCTGCTTGTAATTCATATGGTGTATCCTATAGTGGGGTAAGGAGAGAGGTTGCTAGCTAGGTGGCTGTGTATCTGTAAGTTCTGTCTCTTTACACTCTAGAGGTCCAAGATTATTCATTATATTCTTTCAAATCTTAAAATGTTAAACGTTTTTTACTTCTGTCACTTCAAGTGTTAACTGCTAAAAATAAATTAAATTATACATTACTCTCTGTACCCTAACAAACCAGCCTGCATGTAAATTGCCACTAAAAAAGCTCCAATAGGTCCATAAATTAAGTCCCCATTGTGGTCAGCATGTTACTATAAGTAACATTTGCAGAATACCGTAGAAAATGCATACTCACACCTTCTTGTTTATCTCTTTTTTTGCTATGTGAGCCTTCAGAGGAGTCGGAGTTAAGATGTGAACTGAGAAGAAAGCTATGAGTACATCTGGATCCTCCTTGATATCTCCCTTTCATCTCAGAGGAAATTAACTTATTCCCTAATGAAATTGGAGAAGGCAAGGGGGAAAATCCCAAAAGAGCCTTTCGACAGATCCCTCCTGTTTGTTGAACAACTCAACTGAGTTTTTGAATTTGCACTTAACAAGATTTTCATGTAAACATTGTCCCATCAGACTAAAACAAAGTGAGACTTTAACTCACTCGAAGACAAGGCAGGACATCCCATCATTTAACTAACTGACGTGTAACAGATGGAAAAACGGTTTGCATAGGCAAACTTGGAAAGTACTATGTGGTTTATATATTGTACAAAAACAGGAGAAATAATTTGAGTAAAATGTGGAGAGGAGGAGCTGGGGATTTCACTGCAAACCACAAGACTGTATTTGCAGCAAAAGATCAGTCTTCATTATAATGTGGACATTGCATTTAGAATTCAAAGGTGTGGACCACAGGAGATGCTAAAGTGAAACTTAACCATTTTTTTGAGAAATGCAACCCAACATCACGCTGCAATGGGCCATAAAGTAAACTGGCCGATAACAGCAATTTGGTGGACTGATCCAGTGTCAATCTGGAATATTTAACCAGGTACTGTCAAAGCTGAGTTTATCTTGTGTACCCATCCTCAACATTTAGCTTACTGTGTATGCTCAAGTTATTTTTTTGGGCAAACAAGAAATGATGAAAAAAGTATGCATTCAGGGTTAAAGTTCTTCTTTTTCTATTTATGTTGTTTAATGGCAGTTGGCAAACTGCTTTTAGTTGCAGTTGCATGTCTTCTGGTTTCAAAAGGTAAGTTTCATAACATGAAGCATACAAATGGGCCATGTAAAGACACTTTCAAAACCACTGCATAACCCTGTGCAAACCACTGCCACACCTGGTTTGACCTGAATACAACTCAAGATTAGCAGACAACCTGCTTTTCCTCAGCCACAGAAACCCTCATTTGGAGCTGTGTTTCATATCAGGAAACACAGGAGTAAAGTTAAACATTTGTGAGCTTGAAGTCTGGATTTATGAGAACTTATGCATTATGAAACCTTACTATCACATTAAGTGACATTAATCCTTTATCATAAACTAACAAGCCTTCATTGTAAACTAACAAGCTGTGGTTTATTTGACAAACTGTCAACTGTTTATTCACTTTGTCGGTCTGACATATAATCCTGATTGTCCTCTGACCTCTCTTATGCCAACAATAAAATGTCTGATGAAAGAGATGAATTAAAAGGACTGGATTTTCTTTTCAAATGTCTTGGTTTTGAAGCTTGATACATAGTGGTAGAAAATGTAAAATGCTTTCTGTGAATGTGATGCTGAGGCACAGAAACATTGACTTTGTTATCAGAGGAAGCAGAGCCAAAGGCCATGTGGGAGGAGGTGGACTAAACATAGTGTTACAACCCCTGTGAAAAAATGTTAGGCAAACTTTAAACACAAAGACACACAATGTGTGAATGTGTTTATTCTGCATCAAGAATAGCACCTAACGAAAAAAAGAAAGAAAACAGGGAAACTGTGCAAGCAAAAAAGAAATCTGAAAGAAAAAGTAAAATCTTTGTTGGTTTGTGTCTTACTGTCCCACATCACACACATAGCTGTATGTATATGGGTTAAGGACCAATAAACTGCTCACAGACTGTATTAGTCAGTGGTTCTGACTAAGTACCATCATAAGGCATAAGGAAATAATAATTTCATTTCTGAAAGAGATAGCAATGCATTTAGTTTTTGTTAAACTGACTAATATAGAAAAGAAACCAGCCTCTTTACATCACTAACAATGATCTCTTTTATTGTGTCCAATAGCCTGTGAAAAAATGATGTCCATGTTTAAGAGTGTTTTTTCGTAACCATAAATCCAAAGATGGTAATGAAGACTAAAGTCAGCCTTCAATTGCTACCTACAGTACCTTGCAATTGCTCTGAAACTGCCATGAAATTGTGTTTTGTTTTGTACCAACATTACTTTTGATTTCCTCTGTTGTCAACACCCATTGGCAACCTACCAGAAATTAAAACGTCATTCACTGTATTTAATTATTTTTTACTAAGTGTAAAGAAATGATCATTAGACCTGGGCTCACTATCTAAGGGGCCAAACTATGAACCAAAAAAGACATGATGAAAGGCGTTTTTCTTGCTCCTTCTTAGCATTGCATGTAAGGTGCAATCATTGGCCATACATTGGGCATGGAGTCTCAGTGTCATGATCAGTTATTGAAATAATTTCAGTTCTGTTAACTTTTAAGTTCAGTGTCAAGTTTCCTTGAGTTTTGTATGTATCCTTCTTTTGTTGTTTCCTGTTTTATTTTGGTAAATCATGTTCTGTGTCTTGTTGTCCACGTCCTGTCAAGTTTCCCTCCTTCTGGAATTACCTGCCCTGTCCTTATGAGTTTCACCTGTGATGATTGCCCCACCTGTGTCTCATTGTCCTAGTGTGTATATAGTCTCTGTGTTTCCCCTTTGTCTTTGTCAGATTGTCTGTTGTGTTGTGTCTTGTGTTGTTGCTCCCCTGTGCTTTGGTCATCCCTTTGTCCTGTCTCTGTTCTCCCTGCGTCTTTGGGTTGTAGCATTTGGGGTACTTTTGTCTTCTTTGATTTTTTTTCCGTTTTGTTACACTTTGCATTTTTTTAGATTTTCGAATTATCAGCTTGATTTTCAGTAAAGCTCACTTTTTGTTAAATTTTTTTTTTTTTCTGAATTTGAGTAACTTTTGTGTCTTGACAGCACTGATGGAGCTCAGAATTCATCTGAAGACTGCTTGCTTAGAAACTATACCACTGTATAAACCTGTGATCTGCGTGTAACGGCTGACCTGTTAATGTGTGGCAGAACACAAAACATTAATTAACATCTGATCCTGACCAAAGCTACAGTTGCTGTGCCACATGCACAAATGCATCCATCACTCTCCCATTTCAAAGATAGACTAAGTGTTTCAGGTGCTTTGTGATGCTGCAGGTGTTTATAAAATTAAAATGAAAGAATCTGACACACAGCAGCTTTGGACAACAAGCAGAGCTAATGTACCAATGTTTCTGTGACACAAGCTGTGTAAATTTAAATGATAAATGGACTGGATTTATTTATTGGGTGCTTTTGTAGCCTTGCACAAACCAAAGTGCTTTACAATATAAGTCAGCAATCAACTGTTTACACATGAACAAACAAATGACAGGTGGCTGTTCTATACAACCTATATTGTATGACCTGAAATTCAAACACACATTCACACATTGATCAAACAACTGTCATGAGTCAACCGTCTGAGTTACCGTCTGTCCTGAAATGTGTACAAAAGCACTGGAGACCACCCTGCTTATTGAGAATTACATCACTGATCTTATAATAGCTAAATCAATTCCTATCCTATGCAACTTATTGTGTACAGCACGATATACTCACCCTTTCTCTTACACTTCATGTTAGGTTCTGCTTTGTTACATGTTAACAGCAGTTCTGAGGACCAGAAAAATGTAGGGTTAGGCTCAAAACATTGGGGGCTGAAGCAGGGGCAGCATACAGGACCCAAAGCTTTGGCACTGCTCACAGCTGCTGTGTTCACTCAAACAAGACACAGGAGGTTTTCTCTGAATCATGACCTTCTTCTGTGTTTTAGAGTCACTTGAGCTGAATACTAAAAGGAACAAATCAGATTTCTTTTGGATAAAAAAACTGGAGCACTTAAAAAAGAGTTACAAAATTTAACAGGCACATTCCATATGTCTGTCTTGCACTTTGTCATATATGTATTAATCCAGTCTACATATACCACCCCTAACTGTATGTGAGAGTAAATGAGTGTGTGAGTGTGTTTGAGCACATGAAGCTCTGTACAAAAGGAAACTATTACGGTGGTTGTGGCTGATGGGCTCATCTTCTGCCTTTGACCCATCTTCCTGCACTAATATGAAAACAGGAGGATGCAGCTTTCTTCAAACAGACACATACACAAACACTAGCTCACAAAGTGGAAATTGAAGTTGTGCTACAAGCGTATCACTGTTTCATGACGTGTTTTTCCATGTTTCCCTACAAGCACCAAACTTTGCACTCTATTGTTTAAGTTTTCATACATGATGAGCACTTTCTAAATCTTCTGACGACAGATGGATGCTTTCTAGGTACAGGATACAATGTAAGCAGTATAGCGACATAAAAATACATAGTGAAAACTGTAAACATTGGAGAATCACCACAAAGAAGGATTTCAGCTTCTATGTCTCCAAGATAAGGTTCAAACTTTGTTGTAGAGTTTTTCTAATTACAATTGCGGTTTTGCACAAAATTTCTGCATGGATTGTGTCCACAGGCAACATTTTTCGTATGAATTAGTGCTACATCTATGTCTCGCACCAGACACACTAACAGACTCCGATACTAGTGGGTGTGGTTGAAGTCCTGAATCCCATGCAGGTTTAGACATGGTTTGGGAAAGATTGCGGTTTCTGTTAAATGCTAATAAACATGTCTTGTCTCCTTTTCCAAGTCACGGCAAACTGTCTGCACTAAACCAAGAACATGGTCTTTCCTTAACCTTAGCTATGAGGTACTAGTGCCAAAACATTAATACACATAAATGCAGTATTCTCTGAGAGCAGATATTGTATTGCAAGAAAAAAATAGTTTGGTGAAAAACAAATACATTGTCTGAACATTTTTCCTGATACATTATGTGTAAACAAAACATGCACATACATTAATAAGCTTTTTTCTTTGGATTAGACATGATCTTGGAATAGTATTTCCTTGATTATTCTTTATTTATTTCATGCTGATACAAATAAGTTTAATTTATATTAAAATGAAAATGTTAACTGTATAATGTAGTTAAGATTTTCAAAAATTCTTTGTGGGCTTCTGATTTACTGTATCATGTTTGAGAGAGGTTGAGATGACAGCATAAAGCCCAAAGTAACATGTTTATTTCAATGTATGAATATACACTAATTGCACAGTGGTTTTTACTGCTGCATGAGTTCGCATGGATGAATATGTTTGCTGTCAGGTTGGTTTATGTAGCAGTAACAGTAAGACTGATCTGGTTAAATGGATGGTGGCCAGCCCGTATGAACTGAATCATTTACAATAACATGTTGTTGTCTCATCATGTCTGAGGTCATAAAAAAGGGCAGATGTGACATGTTTTATGTTTATATGCAACAGACTTTACACCACTGTACACCCTCAACACACAAATATACGCACAAACGCTGAAATACCTGCCACCCTTTCTCTCAAGAGCCACAGGAAGAGACAAATGTATATGCAATCAATTATGATTATAAATTTGGACTAATTTTGGACTTAAACAATTATAAAGTATTACAAAAGCTATCTTACCTTCCTGTTTCTCCATCCCATGTTTTCCTGTGGTTGTGGTCTCAGGAGGGCACCCAAACTTGGATGACAGCACACCATTGCTTTGGACTGCAGGGGGCTGGGTCAAAACTGTTGGCATGGGTTCAGTGACGGCATTCCGGGAGAAAGAGGCAATCCTCTGTAAGATTGAGCCAACACTATCTCTGGCATCACTAACACTGTCTTCCAAAGACCTATTAGCTCTGGAGCTGGAGGGGCTGTAAGGAGTGGTCAAATTCGGGTCCCGTTGAACTATCTTGGGACCTGAGAGGATCTCCAGCTTTGGGCTCTGGGCTGTAGAAAGGGACCCCTGTGAGCAACTCATCTCTGGGACAGAAATGGAGCCCAGTGAGGAAGCTGGAGAACATGGGGAGAAAGGCAAAAAGTGATGCTGGACGGGAAGGGGTGGGGTGTCAGAAGAGCTGTCCAGGCTGCTAAGAGAGGCTGACGGGCTGGCCGAGGTTGATGGTGAGCTTTTATGGTGCTGAAGGTTTCCTGTGCTTCTTGGTGGAGGCCTGGGTGGGTTGGGGCTTATTGATCCCCCCTGAGACTTGATGGTAGAAGTAGTAGAGGTGCTGCTTACCAAACTGTCCAGATCTAAAGGGAACTTGTTGAGACGAGGTGTCTCTTTAGCCTTGGGCTGGGCAGCCTTGAGAATGTGGGAACTGTAGGAACTGGCATTATGAAGACGACCGTTCCAGTTGGCGTTAGCATTGTCATAACTTAGCCCAGGAGACATCCTGCCTCCACCTCCACCCCTCTGCATATTCACTAATCCTCCTCCTCCATCACGAATTTGGAGGTCAAGGCTAGGCATTGAGCCATGGTTCACCCCCTGTGGCTCTGGGACACAATGTATCATCCCTGGTCCCTGATCCATCTCAGAGTGAAAAACACTCCCATGGGAGGAGAACTTCTTCAGGTCTGGGTTTCTTCCCAGGTTAGCACTTCCCTCAAGATGCTGCTGCAGAAACTGGGGCTGTGTACGATGGTACTCTCCTTGAGGTAGAGGGCTAGTATTTGACCCAAGTTTAGTAAGGGTGATGGCACCCCCAACACCTGCAGAGTACTCAAGGCTAGATGTGGAGCTATGAAGGCTGTCATCACTGCCCGGGCCGGTCAACATGGAGTAACCATTAGGGTTTAACCTGCTTTGGAAAGATGCAGCTCTGGTCACAGAGGAGCCATTGTTGTGGATGGTCGGCTTGTTAAAAGTTCCTCGGTTGAAGGATAGGCTACTGCCTACAGTAGTACGGGGTTTGAGCACTGGGCTGGGATTGGAATTTAGGCTGATTCGGGAGTGGTGGGCTGTAGAGCCTAGACTGTTGTTGTTGTTGTTGCTAAAGGCTATTGAAGGGGACTGCACCACTCCACCCCGCCCCTCACTGGCTGTGTTGTGGTTGAGGAAGAAATGGGCAGAGGAGGGAGAAACAGAGGTGGAGACAGGAGAAGTCGTGGAGAAGGATGGTATATCATCTACATCTTCAATGTCAAATGATCTCTTCAGTGCTGCGTGAGAGGAGAAAAAAAAATAAAATTAACAAAATCTTTCAGTTCTAGCTACACCTAGCATATATCAACAGTCTGACAGACAAGTGATGGTCAACTGAAATGTTCAGTCATGTACCTCGTGATTTTACATAACCCCTGATGAGCTGCACATACTCTTGCTTTCCCTGAGTATTTGTTTCCTGATGGGCATGGTACGTAAACTGTGATGGATAATTTCGATGGGTCATTTGGATAATTTTATCATTCTTTTTTTTCTATTACAACTAATTTCAATTAACCTGGAGGGTTGTTTACACATTGTATGATCATCTGACCAATCAAGGTTCCTCATCAATTTACTGTTGCCATCATAATATGATATCCTAGCAATTTGGCTATTGTCATTAATGATACAATAAAAGGCTAGAACTAATTACTCCTTAGCTGTGAGAAATTATAGATTTCCTTTACGCTTTTGAAATCACTAGATCTGCAGATTATGAGATTTTGAGTCAGGTCTTCAATTGTTTTCCAAGACCTTAGCTGAGTTGAAAACTATCTACTATCAAAAAAGATAATTAAGTTAAATCATAAGCTTACAACACACATGTGCATGCCTTAACTTTATTTACATCCACAGTATCCATAGTGTTTAACAGTTATAACTATTAAAACTTAAAGCCAGAAATGAGTCGTGTGACACTGCAGTGAATGCCGTGTGTTTGGACTCATAGGCTCTACACTATGTGAATGTGCCCTTGTCTCTGCTCAGAAGATCATATTAAATCACTGAAGTTTAAGCCTAAATTGTTTAAGTATCTTAAGGGGAACAAGATGTCCCCTGATACACAAGACTACACACAGCTGAAAAATTTTATCAAGGTAATACTCTTAGCAGACAAGCGTCAGTCCATTTGCAAACAATCAAGTATTGCAAAAGAACTCTGAAAGAGCAGCTTTTGTTGAGTTCACTTCATTTCAGAAACGTCCACAACAATCTCTTATGGTTTCTGGGTCCTGAATGATCTAACCCATTTGCCTTTGTATGGAAACAGTGTATCCTTCCTCTGTTGAACACAGAAATACACATACACACACTTTGCACACATTTACTTCAAGCTGCAAACACAAAGGGTGGATTGAGGTCAAAGCTGAAGTCAGGGCATCCACTGGGGTTTTATGTTACCAAAACCAACGACTGCAACGTGACACACCATGAGAAGGAAAGGGTGGGTGGGTGGGTAACAGAACGAGAGAGATATAATTATGGTTCCAAAGTGAAGGCTGACACGTTTACAGAGTCATCCAAAGCTACAGTAGCTTTAGAACGCGGTAAACATGAGAACTGCATCTTAATATCTCTCTGATATCAATCACAGACTGTAAGAACTGGATTGAGACAACTTGTAGTCACCTTAGCCACCTCACTCTTTGTTTTAGGGTGACTGTACATGGGTGACAAGGTAAATCTGTTGTAAGCTTACACTAGCTAGGTACATACACGAGTTACTTAAAATGTAATTAACTGGGATGTTAATTTTGGCTAACAAATGACAGGCTTTAATGAAATGTACTTAACATAAAAAATGAATAGCTGACTCTTGTTCAGTACAACCAAACACAGAAAATTTCATTTCTAAGCAACTAAAATTTTACCAAAACAAAGACTTTAATACAGATCATGGCTAGAATGCTGTTAAAAATCTGTTAAAATTCTAAATTACAACAAATATTCCAGGCATTGCCACAATAAATTGTGAGAGCACAATTTTTTTATCTTTACTGTTTATTCATATGTAGGGCTCAAAATAGCTTCAGTATATCCCAATTGAAAGTAGTACTGGGCAATAAAACAATCTTCACAGAATTGATGAGCTTTGGATGTTTTTTACTTGATATGGAGAGATCTAGCAGCCTATCACACAGCAGAAGTAAGCAAAACAACAGCTTGTCAGTCTGGAGGCTTGCACATCAAAGTACACACTCATTTCCTACCCCAAAACATGCTTTGAGCCACCAGTGAGGGAAGTAGATGTGAATGTGGATGTTCTCAGGAACAGGGATGGGCATTTCAAGCCAAAATACTTGGTTGATAGCCACACAAACACACAGACACACATGCACACACTCATATCCATACCCACATAAAAAATGAGAGAGTAGTGGAAAGCACATTTTCCCGGAAAATAGCAGTATGCCGTATTTCTTCTGCATTCCATTTGCACTCAAATTATGAATAGTGATAGGAATCAATATTGATCAATATGAAAAAAAGATTTTGATTATGTTTTTTTTGCCAGTTGCTGCATGCCAGTTTACAACCTTTTTAAGTGTTTATGCTTAATAGTCTGCTGGACCTTTTTACTGCAACAGTCGATCTCAAATTTACAAAGTAAAATAAAGTGAAGTGTTGTCAAAGCCGAGTTTTCCTTTACATTTCTTCTGTAGAGGCAATAAGCGCTTTAACACCTATAACACTCACAAGGCAGAGCATTCAAACTAGTTAAAATGAGGTGAGAGTGAGGGTGTGCATCCATACTTAAGGTGTAATAAAAGGACCCCTCTCATGTCATCAGGGCTCAAACACAGTCTCTGTGTGTCGTATGACCACACCAATGACCTCTCAGTGACACATGTAAACACATGCACACACAAACAAGTAGCATTCATTGAGCACTGAATGAGTCAGTAAAATGCTGGCCTCACTAAGCTGCTTTCAGACTGTGTGTTTACAGGTGCATTATCCTATTTGTTAATATTACAGAATGTTGAATAAATACAATATTCATTTAGTACTCTTAGCTAGCATTTGATGCATGTGCCAAGTTTCATATGTTTTTCAACCATCTTTAAGCCCTCAAAAATGCAATTAATATAGGAGAAAAATAATAATTCCTAACATTCCATTCCTAGGGCCTTTACACTGCTCAGTGCTTGGACTGTAATAACAATTCTCCAATAAAAACTGATGTGAAAGGAGCCACTCACAGTGATAGGGAGCTACAGAGAGTTTCAATCTATTGTTAAGCTTTCCAGCCTGGAACTTACTGTTTTATTTCACTCTCATAGCACATTGTTTTTGGATGCAGCAGGCGATTGTTTGCAGTAAAAAGCTTTAAAAACCCGCTGTACACTACTTGCTCAGCACAAAACAGCAGAGAGACACATTGACAGACTGGCTGGTCACAGGGATGAGCTGATAACATGACTATCTTGTGTATTGCTGTGGAAATGTATATTATACTCTGTTTATAATATGGGACCTTACAGAAGCCTAAAGTTTATTCTGTCCCTTAAATTTGCATTCTTCTTAAGGCCGTAATTAGAATACTGACTTTTATTTGAAATTGATTGTAGCTAATTAGACTACATTACAGTAAATTTATTATCCCAGAATTTGGCATCTGCTCTTGGGAGCAAATTAAAGCTATTTCTGAGACACTCAAGGGTTGCTCAAGAGATAAATTAAGGTGTGCATTCAGGGGCAAATAGTCAGCTGATACTGTCACTGAATAATACATTAACCTTTCCTTATTAAGATGCTAGTGTGTGTCATTTATGAAGCAAAAATGCTTTTCCTCTTTTTTATCATTGTCTACATATTATCTTTAAAAAATCTTTTTTTTGACATTTTATGAACCTAATTAAGCTATGATTAATTGGGAAAAACTAAAAAGCATTAACAAAAGGAATCATTAATCAGCTAAGTCTTACATCACACACCTGACTTGGTTCAGCTCCTACCTTGCAGCTACTGGCTCACAGCCTCCAGGCTCCAGGCAGGCTGGGAAAGTTTGTATGTCTGTGTTTGTGTGTGTGTGAGTGTGCATTTATCTGTGTGTGTGAGTTGTTAAGACTCGGCTGGGTTCGCTGAGGCTACAAGTGTGAACCTGCCCTCCACACAGAAGATAAGGAGTTCTGGTATCAGTGAATTGCTGGAACCCTGTCAAACACTGGGGAAATAATTACGGTGGCAGAGTAATTACGTCTCAGCTCTACCTGTGTGTGTGTGTGTGTGTGTGTGTGTGTGTGTGTGTGTGTGTGTGTGTGTGTGTGTGTGTGTGTGTGTGTGTG
>JAPZDV010000009.1:22370595-22401422 GCA_029814665.1 Acanthurus lineatus | reverse complement strand
GTGTGTGTGTGTGTGTGTGTGTGTGTGTGTGTGTGTGTGTGTGTGTGTGTGTGTGTGTGTGTGTGTGTGTGCCTGCCTGCCTATCTTGAATCTTCTCACAGTTGTGTAGACCCTAATCCTCTCTTCTTGCACAATACCTCCTCAATCTGATAAAGAGAGATGCTCCAACTCTCTCTCTCTCATAAACACACACACAATCAGAGGTTTGTGTGTGTGTGTGCATATGATGATAGCTTGGTTCCTGTATAAACAGTTTTGGGTGTGCATATCCTCCTGCTTTGTGCATCCTTCTACCACATTAATCTACATTCGTTAAAGAGGCCATATTGCGCAAGAGTACCTTTTTTTACCTTTTTTTTTGGTGCTGTATTTGGGTTACTGGAATGTCTACCAACTCATAAATGCATAAATAAGACCGTCCAGTCTGCTCCTTGTGGGCTGCGCAGAAATGTAAATATGCCTTTCTGTACGCCATTTAAATTTCCTCCAGCTTGTTGTATCATAAGCTAGCTCATTATGCATTATACAACACCTCCTCTTTTGACTAGCTCCACCCACCGCTTCAGAACTATCTTTCTAAAGGTGAACACATGTCACTAGTAGCCTACCTGCTAATGTCAACTAGCCAAAGGATGGATCAGTACCAACTAATGTTGACTCAGTTTCAGTCTTTAGAGCTGTGATTGTTGCCTATTGGTGGCATCTGTCATCGACACAGGTGCTATAGTATATGTTATTGAGGTTCACTCCCTGGGGTTGGTTACCAAATTAGGTGCTTTTGAGGGCACCGACCCAACTATGTAGGCATCCCAGAGCATCCTACATAAATGAAATTAACTTGCTACATTTTGGTAATGTGGAGAACGCACCATAGAAATACACAGAAGGAGAAGTCAACCCAAAGCTCATGACTCCTATGTTTTGACACCAATGCAAAATGAATCTGTTACCCCACACTAAGCGCTACCCTTAGGCATAGGGTCATCACATGCATTTCTCGAGAGAGGCATGACCAACCTCAGCTCATTTGTATTTAAAGCTACAGGCACAGGAACAAAGGAATATGTGGGCATGCCTTTCCACCTGATCTGAGGGGTGAAACTTCACAGGCATGTTTTTGGGACCTCTGAGACCTATTAACAATGTCAAAAAGGGGAAAAATATGGGACCTTTTTAAATCTTTACCGGTTTATAACTAAGGAAACTATCAGTTAAAATGCTAAATCATCATGCTGATGATATGCAATTAAAACTGTATATTGAAAACCAAAGGTTTTGTTCTAAAAAGCCATTTTAAAGCTCTCTATCTGTAAAAATCATGTATATGTCATCAATTGCAAAATGTGTGTTTGTGAAGCTTACAGTCTGTGTAGTGGAGTTAAACTTAAAAAAAAATTAGTTACAAATATTCCATCTTAGGGCTGCAGGGTTAATAATGGGATTAAGACTCCACGTCCCTGGTAGATGCCTGTATAGTAAATACAATAGTTACTCACTCTTATTTACATTTAGCCACATATAAATATGCAGAGATCCCTTCCATGTAGTATATCTCTCTATAATTTGTGTGCAATCTTGTGACTCTGGTAAAGGTTAGATCACAGATCACAGACTTTTAAAATGAATAATTTCTGCACACTGATATATCAGACATGGATAAGAAGAGGGACAGGCTGTAAACTGGAGTTTCAACTATGACAACTGTCAGTGAATAGTAACAAAGTTTGCTTCATCAATCTGTTGTGTAATGGCTTCCTTCATGCCCTTGATAAGTAAATGTTCTTCAAGGCTTAATTCAGACATGGCAGAACTGAAAGTTGTTCTAAATTCACAATACTAAGTTTAAGTTTAAAAAGTAAAAGGTTGCCCTGTCATCCAAATGGGCAGAAATAGATAACAATAGATGTTCCAAACACCCGCTTTGGCCTCCTAAATGTCTCTTTTTTATTATGATGTTTCCCCATATAACACTAAATCTGTTTTCTGCCATCTTGATCATCTTATTTTGTGACTCTGGTAACAGTTCATCCTCAGTGTTTGTCTGAGCAAAGTATTCCCTGCACTTTTTGTCATTGCCATCCTTTTTAGTCTTTTCGGTAATTAAGCAACCAATCCTCTGCTTCTTGTTAACAGCAGCACATGCATACCTAGTGTATGTGAATGGTCCTGTGACATGGCGTGTTAGTCGTGTTGGAGAGTATCTCTAAAATGGTGCTGGAAGACTCATCTGGATAAGGATCATTCTCGTTTTAAAACAAAGTGTGGGTGTAGCCTCAAAGGCACAGTGCTCTGTGAGATTTAGCAGCTGGTATGAGACACGGAGCTGTCTCACTGCTGGAGAACAACAGTGAGTTAAAAGTTATGTCACTGGTTAACAATTTCAAAACACCTCTAAATTTAATAACGTCATCATCAAAGACACTAAACTGTTTCTCAGAGTGAACACAATAAAAATTTTCCAAAAGATTAAATTATCACTTAGACAATTATAATGTATGTTTCATTTAAACCTGACACTTAACAGGCTTATAATAACAAGACACTCAGCTGGAATTCACTCTGAATTGTTATCACCTCATCTCCTGTATGTTAAGTATTTGGATAAACACTCATGATATTCAAGACACTACCATGGATGAACATTTAAAGACCCCCTAAAAATGACATTTTTTACCACCTCAACATGTCTATCTGTTGTTTTTTTTTTACATCTAACAAGGCAAATTAGGATTGAAATTTGCAGTCAATGCCATGACTGTGAATTTCCTCCTTAAAACTTCAGTGTACCAATGACCGTCTTAAAAAGTCAGATTCAGAAAATGGGTTTTGTATGTCATAAACCTAAAAACTGAGAACGGGACCTAAGGGAACCAATCCCATCAATGTCAGGGTGTATGTCTGCTTGTGTGAGTGCATGTTTGTGTGTGTGTGTGTGTGTGTGTGTGTGTGTTGGGGAGGTTTCCATCAGCGCATGCATAAACTATCTATGGCGGAGTCAGAAAGAAGCTAAGGCCAGTTTCATCTACATTACACCATTAATAGTTGACAACTAGCATAGTCAAGCTGAAGGGTCAAGATATCTAACTGTTGTGTTCTAAGGTGTAAAGAGCTATGTACAGAAAACATAAGTCCACTTTCAAGGTGTTAATGATTTGGTCCTTTCTCTTCAGGAGCTTTGCTTGCTTCAAACATGCCGCCATTATTAATGCTATGAGCTAGCAGGATAATAGGGACGATCAAAATTCAAAGGAGCGCTGGAAGGGAATGTTTAAGCCATGGGCATGGCCATACCAGAGGTCATGAGTATCAATAGATCAGCCCATACCTAAAGATTTATTGTAACATTTAAGCAATTTTAAGACCTGAATTTATTTATCTTCAAAAAAAAGTCTAAATATATAATTTGATTATCAGAAAGGATATTGTAGGGCTTAAATCAATGGGAGGGGAGGGTCTTTCAACTATGGGATGGTTGTACTGCTGTGATCAAGGTTTCTACCTCTATGCTCCGGTTGCATATTTATGAAATGAACAAACTGATTTGATTTTATTTGAGCATATGAGATAGTAAGTGATACATTTCTTTAAGAATGCAGAAACACAAGTCTTAACATACAAGTGCCTCAGCTGATGACATTGGCATAATTTAGGTAACGAAGTGCATGTCTGAAAGGGACTAATGTTTCTTCTTGCTCTGAAGAGTGTAAACACTGGCAAGTGAAGAGCTGCAGTTGTTGCAGCCTTTGGCTAAAGGCCAGAACCCCAGAAGAAGAAAAACATGGAACAACTGGCCTCCAGTTCAGCTGGTCAGGATCACATTCCCTCAAGGAAAAAACTACACGCTGCGCGTGTGCAAGCGTGTGTGTGTGTGTGAGAGAGAGAGAGAGAGAGAGTTTGTGTTTATCTACTTTTATCCTTACAAACAACAAAAGTTGCTACTGCATTAAGCAGGTGAGTGAAATTCTTTTTATAAACTTATTTTCTTCAGACTCTCCAGAAACAGAGAAATCTTTTCACTAGAAAAACATCCAATGTTTAAAAACTTCAAGTTCAATGTTGAATACATACATGATAATAAAACACTAAGCAATGCATTTTTTTCTACAGCAATATGTGTTGGGATCAGAGACCATTCCTCTTGTGCAAACACACTGAGCATTTCACTGTAATGAGCTTCATAACTTGATCATAATTACCATATGAGTTGGATGAATTTTTGAGAGCACTAGTACCCTCCAAGTCGCTTGTTTCTAATGTGGTCATACAGGAATCAAAATCTTGTGCTGTGCCTGTAGTTCATCTTTGAAAAAGCATTTACCACATATATACATTCAAATATAATAATGTAATAATTAGGAATTGTGACAAATGTTAAGTATTTTATTGAAGTTTTGCTGTTTCAGTATAATGCAAACTTAAATAAATAGCCACCCCTTTATCTTTTCAACTGAGAATTGGATTTTTATTGAAATGTTTTTTGTTTTTTTTTTAAAGGGACAAGAAACTCATTGTATTATGGGATTGCAAAAGAGCTGGCAATGTGATTTAAGGGAAAGTTTAATTACTTCACATGCAAGTTCTCGTGTCACTTTTACTCTGTATTGGGGTGATAGTTAAAACCAAAGCAGATTACAGCAAAAATAACTGTATGCCTAGCAGGATTTAACAATAAGAAATGTCTGATTACCCAGGGCAAGTAAACAGCATTTGAGACTAGTAAATCTAGCCACTCACTTGCCCCATCGGGTAAAAATAATTAAACATCATTTTTTCTGGAGCTGAATGGTGAGCTGTCTCGCTTCCTTCTCATTTCTCTTGCAAGTCAAACATAAGTATAGCTGGTAAAAATGCCTATGAGCTTAAGCACAAGCAAACATTTCAACTATCCTGACCAATCCTGTGGGTGAAAGTCCAACCATGTACCACAAAGTTTGCTACAAGTTTGAGAGTAAGGCGGATAAAACTGGGTCACTTTGAATTTAAGTCAAATTGCTGAAGTGCCATAACAACAACAACACTTTGCCTGCCAACATGACAATTAACCTTAGCCTTTGTTGTTACTTGATAACTGCTAATTAAAGGGGAAAAAAACTTGTATCAGGGTTAGAAGAAAATGTTTTTTATAATATGTAGTTTTGTGAGAAAAAAAAATTTGAACCCTTAATATTATATAAACTGATCTTTTTAAACACAACAAGTGGAAATACCACATAAATTAGACAATTTGTAGAGAAGTAATGCACATTTTTTTCAAATCAGAAAGAACTTGTGAATGTAAGACTGTTCATTTGGTTAAATGGCTGGTAAAATAACACACTTAAGAAATCATTCTCTCTGTCCTTAACAAAATAAACCTCTCTGAGTAATCGGCTTTGGCCCAGTGAGAGGAGTTGATTTTTTTTTTTTTTTTTACGAGACAGCACTGGGAGGACAAGAGATGTGGAAAAACTATGAGGGGATTCTAAGTCTGGGCATGTTCACATTCAACCCCACCCCCGACCCCCCCTCCTTGTCTGCACATTCCATACAGGTAGAGCTCCCTGACAGACTTGACAGCGTGCGCATTGACACGTGAACACACAAACACACACACACTAAGACCCACAAAGAGTTATGCCAAGTTAAATGCATACTGCAACTAATTGCAGTCACACTTTGTGGCCACAAAACTGCACTCCTTCATTCCCAAAGCCACACACACACACACACACACACACACACACACGCGCACGCACACACATACACTTACATTAAAACCCACATTAAAACAACTTCCACTTACTAAAAGCACATCTGGAACACACATTCCGAGCAGCCTTTTGCAATGCTGTAACACTGAAAATAACACAGTGCCTCTGGACTCATAAACATGCAAACACATACACACATACAGACGCCTGGCCACTATTTGCCTCATAAGCACCTGTTGTCAAAAAATATTACAGAAGCTGGAGTCTATTAAAGGAACAGTCCGAAGTTAACTGTCATGACTTTTTGCCTGTTTAGAAAGGGAAAGAGCAGAACAAGGGTTCCAGCCAGATGTTGTATTTGTATTGATAAGTCAAATGATCTCTTGTGGTATCTAGCCACCCCAGTTGAGAAAAATACAACTGCACACCAATACAGTGAACATGAATGCCATTGTCTTTGTTACCCACAAAGAAGTAACAAATTCAACTCGAGAAAACACAATGACAACAACTGTTTCCCAATATACAGCATAATCCACAACTATGAGAGTGGACTTCATTACACTTCATTACACTTCATATGCTCACTGAAAGAAAGCAAACACAATAAGCAAAAACTATTACATAAAGCATAAGCCTGCCTGTACTACTGTAGCATACTCACTTCACTCTGACTAAACCAAGACAAAGTTTTGGTTCACAAAGAATATAGAAAGATAGTTAGCTACCAAGGTAATAAGCTATGTTGCTGACTACCATAAACTAGCTGCTAAACATTTTAGAGTCAGCTACATAATCATAATTGCCTCAGGAATCTTGTTGGTGACCTACTTTTACACTCAAGACAGAGATGTACACTTTTTACCTTTCAGAGAAATCCTGCTTTATGTTTGTCTTCTGAGCAGCAAAGTCTGCAGATGAGATTTTTTTAGTGGAAAAAAACACTGGCTCATTAATTAGCACGATAACTGGGGCAGGTATTTAACTCATTTACAGTCTCAAATTTGTCATCAGTCAGCCAAGGCAGCAATTCTGTTTGAGAAAATTACTCGTAAAAATGAGTAAATTACTCAGATTGTGATACTTGATTTGAACTTAACTGTTTTTTCCTGATCATTCAGTTGATTTGAGATAACTGACTAGAGCCCTCATTCTTTCCCTGCAGTAATGGTTTTGTGTCTGTGCTCTCATTGGTTCATTAGAACTGATCCAGAGTGTCTTAAGGGCCTGACAACTCCAGACATGTCTGACTACAAGGCTGTGTGCACTGATGTCCTGCCAAATTCTAATCCATTGTGGAAGAATGGCTTGGCAGCAAGCCACATCAAGTGCCAGCTGTGTGTGAGTTTGTGTGTGTGTGGCTGTCTGTGTGTGTGTGTGTGTGTGTGATCAAGAAACAAGGTATTTAGACTTATTAGGACGAAACACTTGTTACTGCGATCCAGAGAAAGTATGTGTGCGACACACACGTGTATTTGTGTTAATGTGCATTACAATCTGGATAACTTACTTAATTATCTCATTTTGTTCTCATTACAAAACTTTCAAGCCTACCAGACAGCGTCCTGTGTTTGTGTGCTCCACTCTGTTAATGCAGGCTGGAATGTAAGAGAGGAACATATACTTTGTTTTTGATATAGTACCACTTTTCATGTCAAAAGACAATGAGCTGTGTGTGTGCATGTGTGTGGTGTGTGGTTACTGGGTCAGTAAGTCATGGGACCTTCTCTGATCTTTACAGGGTTTGCGCCCTGCTGGAGTGCAGTGCCAGGATGTGACAGGGGTGGGAGAGGCAGCTCTTAGCCCCCCTGACCTCCGCTAATCTCCCATGTCACCCAAAGGCCCTAACGCCCTCCTGTCTCTCACTTGAATCAAGTACACACCATCCACTACCTTCAACGTACTAGTTCACATTAGTGACTTCAATGTTTGTCCCCACTTTCATAATTAGAATCCCACAGAAAATGGAGAATGAACCTTAACACTTAAAGGCTATTTACTCTTATTTTCAGACTATGTTGGACTCCTCAGAACTTCTATTATTTAATGTGTCAGTTTATAGGTATTTTTACCAGTTAAGATTTTTTTCAAAATTTGGACATATCAACTGTATCCCATCTGTTGTTCTACACATCTGTAAGGCCACCCACACAGTCCACACTCAAACTGTGAAACCGATTGGATTAAAGCAGCTGTTTATTTACAGTTGTCTAAAAACTATATTTCAGACACTAAATGTTTGATTCTGTTTCAACTGGAGAATTTCCACTGTCCTTTCAAGCCTGTTAGCTTTTAGTTCCACCGTATCTGATGCAGTGACATCATTGTGTGCATGTTAATACTTAAAATATTGAAAGCAGCCTGGCAAAGTAGACTGTCAAAGAAACACTTTGACACATGATAAACAAATCACCTTAACAACTTGCACTTCTTAACATAATCAAAAGGGGTATATAGATATTGACCATAATGACCAGTTGAGATGCTTGTGTTGGTCTCTAAAATAGTCAGTTTGCATAAGAGGTGGGTGGATGATTTTGCATACATGCAGAGCTGATTTACACTTTATTTGAAGTATTTAAGTATGTAACACAGTAAATATCTGCATATAAATGAAAAGAGAAGATGCTCTAGTGTAACATACATTGACCATGTCATGTAGCTTTGTATTGATTGACATCTGGAGCACACACAAACCCACCACATAGACAGAGGAAGTCATGGTACAGTACAACTGCCAATCTGGGAAGCATATGTGACATTAAAGGCTCTGGCTTACTACATATTTATAGGCATTGGAGCACTTGAGGCTTTTATCGAATAATTTGTTTTGTTTTGTTTATGTCTTTGACTGATTTGTTCGGGTACTTTTTTTTTAAAAGAAGCCATACTATGCTTTTTGGGTTTTCCTGTTTCATTTATCAAGTAAGGAGTAAGCCTTTTGGTGCATGTTACACATCAACAGAGTTACTAGGTCTAAAGTTAACGCCAAAGGGAGTTATTCCTTCCTACAGTCAACACTGTTTCTAAGCAAAACCCACATTTGCAGTTTAGCCCCTGCTTCCATTTGTTGTGCGTTACTATGTACAGTAACACTGCACCATCTCCAGCTAGTGCTCCATTCACTGAAACCTAGTCAATCTACTCGGCCTTCTGCCTATGTAATCCAGGGATTTAAAAGGTATAAGCGAAACAAAGCAATTTCTATACTGT
This sequence comes from Acanthurus lineatus, assembly GCA_029814665.1. NCBI lineage: Eukaryota > Metazoa > Chordata > Actinopteri > Acanthuriformes > Acanthuridae > Acanthurus > Acanthurus lineatus. The sequence goes on along the minus strand of JAPZDV010000009.1, from coordinate 22,392,519 downwards.
TGGCTGTAAGAACCAGCACAAAGGTCTTCATCTAGCACCAGTGCTATCATGGTGCCAACAGGTGTGCATCAGGAAGTCAACCAGATTCACTCACACACTCACACACATACACAGAAGCTGTAGAGAAGCCCCTGCCTGCAGATCATAACACAATGCCACAGACCCTTTAACTCCACTATTACAGAAGAAGCTACCGCCTGCTTACTAAGGCACATATCAAGAGTTTTACATTCTAAATTCATAGGGTGTGACTGGAAAAGAGAAGAGGAGCAGAACAGTTTATTGTCCTTTTGTAGAGAAATGCACTTGTGGTGTGGACAGCCAAGCTCCTACATGTGCAAGCATTGACATAACACGGCACTTTGACCGCAGTTTTACGCATCTTTTGCTTCTGGAATTCCAGCATGCTATCTAAAATCACACACTAGAGCAGCATCATGCCAGCATTGATTGTTTCATTGTTAAAAAGCAAAGTTGGCTTAATGACGGATCCTCTCAAAGGCATTTTTGTGGGACCTCTGTGTATTAAGGGCTAATTATTCTCTTGTTGCAAAAACAGCGGCAGAGCTTACAGGAGAAACCTGCACAGGCCTGTGGGAGCATCACAGCTAGACTGGGCCTTTGGAAAGGGGGTCCTTAAAGAGACAGGAGCTAAAATTAAGCCTTTCACACAGAGAGTGAATACAGTACTACAGTATTAAATAAATGATGTGTTTTTTGACAGTAAAGCATTTAAACCTGTACAAGTGGAACCCCCAATAAAATCATAAATCTAAAACTGTGCAGAATACAGCCTCTTCAAAGAGCTAAGGCACTGACTGTTCTATGACAGTGATTTGTCAAATAGGCAACAGTTGTGCAAAAGCAGCTACAGTGGCGGTCTGTAGCTGAGGGCTACACTAATTTGTTTAGAGGCACAGATCAACACCTGTCTAAACAGAAGAATGCAGAAAGTAAGAATGAAAGGAGAGAGAGGAGCTTTTGTTGTAACGTCCCTGCAGGGTCCCAAGACATGATGGATCACCCTGAGGAGGAACAGAGTGTGTTCAGTCTGACATTTTTTCTCTCACCGTCCTCACACTGAAAATACCTTCAACTGTGGAAGGTCTTCTTCATTTTTGTTATTTTTACTCCCTGTTTTTTGTTATCTTTGCCTGATTCACAGCGTTTCAAAGAGTTCCAGAAAAGTATCAATAAAATAACGGACAGCAGCTTTATTCTGTGATGGTTTGTAGTGACATTCTGAATAAGTGATGACAGAGACAGAGGCCACAGGAAGCTCGCTCTGCAACAGTGCTAGCAACAGGAAGTTCACTAACTATGTTTGTGAAAGGTTAATTACATGACAATCACATCACATGTCATGTAAGCTTCCATGTCCACCCCTTAAATCAAGAAAAGGTTTTTGGAATTTTCATTTTGGAGTGTTTTACCAAAGAGCTGTGTCTGAGTTACCACAGTGTCAGGAAAGCGCTGTTGTTTTTAGATTGCATTACACTGCGAAAGGAAAGTGTTTCTAATAGTATAGCAAAATTAATGTTCTGTTTTTGTGTATTTTTTTTCAAGCACATTAAAAACCGATCATTTTCATTTAGAGTTTTGTTGTTTTTTTAGTTTGAAGCCAATGACAAAATCATGACATTTAATTTTTTAGTCCTTCCAAAACAATTACAAATAACAAATAAATCAGAAACCTATTTCATGATGTATAAGGTTTGATAAGGTTTAGGCACACATAAAAAAAAATGGAAAAACAGTTTATGGCTTGAGTCAAAATTATTTCTTTGTTAGAGTTACGGGAACTTCTTGTGCAGTTTTTGTTGCTCTCTAATATTGCACCAAACTCCGTCCATTGCAGTATCAAAATCACAATGGCGCTAAAGTGCTTTTTTCACTTGAACCTTAAACAAATGTCGTTTTAAGGTACTTGCTATAACACAATCACTATATTTGTCAGATGAAAAATAGCAATGTCAGATATTCTAAACATCTTGGAGTAAAAAAACAAACAAAACAAAACAGTGTCGCTATATCATAGTTTGTCCACCAGAGAGCAGTGACAAGTTTATTTTTTATATTCTGATCAACTTTGATACACATCTTAATATTCCCCTAATAAACATATGGTGGACATATTATTATGGATTTGTCTTTGTTATTAGATAAATAAATAGTGACTGAAATGTGGTTACAAGATCTTCTAAACTAAAATGTCAGAATTGGTTATGGCTTAAAAAATTCAGCATTAGTTCCTCTATATTGTTTACAATTATTATTTATTCAATAATTTATTAAATCCAAGCCACTAAGACACGAAAGACTTGAAAAATCTTTTCTGCTCCTGCAATGTTTACTTTACTAATTCTTTAAAAAGTTTTCTCCTATTTGAGGTGATATTTGGTTCAACTCGATTTTTGTTCCCTTTAGTGGATTTGATTTTTGGCTGCTTATGTTTCTGGTCATGTTCTCCATTATTAGATTAGCATTCATATCTTGCTTTATTGGAAAGCTGAATATACATTTTATGGATGCAAATGAAAAATGCAATGAAAAGTCAGAGAGGACCAGGAGAGATTTGACAGAGACCAAACAGTCTTTGAAGCACAGCCAGCTCATTCACGGAGCTGAGTTTACTGCTTCTAAAAGATACTATTGTCTGCTGATGTGAGGCACTTATCCTCTCTCTGTCCCTCCCTCCTCCTGCCACTCTGCGCGCGCGCACCCACACATACACACACACACGAGCCCAGTGTGCACACAGTTGAGCCGTTCAAGGCTTTGCTTCCACCCTGCTGTTAGCGCTCCCCGCTTACCTGTCTGTGCAATTTTAAACTGGACACCGGTAACTTAGCTCTTTACTGAAAGTCTGGGGTGAAGGTAGACAAAATCGAAAAAAATGTTTGAAGTGATGCAAACCATTTCTGCGTATTTACGCATGTGTGTTGGTTTCATAGCTTAAAAGAGTTCATCATATTCAGAATAGGTGACCATATTTGAGTTGATGTGTGATAAAGTTACAACATTTAAATTGATATTTAAGTGCTGTTTAATCCAATGTTTTAACTACTGCATAACCTATTTGGTAAAAGTTGTCTTTAGTAGAGTTTCCACAATCAGTTATATAAACTAGGCTTATAGATTCTTCAAGTAACTTATCTTGTCATGAATCGATTGGTCTGGGCTAAATGTGGTCCACAAAATGTCAGAAAATAGTGGAAAATGTCATTTGCATTTTTCCGAAGCGCATGGTGACATCTTTAAATTGCTTTTTCTCTAATTAACTTAGTGCCCAAAACATGTTCAGTGTATTACCACAGAAGATCAATAAACCAGAAAGTATTTACGTTTTAATTTGATAAATGAATGATGAATGAGTAATGGTCTAATTGTTTCAGTTCTCTTTTAACAAACTACAACAACCAGTCTGATTTTTTTGAGTAAGACTGCAAGTTATTTGTTCTGTCCTGATAATCTCTTAGGCTTTATTTTTTGTGCATATGCCATTCACTATTATTCTTTTAGGAAAACTAACTTTCGACCAAAAATTAAACATTTCAGATTATTGTACTCGCTCCATTGCAGACACAACTGTATGTCCTTTTTTGTTTTTTCTTTTCTTTCTTTTCTTTTTTTTTGCACAAGGTGAAGCCTGGAGCTACAATCACATGTTTGGTTTTATTACACTCAAACAAAACAGGCAGCAGTAAAGTAATTCAATATTACAGTCTACATACCTTCAAAATCTGATAAAATCCCTTCGAGGTGGTCATTCACTGAAAGTTCCGACATCCTGTCTGAGTGCCGAAGGCTCCGCAGTGCCGCTCCAAGTCAAAGAGGAAAAAAACTTGACACTCACAAAACCTTTTATTCCTCATAAAAGAATGACTGACTCGTCCACGCTAAAGTGTGCAGAGTGCACGCTGGGGGCCGGTCGAGCTGAGCTGTGGCGCTGCTGTCCTCTCGGTGCTGCGCGTTTCCTCACTGTCCGAGCAAACACGAGCATCGATGAGTCGGCTTGTCGGTGGCCCAGCCCCCTACTCAAAAGCCTGGACCTGGGGGGATAGTAGGCGGGGGGACAGACGGCTGGTGGGCGGGGCCGCAGGCAACACCTGGAAAAAAAAATGCTCAATCGAATTTCTCTTCTTTTCGCTTTCCTTGCCCCGTCGTTTCCCTTTGGCCGAAGGCGTCAAATGGACCAAGAACTTTCTTACTCTTTTAATCACTCTCATCCAGCTGGAGTATAAAGGACAAACTGATACAAGTAGTTGAAAAAAGAAGTTTCTTATGAAGATAGTTTTGTTCAAACACAAAGAGAAACAGTTAAAGTTGTGTTAATATTAGTGGCAGATTGACAGAACTGGCAGGTTAAAATTCTTGTGTAAACTCGCTCAAAAACTCGACCTTTCATTCAAACTATTAGATAACATTTTTTTAGTTGTTCAGCTAGCTTACACTCAGAGCATCTGTCACCATTAGGCCAAACTTGTGCAGACTGGGTTTACATTTTTGCATACTCTGAAGGTGAACTTCAGGAATATTTGGAAAATACTGAACCATGAAAAGAAATAGAAAAAAGGCGATCCATCTACATCAAATCTTATGGTGATTGCAATACTATGTAATAATTTTGCTTAAGTCAATAGCTTAAGATCATGTTGTGGGTAGGCTACATAAACTGTATTAATATTAGTTTTGCATCAGTTACTTTGCTCCCCCTTGCAGTGACTGTGGTGACCTGGAGGGTTGGATACAAAACTCTGTGTGATGCTTTATGGCTCTCTGTCTCACAACAACTATCACTGTTTTTCAGGATTTAACATCGTTATGACTGTTGGGTTTTGTTTTTCAGTTGACATGTACATCACAACTGACCATTATTGTCACTGAAGCCTGGGATTTGTATTTATGACAAAGGTCTTGAAAGATCTTGCATTTAGAAACTGTGGAAAAGCCAATTTGGAAAAAAAAAAAAAAAAAAAAAAAATCCCACAAAATTTCTGCATGATGTTGCTTTAAGAACAGGTGTAGAAAAAATTCTTGCCAGTGCAATCTAAGTTTTGTAATTGTTTTTTCATTCAAAAAGATTTTACTTGATTTTTATTATTATTGTACTTATTTATATATAGATTGTTTGGGTTTGGGTTAGGAAGACGTCATGGTTTTGGTAAAAAAGACTATTTGCAAAGCGAAAAAAGAATTCTGCCAAAAAGAAATTTCTTCAAAGAGTAGTGGTGCATTTTGCCCTCTTGTGGTCTTGAGATATGCTACAAAAACAACCCTAAGAACAATAATAATAATAATAATAATAATAATAATAATAATAATAATAATAATAATAATAACAATAATAAATGGATAAAGTAAACTAAACTGTGTAAATAGGTCTTTGATAATTTTCCTGACAAAGCAATACTAAGAAAAAAAGGTCACTACTTTTTTTTTTCACAAGCCTTTCGGGTCTTTTGTAGAAATGACTAAAATTTAGAAGATAAGTGCTTTTATGCTTTTGTCAGAGGTAGTTAACTGATTGGTTTTCTTTTTTGGCCAATAAATTTACAGTCAACATTAATCCATCTAATCTTAAAAAACATAAATAAGTGATAAAACTATTATCTATTATAAACTATTATTAAAACATAAACTATTTGTTTTTGATATCCCATTGTAAGTAGAATTTTCATTGGACAAGTAACTTAATTATTACTGAACAACTGAACAAAGCTTAAGTATATTTGTCCTTAGTGACACATTCCTATAGTTCATCATCATTCATTGTAACAGTGTAAAGGCATCTGAACAACTTGACTCTAAAGCAGCTTCCAAACACTCCTTGGGGGACTCAGTGTGTTTGGACTCAGGTAGCACACTAAGCCCCAACTGAAGAACACACTCAGCCCCCCACCCCACAGACACACACACACAATGCTGTGTTAACCTGCAGAGTAAAATCTATAAACTCATAAGGATGATTTCAAACTTATGCCTGCAAAGGTACACCTCATAACTCTGCAATTTTAAAAACTGTGTTCACTTTTGAAGTAATTTTACTTTCTTTCTTTGTCACACATACATACATGTACACAAACACATGCTCACCCTCCTGTTAGGACGGGGGGTTGAGGGGCTCTCATTAACCCTGTGGCTCTGAACCAGGGAGGATTAATGTCACTGTGGCTTTTCATGATCTGCAGAGAAATTGTGTGAGTGTGTGTGTGTGTGAGTGTGTGTGAGTGTGAGTGTGAGTGTGTGTTGTGGTGGCTGTGGGAATTCAGTCACATGGGTTTGGCTCCTGTCTCTCTCTCTGAGGCTGCTTAATTGGCCTGTTTCCTGTGATATGCTCGATAGTTCCAGACGGTACATCCGTTTGTATATACATATGTGACTGTTACTAGAAGTGTGTGTGTGTGTGTGTGTGTGTGTGTGTGTGTTTGTGTATGTGTTTGCTCGTGATCTGACTCGCCTGAAGGATTCTTTTGCACAGTGCTTATGTCTGCGGTGAATTGTCAGGGCAAAAGGATTCAGGCGCCACATACCAAAGCAATTAAGAGGGAAACGTTCAAAGAAATTATGGAATATAATACATGAAGCACAGAAGTCACCTAAAGCAAAACTCCTTTTCATTTTTTAACCTACGGGATATTATTTCTATTATGTTCAAAACCTGCAGTGAGTCAGTTCTGTTTCACCAGATTTGTTGTCAGTAACTCTGTTTGTGTTTATTCATGGACAGAGTGTCAAATGGCTTCTAAGAGGCTGCAGATGCAGGTAAGGTGATTCTCTGGGCTTCATCAAACTGTGCCTCCAGTGCACACTGGATGGTTCACAGCCATGAATGAAGCAACCTGAGTGGATGCCTCTTAGATGCCTCCCTCTTGAGGTATTCCAAGAACGCCCCATCTGTAAAACACCTCAGGGGGAGACCCCAGACAATGTTGGGAATCCCATTTGTTGTGGAAGCTGAGTATCAATTGTATAGCAATAATTTTAAAGAATCTGCACAGTACATATAATAGACTCACTTTTGTTCCAGTGCAAAGCCCTCAACAACTGACAGAAATGGCATCAAACAAAACTTAAACTGCTTCCCCTTCAGAAAACTGGCTGATTTTATTAGTAACTGTAATACAGTAATGTATGTGTTCATGTTCAGAAAAATAACACTTGTGCTTACATAATATTGTTGTTTATACTTTACCAGTTTATTCAGGGGTGTGTCTTCAGAGTCTAGATATAAATTAGGGGTAATATTTATTGGTCAGAGGACACTTTTCACTCTTGTCGACCCACTTTGTGATTTAAACTGATTAGACAGCTGGAGTCTGACAATACCTGGAGCACTTTTGCAGTGCATAAACAGCTGCTCAGGAGCCTTGTAAAAGATAATAACAAATTCCTAACTGCACATGTACTGTATTGACTTTGCTATTTTAACCACTTCACATTTCTGTTCCTTTCTGTATGACGATAAAAAGATGTGTAAAGTAAAGTATGACTTATCTCTTTCTGTTACTGGATTTTCAAGTTTTAAAATACCCTAACCTTTAGGTTCCTCAGGTTGTTACTTTGTCTTTTTACTGCTAGCAGCCACTTATTTGACAAACTTAGCAACACTGATGACTAAATATTTTTAAATAAAAACGTAAAACTATTTGCATGCTACATTAGATTGAATATAGCGTGACTATCTTGCATATTTACACTGTTTTTGTATTCATTTGTATATTTGACCACATTCTTGCATTACTGTCTGTGCATGTCATAAAGGTATATCCCCTCTCCTCCACAACTTGTGGTATGCATTTCCACCCTTGTGTGCATATTGATAGAGTGAAAGGTATTGTAGTGCTGTAGTATTGTAGTGGGTATAGCAGAACCAATTATCCGGAGCCACAACATGGGGCTGTGAGGGGTTTGGGGTGGGGGGACTCTGGAATAGTGGAATTTGAAATTTCTGTAGTTGTGCACATGTCCCGCCTGACTGTTTTAAAGCTTTGGAAGGAATTTTTTTTCAATGAAACTTTGAACATATGCATTTTGAAGTCTCTTAATTCAGACATACTAATAGAACTTTCTGGAGCATCAAAAAAGTTCTTTTAAGGACCTAACTATAGAGTTGAAATTATGAAGGAACCGTAAATGCTGCTCTGTCAGTGTTTGATAATTGTTTGTTGGCTATTCAATGTTTTAATAAATACTTAATGTAATATACATGTAACAAAATACTGTTAAGTTGGAGGCCCTTCTCATGTCATTTAAGAGATTTAAGCTGATAAATTCAAACTCAGAGGAAACTCAAAATAGAAATTATTTAATAGCTAATAATGGGGTTGGCTTGTTGGCTTCAATTTTATCTTATCATCAACTTCTTAACCATAATGTAACTATTGTTTTTAAAGTGTTGAATGAACCATTCATCATTTTACCCTCAAGGGCTTTATGGAGGCCACCCAAGAAGATTTACTTGCATCTCTTTATGGCAGGCCCTCAACAGGAACTAGAACCTGTAATTTAACAGTACGGTGTGTAGGTAGTAATATATAGAATTTAGTGTAATTATCAACTCTGCTTGACCCTCAATGTTTGCTAATACTAATATTTAAAGATCTTTACAAACTTTGTGTATGTTATAAAACTGCATAAACAAGTGGGATTGACTCTAAGTCAAATGTTTTCACTCTAAATGCCTTCTTCATTTCCCACGATAGTAATCCTTCAGGAAATTTGCTAACTGAAACTGTAGATACATATTTGGCCGGACTGGAACGCCTCTCAGTTAAGGCTGCACAAACACCAATATTAAAGCAGAAATGTGTGTGCATGGGTGCATATGATAAAGATGACTTCAATAATTTTAGTCAGGATATGTTTTTTGAAGTTACATTGAAGGTGAAAAGTAAAGATTTTTTGTTTTTAAAGTGGGTATTCACTGTTTATTTCAGTCCGACACAGGTCTCCCACTTTGAAAAAAAAAAAAAAAATTATACTCAATTTTTGTAAAATCAGCTTTACTTTGCCCCCAAAAACTACATAAAATAAAAATAAATAAAAAGACGGATAAACCATTCAACAAAAAATATAGAAAATGTGTTAGAGAATCATTTTTCAGTTTTTCTTTTATTATTCATAATAAGCATTACTTGTGTAGTGCCACTTGTATAATGCTTATAAAATGCTTACTATATTTAACACCCATTAAGACAGCTAGATTGATTAAAACAGAAATATATCTTTTGTGGACAGAAAACTAAAAAAATGCACCTGAATACCAATCTGTGTAGCAAAGCCGTTGAGCTAGCATAGTATATCAATATAGGGGAAAAACATTTTCTCTAATGCATTAAAAGTTATTTCCTACTTTCTCTTGGCCTAGAAATAATAACCACATTTTGTGGCATTATTCTCCTCCACAAAGTGTCTTACTAAGTTGTCTCAAGACAAGTAACATTAATTTACCAACAATGCTATTTACCACAACATAATTTTCATTTTTTTCCCCTATGGCTCTTTTTTTCACTGTCCTTATCTTTGCATGCTACATCAGCTATAACAAACAAACTATTTCACATGCCGTGGCTGTTGCCTGTTGACATTTTCCTCTCAAAATATCTCCAATGTCAAGCTGCATACTGTAAGATCTGTGGTAAACAGGTATTAGTACTCTGGCTTCCCATTTTGTGGGGTTTAAAAGGTTTTACACTTACTGACCATTTGCCTTTACAACTTTACAAACCAAAAACTAATAGACACTTTTTTTTCACCTTGGCATAGCACCTCTTAGTGAGTCCTCTGCTCCTCTATGCTACTGGTTTACCACTCTGAGTCAGATCCTTTCAGATGCATCACACCACAGTGTCAGTTCCTCTTTATAGTTGGAAATGTTTGGGATGTTGGGTATTTTGCCTTTTGACCTTGACAAGTTTCTAATAGTTTTAACCTTATCCTGAAATTGTTAACCATACATGCATGCAAAGTTGAACAGTTTTTATATATGTGCACGACTGATTTTGATGTAATGAACCTTCATTTGTTTGTTACCAGTTTAGAAGGTCTGGACTTTTGTTTGTGAATAGTTGAATGTGTGCGTGTGTCTGTGTGTGTTACCAAGTGTTGTTGTGTTGTGTGTTGTGTTGTCAGGTGGTCGGGGGTCAGGACACACTGCATACCTGTCCCCAGAACCTCTCCAGGCCAAACCCACAGGCAGCCGAGGGCAAAGGTCAAAGATCACCTATTCCCCAACTAACCTGATGTAACCTGACAGGGGAGGTTAAATGATTGCTTCTGGGGTTCAATCGAGAATTAGTCTTAGACTGAGTGCAGGGTTTGGGTTAAGGTCAGGAAATGAATGTAGTCATAGTACAGTGTGGGTGTGTCTACTCACAGCACAATCAAAAAACCCAAATTTTTCACAGGAAAACACTCACTGACAGTATCACTGGAATTTACATGGAAAGCTTTGATTCAAATAAAGCAAAAAATGTAAGATTTTACAGATTGTTATTAATTTGTCATATAGTAAAGATAACTTTTTAACTCTATAAATCAGTTTTGATTTACTGTAGCTTTAGGGGCCTGTAAAACAAGGCCCCCCTTGTTCAAAATTCTACTATGTGAAGTTCTGTCATGTTACATTTAAAAGACATTTTTGAGTCCAAAGATATTTAGGGCTGGGTTCAAAATATTCAGGACTGAAGCCCTAACAATCAGCTCTGAACAGTTTACTATTTCTAGTTCCATCATGACGTTATAAAAACATGCATCTGTTCTTATTCAAAAGTCACTCCTTATAACTTCATTAGGTGCCATTAGTGACCTAATATTTATTTTATTATCAACAAAAACAGCTGGCTAAAGCCAAGAAAGGATAATTTGTAAGAGTAATGATGAAAACTATCACTTGGCAACTTATTTTTCTGTTGTAAAAGCTGTGGGCAAGATGCTGTACCTGTTTCCATTGCTGATGATGGAGAACCTAATTATTTAAAGTTTTTTGGGAGAGGAAGAGGTGTCAGATCTTATAATGTTAATAAGGACTATGTTAAAAAGAAATGGTGAATTTTAAGAGATTGTTATTTCCTTGTGAACATAGGTCAGCCTTAAATAAAGGCAGTGACTTCAGGTGGAGGTAGGAAAAGCTAGGTTACCTGAGATGAGACAGAAAAAGCAGAAAAAAGAGGAAAGACTGTTGGAGGAATGTGATATAGCAGCTCTGAAACTGAGAACTTGAACAGGTCCATTGAAAAGGCTGACGTGGGTGGGCTCGTCAGCCAAAGGATGCCATGCCATGTGACTTTCTTCTCAGTGTGGTAGAAAGGGATGTTTTATGTCTTGAGCTCATTCTGCAAATAAGTGACTGTCAGCTCTGACGCTGAGGGACAGTTAGATTTTTGGCACGGTGAACATTCATTTTCCTTTAGTTTGGATCCCAGGCAAGTAGAGAGGAGGTGTCTAGAGCAAATGATTCCTAAGTCCCCAGGGCTTTATGGAGGCAAGGGACCAGTGTCATGGGAGCTGAGGATGAAGGTCAAGAGCATCAGGGTCAAAGATATAGGAGATGTTCTAGTCATACAACTTAACTCATTGTTTCTTTGACTTTTAATGTTTTTAGGGGTTGATCACATCTTTCTGACCAACTACGGCTGGTGTAGAGTTTCAACTATCAGTCACCTACACTGTGTAGACAGTTGGGGCAACATTGTTCATTATTCCACTCTGCAGGAATTCAGCATGAGCTCTGGCCACATCAAAGGCTGTGTCTCACTATCTTAGGCATTTATTTTCTTTTTCTTTCTAAATAACCTTCTGAGAACTCTGTACTTATTGGTACCGCTTCTAATTAGGTTCAAATGCAACAAGTCAGTGCAAATTCACACAGTAATTTGTACATGTGCATCAAGAAATACTCGCATAAACTTTAAAGAAGTGAGTTTTAGGATTTATTTGAATTAAAACATGTCCAATAAGGCTTCCTCTTTGGTCTACTAAATATTCAATTTTTGATTCAATCAAAAACAAAAAGTAAACACATCAGGCAAACAGGTTTTCGCAACAGGATACAGGTTATTAATTTTTTTTATACCTGCAGGGCTCCATAATGTCACAAGTTTGATGAATGTTTTGATTACCTTTAGTAAAGTTATTATTTTTTAGCATACACAGCATTTATTGGGAAATGATAACAAATTTGTATGTTATGCAAGTTCTTCTACTCAAGTATAAAGGAATTAAAGGTGCTGTTTAATATGAAAAAGTTTCCAGTAGTACACAATCTGTCTGACTGATGGCTGCTCCCTCTACCAGCATCTGAGGAAGATAATCAAATAAAAATGTGGGACAAAGGGTTGTTAGGTAGATTAAGTGTTTCAGGAGATGGTTGGGTGAAGCATATTAATAATTACCATTTTAAAGGCAAAAATTTACCTTCAAGCCACTTCCACAAATTATTATTACCGAGAAAGTTAAAAAAAAGTAGTTTATTAACTATAATTATTAGACTATAGTAATTACCAGTCAGTTGATCAGTTGAATGATGATGATGAAATAAAGGCAACAGTAAAAAATAACCTCTGGTCTAAATGTCTTGTTGCAAGTTGTCAAGAAGTAGTTATAGTTTTTCAATATATTTGTAAAACTTTAAAAAATTATTTAATTAATATTGATTGTGAAGACTGTATGTTATTCTCCCTAAGTTTGGTACTCAGACCAGTCTGAATTAACAGTGAAACTGTGCTGCCCTCTGGTGGACAACAAGAGGCTCAATGATCCACTTTAATGTGATGTGAGTGTGATTAGAGTTCTGCTATGGTTTCTTTTCACTTTTAACTTTATCAAAATAATGTCCCAGATTGTTGGGTATCTAGCCTGCAATAACTGAGTATACAACATCCCAACATGATCATGTTATCACTGTAAAAATGAAAAGTGAGTGTTCTAAATTCTCAACTTGCAAATCCAAAAATCATTAGATAATGCATAAATTATATCCACATAAAAATAAAAAGTTAAATTTTCCTAAACCAAGGTTTTACCCCACAACTTTCTCCTTTAAAGAGACAGTGTGTGTGTTGTTTAGGGCTTCAAAAAGGCAGCTTTTCTTACACAACTAGATTGAAATTAATAAATTTCTTAATCCGAAACTTCACAAAGCCATATCCATTTTACAACCCATCTCTACATCAATATTAAGAAATATTACTATAATGAAACAAAAAAAGATTTAAAATGAAAAAACACTATTAAAAGTTTAATGGTTCTTATATTAATTTCAATGGACTTCTGGAAAGAAATATAACAAAGCATATTTTTGCATATTCCAATGATAAGAAGAAAAAATGATGTAAGAATCTAATTTAAAAGGTAGGGGAGAGATCGAAAACACACTTACAAAAAGACCCCTAAAGCTTAAAATGGACCATTTTTAACCCACAAACCAGCACCCTTGAAACTGAGTTTGTGATTTCAGTGGAAGGTTTCTTAAGGAGCTATTTCTTGAAAGACAAGAGACATAAGCAGGTTTCTCATCTCTAATACAAACTGTTGACTTTAATTGCTGAAATGATTAATGCTGCTGGCAGATAAACGATAGCTACAGAGGCTAACAAGCTTAATAGTATATTGGATGTAATTTTAACTTCACTAAATTAAATACAAAACAGGACAAAGCTGTGTATGCTGGCCTAAATTCTTAAATAGTAGCATACAAAAGCTGCCTCCATGCAATTAGGAGAAAAAAAAACATTTAAATAAAAGAAATGAAGTAGAACATTTTAAAAAAAGCAAACAAACAAAACTGAAAGACAAATAATTCATCCCTTTCTTTAGTTGGGGTTTAGTGAATGATATGCATGAAACAAGGATACTGTATTACAGTTTGTCCACCTGTCTACACAGTCACAAGTTCTTTCATACTGGTATAATCTTGACATTCATCAGTAAATGATTCATGTTCTACACTAGACGCCTGTGATACACATAAATGTACACAAGAAACACTGAGTGAAAAGACATTGCACTCAAGGAAAACCTATTTCGTCAAGATCAAAGGCAACCTCCAACTCAATTATGCTTTAGTTAAGAGATACAATCAGAATGAGAAAGAAAAAGGAAGGGGGGATGGAGAAAAAATGAGGAGAGGTGAGTAGTTTAAGATGACAGTAAGAGAGGATGAGAGTTATTAGTGAAGTTTGAGAGGAGTCAAGAGGTTGACAGTGCAATTCCTGCTTCTTCTGTTAGAGGAGAGGGAGGAACAGAGGGGGTAAGGATCAAAAGGGAGAGAGGGCAACAGGGCTTGGAGGAAACAGAGACAGGAGAAAGAAAAGATAAGAGGTGGGGAAATAAAAGGAAAATGAAAGGAGAAAATGTACAAAAAAACTGCATGAGGGGATGTCAGATAAAATGAAAACAAAAAAGAGAACATAGAGATTAGAAGGAGAAAGATGGGTAAAGAGCAGAGTTAGACTGATAAATCTGTCCAGCCAACACAGAGACTTATTGTTTTTGTATATTAATGCATGTGTCACATGACGGGTAATTCCAGTACAGGAAGTATGAAGTGCAGTGAGTATGTACAAGGACTGGTATTACCAGTAGTCAAGTCATGTGGCCACCTGGTTTAACGAGACATATCTTGGAGGTCCACTGCATTGGTGGACCATCAAAAAAAACATTAATGTTTTTTCCCTTTTTCTGTCACTAGCCAATCATAAACAAGCAAGTGACAAAGTATTAAAGTGAGAGTCTGTGAGTGCTAGTAAAAACTTTTTTTCTTGAAGCCATACATATCACTGCTGACACTGTAAATATTGACCTCTTAAAGAGTAAGAAATTTTTGTTCATTTATTGGCAAGCATTATCCCAAAGAGTTCAATATCTTACATTTTTTATATGTAGCTATTGCCCACGGTGCTGATGGCTAATCATTGGGCTCATGCTGTGCTCCAATCATTTTTTGGATAAGAAACTGAAGTTATGCATCTCCATGGTGGAGATCTTTGTGTGCCCCTATGAACCTTGTGCTCCTGGTAGGGTCTCCCAAGGCAAATTGGCCTCAGGTGAAGGGCCGTACAAAAGATGGTTCCGGAAGACCCCCATGGAAGTTAGAGGAGGAAGTAAAGTTACCCTGCCTGAAGCCCTGCGCCCTTGTCTAGAGCCATGGCCCAGAAGGAGGGCCCATCAGCGAGTGCCTGGTGGCCAGGTCTGCCACAGAACCAAGTACAGCCTGAAAAAGCATTGGGTGAGGGGGTCTACTTAGGGCTGTCCATCCTCTGTATGCCCACATGAAGAGCAATGCTCAGGTTCTCGGCAGTAAGTCAGATTTGTGTCCAGTGGGGGTTGGCATCCACCTGCTTTTTGCAGACAATGTGGTCCTGATGGCACCATCGGCCTGTAACCTCCAGCACTCACTGGAGCATTTTGCAGCCAACTGTGAAGCGGCTGGAATGAGGATTAGAACCACTAAATCTATGGCCATAGTCCTAAGCAGGAAACTGATGAATTGTCTGTGAGTAGGGAATCAGGTCTTACTCTAAGTAAAGGAGTTCAAGTGTCTCACGGTCTTGTGCACGAGTGAAGTGACAATGAAATGAGAGTTTGGCTGGAGGATTGGAGCAGCAGGAGTAGTTTTACGCTTGCTTTTTCACTATTATGACGAAAAGAGAGATGAGCTAGAAGGCAAAGCTCTTGATTTACCAGTTGATCTTTGTTCCTACCCTCACCTATCGTCATGAATGATGGGTCATGACTGAAAGAACAAGACTGCAGATACGAGTGACCGAAATCGGTTTCCTCAGGAGGGTGTCTGGCTTCTCCCTTAGGGATAGAGTGAGAAGTTCAGTCATTTGAGAGGGACTTAGAGTAGAGTCGCTACCCCTTTGTGTTGAAAAGAGCCAATTGAGGTGATTCAAGAATCTGGTAAGGATGCCTCCTGGTTGCCTCCCAAGGGAGGTGTCCCAGGCACGTCCAGCTGGGAAGAGGCCCCAGGGCAGACCCAGGTCCAGGTGGAGAGATTATATCTCTCTACTGATGGTTTGACGACGGATGGATGGATGGATGTCTGGATGTGAATGCCTACAGCCATAAGGTGCACAACTACAGTATTTCAGCTGTGTAGGATGTGCACAATTGGTGGTCAAAGGTTTCCTGTGTTTATGACAATTGCATTACAATATGATGAGGTTCTTAATGAGCATTGTGTCAACTTAAGATGTGCAACTCAAGTCTAAATCTCAAATCTGAGCCCCTGTCTCTGTTTAGGTGTATATGAAGGTAGACATTTCAATTACGTTACATTACATTTACTGGATAAACAATATAGTGTGAGAAAATTAGGTTTCTAGAGTTTAAAACTTGTTTCCTTTTGCTGATACACATGTATGTGTGCATGTAAGTGCATGTTTATGTGCATGAGTATACGAATGAGTATGCAGGGAATGATTGTAAATGAAACTCGGGAGGTAAATGCTCTTTTCTCTTCCCCTACTGATTACACTATCCCACTAAATGTATCTTGATACCATAATGTTCACACCCATTCACATCCTATTCTCCTCTATCACTCATAATACTAAAAAGATCTTCTCCCTGCTGCTTCATTACTTACGTCATGTTCCTTCATGCTCTGCCATTCCAGAGGTGTGTGCTCTCTCTGTCTGAACTGCTCACTATCTCCCGTTGTTTATTTTGACACAACACTGTGAATGATTATTTGTCTGTGATATGCAGCAGCGCCACATCTTGTCAAACTGGTGCTTGGCTTGTTCATTTAACCAACCTCAGCAAAGCTTCTACTTGATAAGGCCACTTGGTGTGCGTTCCTAGGGCTGATAGTGATCAAACCTCCCTGCAGGAAGCTGGTAAGCTCTGTGTGTGTGTTCATGTTAGTGTGTGCCTGTGTCTTGTGTAGTCAGAGTCACTACTCTCCCTCTGCTCAGTGAAGCAGTGAGAATCACCTTGTTTTGTATAAGCCAGCTTGCTTACCACACTGTGTTGGGCTTTCTCCATATTTATTTTTCGAGTGTGTGTACCTGTGTGTGCATTTGCGCTTGACCTTAACATAGGTCAGCATAGTTCCACATAGCTAAAGTGCAATTACTTCTGTAAAAAAAATACTTCAAGAAATAATTACCTGTACACAAACCTTAAAGGTACTTGGTCAATAAACTACCTCAAGTGCAACATACCTTATGTTGTAATATTGACTACTATTTGTGGCCAGATATCAGCATATATCATATGGTATCACCCCTGACAGAAATTGTCACAACACACCCACCCAGTAACCATCTGCAGCATCAGGCCTGATGTGGATGTCCGTGTTCCAGGTGTGTTGGGGCTTACGTGGTTTACATTACCTGCTTTATCAAGTTGATCCCTCTCAACAGCCAAGACATTGAGGTGTTGCAGCCTATCTTGGGTCATTGTGGACCTAAGCCATGTATGCAGCTGCCTAAAAACGCTGAACGATCTCTCACAGCTACAGCTATTGATAGGTATTGTGAAAGCGATCTGAACGTATGTCAGTGTGTTAACCTCCTGTGGATAAACTACATTAGCTGGGCTCTCTCCCGAAATGATTTTCATTAACATCGGGTGCAGTGCACGAGCAAAAAAAAAAAAAAACTTAACCTACCTCTCTCCATCTCATTCCCACTTCTCCTCCACCCTGCTGCTTCTCTGTCCCGGTCCCCTCTGTTTATAAAGAACTTCCTTATGTCCATGATGGCAGCCTGTAGGCTAGCTGTCCGCTGACAAGTGTACTCCACACACAGTGACAGTGTAGCAATAGCGTTGCTTGTATTTAAATTTCATGCACTAGGTGTCGCCCGTTCCATTCAGTGATGATGCAGCAAAGACGCAGCCTGCGCCTGCGCGTGCAACACAACTTCTCTACTCTTTGAATTGATTTTGCTGCAGCCCTATTAGGCTGGGCGCTTTCACAGGAGCTGTCAACTACTCCTGGACGCGTCAGTCATAGCGCAGGGGTACGGATATTATTCTGTGATGAAAAATAGACTCATTCATGAAATTTCATTGAGAATTTTACAAGGGGGCACAGCGCATGTTTACTGGGGCACGTGCCCTGGTAAAAAGTGTCTAGCGACGCGCATGCTGCAGGCCTCTCCAGCCGGATCTGTGCAGCAGCACTAAGGAGGCAAGCTGCTTAACTGCAGCACAGAGCTGCTCGAGACACAGTGACATTTCGCTTATAATATGACAAGAGTAAGGAAATTTGACCAGCAGGACGATAATGGAGGATTAGTTGTCAAAGCAAAACACGAAAGCACGTACTTTAGAATATTCCTGATGTTAATAGAGAAGTTGAAAAGTTGAATGAAAGGAGTTTGATAGCTCAACTTCCAATTCAACTCACCATCTAAAAGATTCTTCTTGCTCCATTACTTTCAGAGGTGGTGTAAAACTGCTCCAAGACATATTTAAAATGTATCCACTGTTAACAAATGCTGATATGACCGTTGTTTTGTTCCATAAACACATTTTTGGTAGTTAATAGTTTTAAGCTAGCCAGGCTAACTAACTGACCTGCGACTATTCAAAATTTGAAATACAAGTCAACTCGCGTTTTAGCTGTTAAATGCTTTTAATGTGAAGCTGCAGCTGTAGGAAATGTCTAGTCTACATTGGTAGTAATTTAACACTGCGCTCTACAGATAGTGAGTGTTTTTTCAGGTAGAAAGCAATGTGCTGGAGGGATTACCAGCGATTTCATGATCTTATCAAGGTTAGTTGGTCGGAGAATTTTGTCACCACAGCACCACAGCTATCGTCAGCTATATATCTACTTACAGTAACTTACAGGCCTGTGAGCAAATGCACAAACGTGTAAAATGAACTTTCTCCAGTCTGAATGGCATCTAGTCGCTATTATTTATGCAAGTCTCTAAAGACAAGTCTCCCCACCCAGTGAGGGTTACAGGGTTACACCCGTGTTTTCAGTTTTAATATAAATATAAAATACATATCAAATATTACCAGTGTTGTCATGATTGGATCAATACCCTGTCAATCAGTCATGCCCTCTGCCTACCTTACGTGTTTATCGGAGAAACGGCCCCTCTGATATCAGATAAGTATCAATATGTCTGCGGGAGGGAAACCGAGAGTCATCCTCTATGGATTTCGAAATTACCATTGTGAAGAAACAATAGACAGCAGAATGCAAGACATGCAGACAGCCAGACGACAACGTCAAACTTTGTCTGTCATTTGAAGAGCCATTCTGCACAGTAAGTGCTTGTAAACTAGCAAATATCATTATGTTAGTCAGTAGTAGCTAACATCAACTTGATATCATACAGGGGGTGGGGGGTATTTCAGCTTGGTTAGAATTTTTTTCATTTTTTAAATTATTTGCTAACATTTAGCTAACGTTCCGACCGGTTCATCACGTTTTATGAACTAGCAACAGCGGGGTAAATGGGCTAAATGACATGCCAGCCAACTCAGAATCATTATGTTTTTCTTTTATTAATTAATGATACATGCTTGTACCTTGTCTTTTCACTTTATTAAGATCAGATTATGCAGGTAAAATAAGGTGACTTGACTTGGACTTGATTTGACCTATTACAGGACTTGACTGACTTGACATAACCTTTGACTTGACTTGACTTGACTTGCACAAGAAAAAATGACTTGGGACTTACTTGAGACTTGAAGGTTAAGACTTGAGACTTACTTGAGACTTTTACATGTGTGACTTGGTTCCATGTCTGGGAATAATGCGAGACCAGGTCCTATCCAAATGAATGGGGAAATGACCATAGCTGCATTCTCAGTGGTCAGTGATATAAAAACTGTAAATATAGATTCATAAGTGAAATCTGAAACCACTAAAAAGTTGTGTGTCTTTGCCCCTTAATTACCTTTAAAACCCATTTTTTCCTTTAAGCGGTACCTCGTGTGCAATTCCATGACACCAGCTTCATTGAGATCCAGATAGAGCCGTTGAAAGAGACTGGACTGCATCTTCAACAAATCTGCTACAAGGCTTTTGCTAACCAGCAGGATATGTAGACATTACCGCCATTTCTGGAGTAACTAATTTCTCTATAGACTCCTCTTAAGAATTCTTTGTAAACAATGTCACAGCTCATGTCAGTCAGATTGAATAATTAAATCCTGTCTCTACTTACACAGTCTCTGGTTTTATCCACTCCCAACCTCATCTGTGTGCTGTCATTGGCTGGGGAAAATGCAACTAGCTGGAATTGGAATTTGGGATTTGGTGCTATATCTAGACTACATGGTTCTACTTAAGAGATGATTCGCACTTTCATAACATTGTAATGTTTAGTTCTGGTGGCTTCGGGGGGCACACAGGCTTATTTACTTGTTGGACCAACTCTTCCGTTACAATTTGTGCTGTTTCAGCTTTAGCCCCTGTTACTAGCATGTCTAAAGTTTGCTAATAAATTATTAATGACGCGCTAATGCAGCAATGCAGCATTTCTCTTCAATACACCGCTACAATACTTTCCAAATCTCGCTTTTAATTTGAAGACAGCATATCACAGTTTCCTGTCTGTTGAGCTCAGTGCGACGAGCTTTACCGTCGCCCATTCCTTCCAGGAGAAGCAGAGGAAAGGAGAGGGGGAGAGAGAGCGGATCTCAGCTGCTGGAAGTGTCTCTTCACCGCGGAGTGTCCACTTGAGCGCAGACAGGTGAGTGAAGCGGCGACCGCGGTTTAAAAACCCTGGAGATTACCTGCTTTGTTCCCCTGATTTTGCTGCTGCTGCTCTCGGATTCATCCACTGCTTTGCGAGTCTGAACCTTCTGAGATGAAGTAGGAAGGTGAGATGTTGGTGGGCGCAGGTTGCTCTCTTCTGGTTGTCTGCTTGCCGCGAAATGTTACTTTAAAAACCTTGACCGCATCAAATCTGTTGACTGGCTGCTGTTCACTGCGATTAATTGTGTTTCAATTGAAGTTGATGAGAGTAAATTGTGGTTTAGAGATGCTGCTATGAGGGAGTGCTTTACATGTCAAATATGGTTTGTGGTTAAGTTGTTTTTATTGTATTTTGTTAAGGTGATGCCAGGTGCCCTGCCGTCTTACAGCTTGTCATGGGGGAAATGACCTAAACTGTCTATGTTAGTGCTCCTGCTGTAACAGAATGTATACCTGCTGAGTTTTCATTGTTTGGCATCTGGTGGCCTCTGATTCAACTTATTCTCCACATCTATTTTTTTTTCTCTCCATAAGAATGTGCATTTGACTGCTTTTAGCCATGAATGTTGGTCTGGCAGGCTTCTATGTGTCACACTAGAATAAGCTATTCTCTGAACGACAGATGAAAACAATTCATCTGACTGTCACAAGATCATGAAAGTGACCTTTAGCGGTGCACTGCGTTTTACTCAGGAGCTGCTAGATGTCTCACCAAATTTTTTTTCTCAGCTTGGTAATAAGCCGAGCAGGAGTATCAGGGATGTTTTTCAAAGCCTGATCTTAAATCCTTATTTGAATTCATGACTAACAGTAGAATTCTTGTTGAATAATGTGAGCCAATGTTTTAGAGAAGCCGAAAGTCTAAATCTAAATGCTGTAGGGGAAGGAATCATGAAAACAGTACTTAAGCATGATTGTTTTTGGAACAGTTACCCTTGTGGAATCAAACCAAAAATGAACTGATTTCACTAACACATACTGCATGTGGATCCAAGTTCCAATAGCCTAAATTTCCCTGCTCTGTGTTGTAGAGCATCGTTGATGTCCAGAAACTATTTAAACACATCAGTGAGTCACACTATTGTGAACGTAGACTGTAAATAATTTTGACTCAGTCTGACATACACCATCCTACTGCCTTAAATAGTCATTAGAACACCACATGTGGGTTAATGAAGGGGACCCTGATCAGGATTTTTGAAGCAGATTACTGATCACAGATTGATGTATCAGGTATTGGTTGA
>JAPZDV010000009.1:22346231-22369491 GCA_029814665.1 Acanthurus lineatus | reverse complement strand
ACTGATCACAGATTGATGGATCAGGTATTGGTTGATGCTGGTCATTGATCACTGGTCACATTATCCCATGGTGAATTTTATTTAACTTCCTTTCTAACAGCATTAGATAATAAGTATTACATTAGGAGAAAATCGGTATGTTCTTTCTTTAATTATCATTTTTCGTTGTTATCGATAAGTGGCAGGATACAAACACAGTTAAATTGGTGAGAAAATAAACAAGCTGCAAGCAGGGCATTGATTCACTCAGCCCCTTTCACCGTCTTCTCTCTCTCTCCCTCTCTCTATCTCTGGTTCTTTCTGTCTCTCTCTCACAAACACAACAGCGGCATCTGTGAACAGTTCCTCCTCTCTGTGCACACTGGGATTCAGAACGTGCTATCAACAAAGCACAGTTGTAACACTTGTCAACTTTCTTGGTAGATTTTGTGACTTTAGCGGCTTGTTGTGTCACAGTACATGGCCCCTCAGTCAAAACCTTTGTAACCCTGCGCAGATAAGTCAATGTGTGGGTGGGTGGGCAGGCAGGAAGATCCTGTTTGCTGCAGTTATGGGAGTTCAGTTGTACTGAGGCATTAGTAAAATAGAGTATTTACAGTTTAGCTTGATACATAAAAAAAACACAACTTATCTGATAAAAACCCAGACTCTTTAGATTTTGCAAATTGCTTCATATCATGTTTAAAATTTTTAATATTTTCCTGACATCTGAGACAAAAACAGATAAATACACTGTTTTAGGTTTGACCTTTAATGTTTATTGTAGGCCTATCCAAGCCACAAGTCATGTCATACAAAGTTCTGATACTTTCAGTCTGCGTTATTGACTACTGACAAACTGGCCAGCTACCTCATCAATATAGAAAACAGTGTGAAAAGCATATATGATGGGTGTCAGGGACTGTTTATATCAAACCTGTATCAAAAAGGGAAATGATGGAACATTTTTCAATAACCTTCACGCAGTATATTTCACAAACTAATTAGCAGTTTACTTCAAAGACACTGTTTGATTTTGCACCACTGCCTGCTCAGCTATGATGCGCACTCGGCCACATTTGCTGTAGTTTGGTAAAAAATGAAGTCTGAGTGAGCATTATGTGATCACTGTGTGATGGTAGCATTTCTAAATGACCCTACATGTTGTTCTGCATTGAAAACTTTGGAACAGCAGTATAGATGAGGTATACACTAATACAGATATGCTTGGAACAGCCTCATATGGGCTGATAAATGAGTTGATGGATTAATGCTGTCATCTCTAATGACTCCTGTGTTGATTAGTTAATTAATAAACCTGCACATAGTTGCAACTAGGGGAGGGTTAAAAAAACTGGTTCATGTAAGATTCTCAGTTTTTATTGAACACAATTCAGAATTCACAAAAGTCAAACATCAGTTTTCTTAATGTTTGATAATAATGTGATATTTACATGAAAAAGGGGGGCTCACCTGTCAGCACAGTGCATCATTCAGACAGTCTGCAGCATGCACATGCTCAATCTGTTGTAAAATTATCATGTAACACTCAACATTTTTCATTCTATAAAAAAATTAGTGTCAAGCAATCTTGATTTAATAATAGCTGTTAAATAATTATCTTTGTGAGACAAGCATATTGTGTGTTGTAAACTTTCTGCCCTATCACTGACAGACTTGCATGAACAGAGCAGAACAACAACAAGCTGAAACAAATGAGACCGGCTGACAAAACACAACCCAAATGAGCCCTGAGGTGAAATAAAAAAAAACAACAACTTTGTTTTCAGTCTGTTTCACTTAAAAAAAACCTGCCCTTGTTCAGCATCTTGTATAATGATGGCTTCTCCTGGAGCTAATGGTGCAGCAGTGAGGCTGCTCTCTACTGCTGGAAATATAAAGCTAATCACACAGTGGGGCACACTGCTGCCATCTCATTTGGTTATCTTCATGTTAGAATGTAAGACACTTTCAAATTAATTATGGTAATTCATTCATTATTGCTAATAACTTTATAAAACTTTTTAAATGAAAAGGCTATGGAACATTAATGTTACTTGCGGGTTAAATTTGATTGATTGAAATTTATTATTGTATAGTAGTGGACTAAGTAAAACAGGCAAACAGTATACTGGAGAATATACAATATACAATAGACTGCAGATAGTGTCCTGAAAACTGGTTTTGAATTAAGAATCATTTAAATCCAAGACTGGTTTTTAATCTAATCATGACCCAAAGAATCAAAATGGATCTATTAGGTTATTAGATTGCCAAAAAATTAAAAAACCTAGTTGCAACGCAAGTGCTCTTTGATTCTGAAGCTCAAGTCATACTGTCCAGGTCAAATTCAGTATTTTAAAAAACTGACTAGAAAAAGGAAAAAAAACTTGAGGTGGTATTGTTTCTTCTAAAATTCATGTCATAGAGACATATGGGCCCGGTTAAACTTGTGTTGACAATTTTATGACAGTGCTTAACTTTTAAAACATAAGTGAATTACTGTAATTATGAATGATACTGAAGGGATACTTCTGACAATTTTCAACACCTTTTTTATCATAACAGTGTGGGCACTATGTACACATTGACAATGTAAACATCCGTCTGTTGTCCCTGCACCCAGAGCCTCCCACTCAAACACGGCAGACTCTTGGCCCGAAGGCTGTTATTTGGACTGCAGATTGAGTTTCTGCATTTCCACATACTTATAGAGGCCTTCAAAATGAGCCAGTGTTGATCAAATATGAACAAGGATTTTTTTTATTGCATTGCCTATTTCTTGCTTAAATTGTTTTTTAAGTATTTTGTTTAGGTGAAATACCAGTTTCTGAATGTATAACCAGCTGGCCAGCAGGTTGCTTCCTGTTTCAAAATAGATAAGTTGGTTGTGTCCAGGAGGTAATCCATGACCTATGAAACATCTCACAAGAATGATCATTTTTCATTGATCACGATCATTCAACGACAGTGTTTTCTACACTTCAAGAAAGGCCACTGTTTGGGCAGTGGGGGAGTTAGGATGATTTTAGGAGCCTGTGGCTGACAGATGGAACCCTAGAAATATTAGCACATATTTTTTTTCAATAATAAATTGTTAACTTATATTTATCAATAGAATTTATATTTTTATTTCATGTTTTTGGCAAAAAAACCCAAAACACAAACAAACACACAAACAAACAGCACATCCAGAAAACCCAATTAATCTGAGACCCCCCTCAGTCCTGCCCCCAAAATTAGATGCCACTGGTGTTTGTTAACAATTAATTGAAGAGCGTATGAGGAGTGCAGAGGGGCAACATCATGTCTTATTTGTAAGAAAAATTTTGCTTCCAAAAATGGAAATAATGAAGAAAAAGAAGAAAGGGCTACAGTTTGTCACCTAATTCTCTAAAAAGAAATCTGTGTTTTGTTCATGAGCAGTTGATTTTCATCAGTTTTGGCCACACTGACATAGGCCACTGTTGCTCTTTTAACATTAATTTGGTGTGTTTACATTTCATCTCTCTTTTATCCACCATTTAATAAATGCAAGCAAACTATTAGTTAGCTATTCATTGCTAAATCAGTTGTCCCCCCCTGGTGCCAGGTTCCACAGATGAAACTTCAGCTCCAGGCTACGCAGCCCCGTCTCCTATAGCCCTTGGAAACCAGCTCCAGTTAAAGAAAGTGAGCAGCATTGTGTTAAACAATATATTTATATGGCACGATTTTAGGGGATCTGTGCCATTTCTTTTTTTATAGTAATGAAAAAAGAAAATAATTAAATCCTTTTCAATGACAGGACTTCAAACGTTTAAATTATTTTTCCACGTAATAATTGTTCAAAACAAAACCAGCCTAGTCTGTGTTGAATGATGAACAGTTTGAAGCTCTGAGTGACTCATTCTGTATCAAAGTGACACCCAATTTCAAAGTAATACTTTCAAGCATGCAAAGGTCAGATTAATTAAAGCTTTGAATGGATTGATTAGGTTCTGGGTTGGCGTGACTTGCGCTAATGGGGCCCCAATGTAATATCTTTTCATGGGGCCAAAAATATCTGGCATGCCCCTGCCCTCTAGCACTGACTGCACAAGCCAAAAACCAAGCACAGCCCTGCTCAGAGTATGTCATCCAACGCCATGAGTGTTCATGGGCTTTTGTTTTTTATGGTCCTGTTGCACCAATTTTATTATTTTTTTATTTATTTTATTTTCAATGCATAGACTGTCCAATTTTATGAGAAAAACATTGTTCTGGCATAGAAATAATCTTTTAAAGGTACAGTGAGTTTTAGAATATGGAAGAAATGGAATATAATATTTAGTTTTTTTCATGTGTGTAATCACCTGAAAACAAGAATTGTTTGGTTATCATTAGCTTGGACTATGTCTTTGATATCTACAGGGGGAGGTCCGCCTTTAGGGAGTTTGCCATGTTGCACCACCATGTTTTTGCTAGAATGAACAAATCAAACACTTAAAGAGAATTTTTCACATTTTTGTGAGCTTTTTGTCTACTCCAGGTTGTCCTTAGGCTCGGAAGTAGAGAATGAGGGGCATGCTTTCTGCAACTTGACTGTTATATGCCATAAATCCAAAAATTTGACGTAAGTTAGATTTTTTTCGACCGACTGCTGTTCAAAGAAAATAAGTAACATTCTCAAAGCTATACAGGTCTTGCTTGACATAGAGGCACCCCCAACCTATCACCAGTTCTGCTTACAGCATGGTAAGGCCACCTTAAATACCTTCAAAGCCCCTGATGCTTCTGAGGAAGGACCGGAGGCAGTGTAAGGCAAGGCAAGACATTATGCAAAAGCTGATTTTCTAACTTGTTACAAAACTGAATATCTCTATTTTGTGTATATCTGTGTGTGTGCCTTCTCACCTCAATTGAGGTCAATGAATTTGTCATAAAGTATTTCAATACAATTAAACCTTATTTTTAAATGGATATTCACATATATGACTTCATAAAACAGATTTGAGGACTGCCTCCTCTAAGCTTTTGTCAGACTCATATTTAATGACTCTTGTGCCATCCAGTTATATGCAAGGTCTTTAATCTAATTTCTAATATATGCATACATTTTTTTTCATTTTTGCTTCAGAATTTGGGTTTAAAGCAGGTGTTCAATGACTCTGAAATTCATAACCACCGTAAACCATTTGACCTGAGGGTGACACAAGATCACAGGGCTCATCCAATAATGTGCTGGAGAAATACTGAAGATGTTATTATGTACAAATTTTACATTGTGGTCTAATAATTCTTGAGTGCTTGCAGATATTTTGTCTTGATTGTATTTCTACATTAAAGGTCAAGTCAGCCTTTGGGGACCAAGGATATTGAAATTATATATTAGGCAGGTGGCATAAATTTTATTACACTTTCTTGTCTTTCTGAGATCTCCTCGGGGTATACATTATATGATGATATTCACGTTAAAAAACAAAACAAAAAAAAATCGTAACAGCTGAGCTGCTGTTGTTAAAAGTCATTGTAGCATGTATGCACTGTAGCACTATCTAGTCTAAGGGATGTGTGTGTAATATGCAGTTATCATAATAATTGTTTCCTGTAACAGATCTATAGTGCAGCTGCTTATTCTCGCTCTGTAATTGGTTACACAGCGTGTCTATTTAGCTTTATTACCCAACAGTTATTAAACAGTGATTCCATATCAGTTAAATTAAAAGAGGTGCCTCTGTTATTTTGACAATATTAAATGACTTTTGGAATTTATAAATACCTTGGTATACTGAAATACCTTCTAAAGCTAATGTACATCTGATCTAATACGATTCAAATGCCATATCAGTCCGACCAGAGAGTTGTTAGATACTGTGTTTGGGGCTTGTGTTTGACTGTTTGACTGTTTCATCATGTCTACTGCTTTGCTGCAACAACTTATATTTATGTTTATGATCTTGCAGAGATTATGTGCAGTATATATCCAGAATTTTATTCAGATTTAAGAAAAAAAAAATACAAAATAAATGTTTTGCACTCCTACTAGGTCTTACTTGTATGAGCCTTTTTGAGAGAAAGCTCTCTTGCTTTGCAGTGATCTTTCATGTGGTGAATATGCAAAACAAGGGAGAGAAGCATCTGCTGTTTGGCTTGCAACAAGCTGGCTGTCATGTAGGCAGGGACCATGTATTGATTGCCTCATGAAACTGTATTGCTGTCAAAAGAACTATCACACACTGACAGACTGTGCAGGCTATAATTGAGCAGCACACAGTGAGTCCTGGGGAGAGGATTTACAAGCTACTGAAAGTGTTTACAAGGCTTGAGTTAATATTGGAGAGCTGAAGCAAAACATGTTCACCTGCTGACATTGAAATGCCTGATCCACTTTTACTACCAGGTGAGGAAATCAGTCATCCTTTGCTTAAATATATATGTATACACACATATATACACATACCTACACATAAATACATATATATACATAAATAACCAAGTGAAACTGATCATCATTAAAACAACGTTTTTTTTATAATGAACTCAGTTGTTATAATAATGAAGTGAGATGATATAATAAATTGAAAATTAGCTGAGGCCGTATTCTTTCTGATTAGATCCTACTCAGACCCACATAAGAAAACACCCAGTTGAGGTGATTTTTTCTTAAAATTAATCAGAATTAATTTCAGCATTAAAACCAACCAACCAGCAAAAAGGAAGTACACAATGTGTTGAATCATGTAAATGTCCATTTCAGTTTGAGTTAAGGGCCATGAAGGCAACTAGCGTAAGGAAAAGTGGATATGCCAGTTGACAGTAGAGATAAATGGCTGCAGCTTGACCAGGATGGAGGGTAGAGCGACAGTATAGGAGATAGATGGGAAGGTGATGTGGGCAAGCTTACCATTTTCCATTTCCATCGTCGTACATCTTTAGTTTGAAGCGTGGGTCTAATCCTGCTGCCAATTCAACATGGTCCCTAATATCCTTGCACTGTAAAGCAAAAAAGTTATTTAAATATATAATTAAGTTGCAGGAATAAAACAGGTTAATGTATTGCTCATTAATTTCTTTATAGCCAAGTTCAACTCAGTCATTTACGTGGTACTGTAGGCAGATTTTCCCATACTTGTTCCTTGAGGTTGGATACAAATACTGTGTCTCCCTCACCAACACTAAACTGCATCTCAAGCTTTTTGAGAATTGGCAGTATTTGAACACATGTGGGCTTCTTTTCAGCTGAAACACAAAGTGTGGATGTGTAAAGAACTCTCATCAGGCTGCTGAAGTCTTCTTCCTTCCTGAAATCTTTATCAGTCAGCCAGGCCAAGTCTATGTGAGAAAGAATAAACCTTCTGAGTTCAAAAAATTGTATTTTTTTCTTTGTAAAATACAAAAAACCCCCAAAAACACAGTGCAAGGAAGGGAGTTTAGCTGTTCAATACAGCAAACCAGTGTTTACAGCCCCAAAATCCTGTCTTGGATTCTAACTGTCCCAAACAAAGATGGGCCCTCAGCTCTTACCTCGCCACATGATAATCTTTGGGTGGTTTGTGTAGACCAAGCTGTAATGACTCATTTCAGGTTTGGACAAGGATTTCAGTATGCGTCTTTTCTCTCAAACTCTGTGTTTGTTTGGTGTAACTCAAATATAGCCTTGGTGGTGAACTTAGGGACCAAACAAGTTGTGGGCAAGATTGACATCAAAATCAGGTCCATGAATAAAGTCAGTTTCCATATACTGCACCTGGAGGTCTTCTTTGTATCGATAGAATGTCTTTACTATATACAGTTGTTCCACTGTTACTAGACTTACAGAAAACATGGTAGGTTTTCTGAAGGTAGACATGTTGCCAAAGATGATCGGCTGAATAGCAGGAAGGAAAATAATCAGAGTTATATTTCACATAAATAAAAAGATGTTTAAGGGTCTTGACGTTTGAATTTAACCATGATGTTAATCTTGATCAATTTTTTAAACATTACCATGCACAAAACCTCAACCATGTACTTTTACATTTTTTTGGAATTACAGCAACTTCTCTTGTGGGTGAGTCAGCAAGTCCAATTACCCTAATTAGCCCTATACAACTCCCTGTACTGAGCATAAACATCTTTCATGAGACAACACAACGTCTCCTTAAGAATGCACATTTGAATGATTTAATTAAATTTAGTCAGTCAATAGATCCATGTGCTACAAGCATCCTCCCACTATAACACTTTTCACCACAGTCACATCTTGGTATTTAAGTCTCAGTGTAGCCACCACTCTCTCATGAAGAACATCAACAGATGTAATTTAGACAACCGTGACCCTCAAGGGTGACTTTTTGACACTGTATGAATGTGTGTAAATGGCAAGCATTAACACAGTATTTTCTGAAGGCAAAGTGTGGCCTTAAATCTCATTATTCAAAGAGCATTGAGATGTCAAAAGCAACAAATCATTTACAGATAGTGCTCTAAATAGTGATGTTTTTGGAATGTGAGAAAGTTCAATATAGCGCTGTCTGTGATCATAGATCTCAGCCTCAATATTTGCAATGCTCTCATGTGTATGAACAGAGGCCACAGCTGATTCAAGTGCGTCTTTAACATTTAAAAATTACTTGACATGGCTGGCTCATCTTCTGAAACAATTTGCCCAATAACAAAGGAAATCAGTCTAAGCAAGATCCAATTTTCATGCACACTGCCACCTGTTGTGCTGCTAGATGCACAGTATCAGGAGGATAACCAGTGCTAACATTAGAATGTAAAAGGTCTGAAAACTGCTGTTTTTTGACATCACAAGAAGTAGTTGCACTCCCCTCAACAGACTGGACATGAGCATACAACTTAGTTCAGAGTTTGTACTTATCTTCAATAAAACCTGCATAATAACAGCTAAATGGATTGATATAAGTATTGAATGGGAACCTGGTGGTACGTTACTTAAATCCAGCAGATGCCTTAGAGTTTGTGCTTCTTGCAAGATGTCATAAGAAGGTTATTTCAAAATCATCTATATTGTGTGCAATTCTTAAACCTTTAACAGACAGAAATTGATTTTTATTGAATACTTTGTTATTTAAGGTTTTATGCTTTTGTGGACAAGCTAAAAGCTCATGCTATGCTATGCTCTTTTAAATTTAAACAACATATTATCTCCAGACATGTGCAAAAAAGTCTGAGTAGCCAGCAAAATAGAGAGCTGTGTTATGGAAACACCATATCCTCCAATCAGCTAGCAGTGATTTGCTTTCATTAATATCATTGCTCCCACTCTAGTGGCCATAACAAATACACTTAAATAATGTTTTGTGGGATACAATCAGAAATTTTCAAAGCTGTTGTAAAACAGGTTGAAAGAAATTATTCTTTAAATGAATTTCTGAGTAAATACTCCAAGTTTCATCACTTGATCTTCAGCACCTGATTTACATGCATTTCAGTGACCACATTTGCAATATCAAAATGCACCTGTGGATGTTAATTGCTGGAAAGCTTGAAAAGGCTGCACACATTATAGAGAGACTTGGAGAAACAGGTGGGCAGTAAGAGCTCAGCAGCATACTGTAGTTTTGCCTTGGGCCCGCCTGGTTGATACTGCCATGGCCACCATGGTGCCTCAGGGGTGTCCCGGAGTAATGCTGTAATGCTGCTGCTTGGGTTTTACTTTCTCTACTTTTCTCTTCAGAGATTGCAGTAAGAGGTGAAGTTAGGTGACTTTTCAAAAATAGGTTGTCATTCTATGACTCTTGAGAATAAGTTGATACCACTTGGACTGGGCATCAGTGTCATAAGTGCTGTTCAGTGGATCAAATCATTGCCAAACAGGAGTTCATGGATTTGGAAAAGTATCTCATAAATATTAATAGATGAGTCTACATTAGTATGTTTGATGTCCTCTGCTGTCACTAAAGTAAAGGGGAAAAAAGTATCTGCATGTTGTGGTGTTGGTCGACATGTTATGTAACTGTTTGGTTGGCGTTCTTGTTCGTCTTTTTTCATTCTTAATGTATGATCTGTAAATTTGTTCTTATAATTTTAAAATTTAAATGACAATGATTAATAGATTATTTAGAAATGTTCATGACCCTGTCTTTAAAAATGACTGACAGCAAAAAAGTAAAACACAATATTTGTTTGTACTCATCGCCACATTGTTGAGTCAAAGTTTTTGCCTCTGCAGGAGGCCATTTGCACATATCATTATGTTTGGTAGAGGCAATAAAGTTCAATGGCCCCTACTCCTCACTCTTAAGGGTGAATGATATCTTGCATCTCATGTTATCAATATTTGTTGCTGCAGAGTCAACAAGTGCACACACTCTATCCTCTCTCCCTCCACTCAGCCCAAAGGGGCTTCTTCCCCCATCCTCAATCATTCAGGAAGCAGGAGATATTTTTCATCTTTTTTTTCAGACCCTCTATTTTATCTGCCAGCAGGTGATTAAAATTTGCTTGCTGCTGCCACAGAGAAACACACGAGTAGAAACCGAAGCAGCTGAGACCAGACGATGAAGACCTTATGCTTAGGAGCTGAATGTGAGGGAAAAAACAAACAAACACATTAGAGCTCTGGGTAACCTTGTTAAACCAAACACCACCCTTAGTTTTCCTCTTAGTTTTATTGAAATCTTTTACTGATAGTAACAAGAGCATATGGAGAATCACAAATCAACATAATATGAACTTAATGGTCTTTGTTTGCTTTGAAAGAACTCAGTTGGACAAAATGCATAAGTGCTTGTACTTACTGTTAGCAGCCACACTTGCAAGTGAAATGAAAAGTCTGTCATTAAGAGCGGTGAGACATGAATCATAGAAATTAAAAGAAAGATGCACACTCTGCCTCCTGAAGTGTGTTTTGAGGGCATTCATGGTTTAATTTTGGTTGTAAACATAAATGGTGTGAGAAGAAATTCTGTGAGGAATGGTAAAAAAGAACTAGAGAGAAGTGCTTTAACACGTTTGTTGCATAAGTGTGACAGTGTGATACACTTGGTCAACATGATGGCTGACCTGCCAGCCATGCTCATGAGCATTGTGGTTTGTTCACCTCAGTGTGATGTTGTGATTGACTTTTGATTTTGCTTGTGTTCTTGTGTTATAACTAAATATTAATTAGTTTCAGCATTTAAAAAAAAGAGCCTTTTCCTTGTTTTCTTGTTCGTTTGGGTAAACATGCTTTACATCTGCAAAAACCAGAGATGCCACTTTTGTAATATGCCAAACCTTGAAAAATGGCATTCTGCAGCCTAATAAGCCTCTGACACTCTCCCACAGGGCCAGACAGCCTACCCTGGGGTTGAGGAAGAAGAAATTGTGCATTTATGGTGGTTGCTCATTGTGCAGGGTCATTAAGGTCCCCGACTGTAATCAATAGCAATGTCAGTAGGTGGGATACAGAAGAGAATGCTAACAAGTGTGTTTGTGTTTGTGTGTGTGTCAGTGTGTACGTGTGTGAGTGTGTTTGTGTTTGTGTGTGTGAAAGACAGAGCTGTCTGCTGGTATCAGAATCTCCAGCAGAGGTGGAGCAGCCTTTCATGCGATGATGGATTTGCTCTCACATCTGGGCTTTTGAATCCAGACACGGTTTGCACTGATAAACAGGCATTAGACTAATCTTCATGGGCGTCACGGTGTTGGAAAAGCATCATCTAACACTGCCATCACCTCATGATGAATGGAGTGTGCAGCCATCATCATAGTCTATCTCCACAGCTGACAATGATTTTTGTCATTTTAGGGTCATTTTCTTAGTGAGTGTAAATATTCATGAGGCAGTTGTTATTTTAGTTTTTTCTTGTTGAGGCAGGTGGTTTGAACAAATGTTTAGAGGCTTTAAATTCAGGAAGCAGACACTGTTATCAAAAGCTGCAATGGAGGAGTTGAAATCTGTGCATTGTTCACACACTGTTAGGGTCAAGAAATCTTGTCAAGGGGAGTCAAGACACTGCATGATAACAGTAGAACAATTTCAACATAATAATTAAAAGCTCACGGTTACATATTTAAATGCATTCCATTGTCTGACAAAAACATTAAAATCCAAAAATTAAACCCCAATATTTCATCAACTAGTTTCATCATCTTAGCTATAAAGATTCACTTTCTTCTCTGTCATTGTGACTCTGTCAGTAATCCAAATATATTCAGGCTCTGGACATACAAAACAAGCTTGAAGTCACCTTGGGCTTTAAGAATTGTGGTGGTGAATGAAGGTGTCAAAATAAAAAAAATATTCACATAAACCAGTATAAAATATGAATTATATTTTTCTGCAGCCCTACATAGCAATTTAGAAAGCTGGATCTGGTGCATTTTTGGCATTTCTAATTAAACAAATGTCAGTTGTCAGGATGATGCTAACACTCTCATGTTTTGCAGTAATGAAGCACTGTTTAACATCTATACAACATGCTTGCATTTGCCAAATATATACTGAACACCACACAAAGGTAAGGCTGATAGCAATGACAATAGCTTTGCAGGTATGATTTGATAAAAAGTGTTATTAAAAATATGTTGAGCTGTGTATGAATTTAATTTTTAATATTTCAATCCACACAGTAGTTTTTAAGATATTTTACCATAAACAAAACAAAGAAAAAAGGCTACTCATTGTGGCAACACCCCCAAATCCATTAATCAGGTTCCTTACCATACCGTTAGAAAAATGTAGATTTGCCAATAACATGCCTTCATTTAATTTTGAAGGTTTTTGAACTGTAAAGTTATTACATTTTTATGCAGATTAATCTAACTTTGCAGCCTATGTACATCCCATTGATAGATTTTTTTTGTGCACCCCAAAGAATACACAGCATAACTTATTGCAGGGGCAGCAATTTCAAGACTCCCAATGCAGATTCATCACTGGCAAAAGAACTGAACAGTATTTTAACCCTTTTTGAAGCTAAAAGAGCTAACTGGACACAAGACTCCACCTGCCATTGGCACCCACTCAGTGCAAGAGAATAAAATTGAGACGGGTAGTTTGATCTGTGAACCAGAGAAAAGCTTGATGAAGTACCTGAGAAAGTACTCAAAGTATGTTCTGACCGGCACTCAGGAATCTGCACTAACATCTTTCTTTTAACCCTCGCCTTGCACAAACCATCATTACACCCAGTGTAAAGTCAGTGGTGTTTTGACCCCAACCAAAACAGCAAAAGGTTGGGACCAAAAACATAGCAACCAGATCACTTTTCTGTCTTGTCTTTTGTCAATCTGAATCAAAACCTGCAGGTTTGTGTGTCTGTTTGACAAAAGGCACACCCACACATAGCAGAGGAGCAAAAAACAGAGAGGATGAGGCATGTGTTGCAGTTAAATTCAAACCAAATCTGGCATTTGGGCATCTTCTTTCAGAGTTGTATAATGATGTGGGCATGTTTATATGTTTTTGAGGACAAAACTACTAAGAAACAATAAGAAAATAACATTTTATTTCTCTGATTCACTGTTTTATTCATAGTTACACAGCATCCTCTCCTAATTCAGTATTTCATGCACTTAAGACAACAGCCTCACTTATTTAAGGTTCAAACTACCTTCTTGGCGTTTGGTAATCAATCAATGGAGCAAATGACAACTATGTAACTATGAAAATCTATACCACAATATCTTTAAATGTCACAATAAATTTGATCAAAACTCAAAAGAGCACCTTTTTATAGTCTGAAGAAGCAGATTGCTGTTCTAACTAATATGACATAAATCACATTACAGTGATACAATGCTGACATGAAGCAGTCCTGTTCACTGATTTGCAACATATCCCACTGTGGTCAAATATAACTACAGATAGAAAAGATAAGCTGCTGCAGTACATATAATATTGCGAAATCTTTTGATGAACTTTTGATGTTTTATCATCATATAACATAACCATGTATGAATTCTGAAGATTGTAGATTTTGTTTTATATGAGTGTGTTATGTGTGTTTTTCTTGCCTTGCATTGCTTTATACAGTCATTAACTCTGTGTTACCGTTTTTAAACGTTTCATCCAGGAAAACAATCTTAACTGTTTTAGTCTAGTGTGCCCTTTTGAATTGAATTTCCCAGAGTTCATCTGTTCAGTTTTTAATCACACACCGTAAAAACTGAACCACAGTAACAAGCTTCACTTAAGATTCAGTGCATGTGAGCAGAAGCAGTGTTGCAATAGCAATATCACTAGTCTCCCTGCTGGAATGCAAGAAATCCCTCAGTGTTTCACTGTTTCTTAAAAAACCTTCCAAAGAGGTTTTTCATAGCGCTTGAGTATATTTTAGAAGAAAAAAACCAAATAAATCCAGGTGGTGGTATTCACCCAGCATGCTAAGCTCCATCCTGTGTCATCCTGTGTGTAAACATGACTCACTCACATGGCGCCCTCAGCCAAGCCTGAGCCTCGCTCTCGTGTCACTTATCCACTTGCTGTGACCTACGTCTGTCTGACTCTTCGCATAGATTTATGCAGTGTCACATCGAACACAGGCTTTGTTCAACCTGTGTGTGAACTCAGCAGATGGTTTGCTTTAGTATGCTTGATGAGTTGACATTTTTCAATCTGTGTATTTCATTAAATGAGGAAATCATACCATGTGGTCTTAGCAGGTATGTCAGAATGAGATTCTGGCAGTCAATCAGTGTGTTAGAAAAGAACACATGATCATGTCTAAAGGACTTAATATGCAACAAGCATGCTCCCTTCTCACAATGTGGGAACTTAAGGCGGCATGCAACCTGTCAGCAGATCTGAAGTGTCCTTAATCCACCCACTGAGTGAAGCCATGAGCCTATGGGTGCATGATGCATCACAACCCCTGACCAAAGGTCATATCAGTCATGTCATGTAATCATCAGATGTGAACAGTAAATTTTCAGCCTCTTACTAAACATTAGCTAGTCAGTGCATGATGGATAGCTCTTGTTTTGTTAAACCTATCTTTGTCAGCTCACCTACAGAGTAACTAATGGGGAAAAAAGAATAAAAAGCCCAGACTTATTATTTTGTGGCATGACTGGTGGAAACAGTTCGGCCTCTGGTATGACTGAAATAAAAAGACATAAATGAACATGAGAGTAGTCATTTTTAAGCATATCCAATTCACTTTTTGAGCCAATAAATTCTGTTTATCACGGTGAGAGTTTTCCATGAAACCCAATTGACCAGTGTGTTCAGGCTAAAGGTTTTCATAGGTCTCAAAATCTGTTACAACATCAGTTTATGTTATTTTAAAGTGTTATCCAAAACTGCTTAGCATAGAAATGCAGTACTGGAGCCCCATGGAGACCCATACCATGTCACAGCTATTTGCTATTGAGTAGTTGCAGTCAATTTTTTTGAGTTTTTGAGGCAAAAGTTTTTGTCATGTCTTATGTAAGGTTAGCCGTATCCCCTGTGTCTTAAGGTGAAGCATATAATTCATCCTTCTAGCCAAGAAGATTAGAATGTCACGTTAAAAATACACACACAGACACACATACACAGCACTTGTAGCATTGCAGAAGTAAAATTTGAAAAAAAAATAGTCAAAAAAACACAACATATATTAGCAATGTTGTGTTGCATCAAATTTATTCATATTAATTTAAGTTTAAATACTTTCATATTGAACCTGTAGCATCGGCAGAAATCACAGTGTAACTGAGAAAATCAGGTGGGCCTTTTTTTTAAGACTAATCATACTTAATAAACTTATACATGGAAAATCATATATCATCAATAATTAATAAGTAATTAATTATCAACTGACCAAAACAGACCAATACGACTACACCTGCCTGAGTTTAACAGCGTTTAATTATACAAACCTTATACATCATCAGTGATGGTATCACAGACACCGTGATCAACATTAGCAGCATCACATAGCCAGGCTCACAGGTCACAGAACTATAGGCATGCACATGTTTGCATACACAATTGAAATAATTACAGAAGTAAATGATTAGGCTTGGTACTTAACACTAAAACCATTATATCATAGCACAAAGATCCAGGCAGTCCTCTTTCAAAGCAGAATAGAGACAGAGACATCAGTCTGTATGCCATCACTGAAGGTCTGATGCGAGTTTTTGATCCTGCTGACAGCTGAAAAAACCTTTTAACAAAACAGCTTGTTATTGGAGACATGTGTCCAGCACCTCAACAAGCGCTTTAACCCCTCTCCTCAGCTGCTGTACCCACACTGCTTACACCACTTCTTCCACAGCAGGGGAGTGTGTGTTGTCGTGTTTACTGTATTAATGTCTCATGACGGTATTTGCCCTGGGATGAGCAAGCAGCAGCCTGAAAAACCTGCATGTGTCTGTTTTGAAATAAGTGTCTTTTTCTTCAGCTCTTTGCAATGCCTTATTGTAACAAACTGAACTTACACCTTTTTTTCCCATGATATCAATCTTACCTACATTAAAAACAGCCAGCAAACAAAACTTATTTATCTTGTGTGTAGGATTGTACTCTGAGTAAAAAGAAGGGGCTGCTTACATCGTGGCATGTACGAAAATGAATTGCAATCCAAAAATTCTGACCTATTGTCATCCATCTATCAGTGTCATGAAGAAGATGGTGTTGATTGCTGAATGCTGAGATGTTGTTCTTGATGTGCAGGAGAAGCAGCAGCAGTTGTTTCAATACTGTTGATTCTTTAGGTACAGAGAAGATTGTGGCTACGTCAAGAATTAGCTAAAATTTTTTGGTTTTTACATAAACAAACTGACTGGCACATTTTTAGTACATTGTCAGGGAGGTCAACAGGCCCAGCAACAGCCCTCTGGATATGTGGTGGACTCAACAACTGCTTCCAACTGCCTCCAACTAATTACAAGATCAGGATCTCCTAATTATGAGATCTTCTCTCGTAATTACGAGATACTGTGTCTATTTTTTTTGTTTATTTTTTTTTCTTTTTTAATGTTATGCTTTGCGTGTAATGCCTTTTTTAAGCCAACCATATCTTGAATGCAGCCACAAGTTACTGCTGTAAATGGAACATTTGATGGAAGGGAGCCGATGTTACTGATACACCAATACTGTTTTTATTCAAACTCCTGTGCATAAGACAAGTGTCCCTGTCAAAAAAATAATGTTGTTTTATTTGCTTACTTTCAAAATGCTTATCACACCTTAGTAAGGGCTGTTTCGTGAAAGATTTGGTAATGAGAACAGAGGTTGAGAACCCTTTAACAGTAATTAATGTTGTTGGGAAACAAGCTGCTAATTAGTACTTCAATCTGATGGATGAGAATTTCATTTTTCCATCTAGGTCACTGAGCTTTGCAGCCTAGTCAGATGTGACGTCGGTGCCCTGTGCCACTTATGACATGTGCCATCAAGGCCACTTGCAGTGCATTTAGAAAAGCTTAGCAGGGGAAAATAACAGTTTTTTTGCTGTTGGTTTTTACAGACATCAGGACCTGACACCAGAGAAAAAAACAGCCAGTGCTGACACTCGCCTTTCACGCATCTTTACATAATTAGTGCACAGCTACCTTTTAATGGGCAGAAAGCTCTGTGCAGATTAACTGAGCCTCAGGCCTCAAATGGCACCTCCGATGAACTCCTTACATCAGCGAGTGACTGAATCACCTCTTTTTATACATCACTTACATTATCTCACTCTTTCGCCTCCAGTTATACACAGAGTGTCTCTATTACTCTTTCGTTCACTCTTAATTTCTTATTTACTGAATCAGCAAACTTAACTCACCTGACGGACCTCTTTTCCCCTCCTCTTCTGTAAACGGAGACTTCCTCTCATGCTGAGTTCCAATTACTCTCTGCTGTCATAAAGTCAGGTTGCACTTTCTTATCACCTGGGCAGGAGAGGGAAAGTGGTCTTCAGCTGAGCTTATCAAAATGCTAATGTGTTTGAAAGGAAACATTAGTCTTCTTGAGCAAAGGAGACTAGAAAAAAAGTGCATTATTAAACATGCGCCTGTTTCATCTTGTAAAAGTGGCACTATCTCTCAGAAGGACTGCCAGATGTTCAGGTGCAGCTTTCATTGCATTCTTCACTCACATACGACCATTGTTATTGGGGTGAGGGGCACTGGATCTCAGTGAAAACTGCACAGAACCCTTGATTATTCTAAGCTTTAAAGGGAAAAAAAAAGGAAAAGCACTCCAGGTAGTAGAAATGGGAATCTGTAACTTTTAATCTGGACAAGGTCTTCAGTGGTGGCACCTATCCTGACAAAACACAAGGATCTGACAAGCAATAGATATAACATATTTTATTTAGTTTAGTTTTTTACTTTATTTAGAGGTTTACCCAAACTGAACTTTACATCAAGTGGCTGCAGTTATCAAGCTCTCTTGTGTAAGATTCCCAAAAAACTCAAATAAATAGATAAATGTAGATTTAGACTTAAGTTAAGACTGGTAATTTTGGTCAATTTAAGCTTATTGTAGAGTTTAAAATGGCAGTAATAAAAAATACCAAAGATATGTTTGAGATATAGTATCTACGTTTCTGTTTTCCTTTTTAAAATGTCCCGCTGAGTAAAATTTAGATGACATCTCTTTACTTCCACTGTAAAAAGTGATTGGTTGTGTTGTTCATATGTTGAGTTCACATTAACAGCGTGGCTTGAATCCTGTACATCAGTAGATCCAGTTGGTTTTTGGCTAAAAGGTGCTTTGTTTCTAACACATTCTTCTATCATGTTGGATTAACTGCAGAGTATGACTTGCAAATCTCTGTGCATATGTTTTCTACAAATACAAACACATTCACACAGACACACAGACACACAGAAATTAGCCTGGGCACCAAGTAAGAGGGTTTTACATGCCGTTTGATGTTGCATCCTAGCTGGTCCTTGGTTAGGAATTGGCTCTGTCCAGATGGAGTCTGGCAGCACAACACGCACTGAACACATTAGATAACTTAGAGATCTCCCTGAACTGTCTCTCTCTTTCTGTGTGAGTGTGTGTGTGTATGGAACCAGGACAGAAAGGGGAAAGAACCAGCAGCATGCAATATGCTACTGCACATCAAAGGGCTCTGCTGTGATACAAACAGAAGCTCTGTGTCTCTGCCAGCAGAGACCAATGCTAATTCGGGGCTGTATGTGTGAGTGTGTGTTCGTTTGTGCATGCCTGCATATGTGTGTATTGGTGTTTGAGTGCCTGATCTCCCTAAGACTCTTTTTCAGCTAGCCTGAAGGCTGACACCTTGAAATCCACCCAGTAAATTACTGAGCTGTCTTCAAGCAGACATCAGTTTAGTGCTGGGCTCTGCTTCATCCAAGTGATACACCCAGACTTCATACAGTATCATGCATGCTTGAACAAACAGACACCTTCAGTATGTATAGATTTCTTAAGTATGAGTGTCATGCGTGTCTCCTAAGGTTAAGGAATGCTACCTCATGCTTGGTAATGTCTACAAATCTACAAAAATTCAATGTGGATTTTGGTAATTGTAAACGCTAAAATGCTAAGCTTCCTACTGTGTTGCCTAAGAGATTAGTATGTCTGTCTTTGCTTGACACTTCACATATTGTATATTTTTTCTCATTCAGATATAGAAAGTTACTTAATTTTTTGACAAGTTACTTCAAAATCGTACGGACTGATTGAATGAGTTAGGATGTATTTGGGGCCTCTAGATCCAAAAGTGGACCACTGGCTTCCTGTAAGTAGTAGGCTTTAGATTCACCGGGGTGTATCATCATCCACAGAAGCCTTAACTCTTGTCTTTAACTAAGCAAATATGCTTCTTGCTTTTATGGTAAAAGTTGACTAAACAGAAAGACTATTTTTAGGCAGTAAAGGAATGTCGTCCACCTTACGTGTTGCCTAAATGGGTGACAAATGGTGCTCAAAACTCCAAGTGTTTGGTTGTAATTGTATCCTCTTGGGTAATCCTCAAGATGGTGCTTTATCTTCCTCCTGGTGCTGAATGACATACACATATATGGTACGTGTACGTAAACATTGACGGATACACGTGCACACAAGAGTGCACACAAGCACACACTGCTTTATTTATCTCCTGTGAGACCAATTACCAGTTGACTCAGTAACTGGAACTGCCACAGCTGTCAGTGCCAGCCATATTGCCATGGAAGGATGGCTACTCTTCTGTACACACACTCACATTGATGCTCACACACGGTCATCCTGCTATCTAAGTAAGGACAGATTTATTTTAATTAGTCTTAAATGGAAAATATTGCTGGCAAAAGTCAGGTTGTATTGTCACATTTTTTCAAAGTTTCTGCCACAGATTTTTTTTTTATCCAGCTCTATTCCACCTCTCCACCGGGAAAAAGAAGAGTTAACACAGGGTTTTACTCATTGAGTTATAAAGTCTTGGATATGTTCTCTGAGTCATTTTGTGACTTTGTATTTGCAAATTAGGGAGGTAGAGCTGATAAATCGGTATACAAAGGTGGTATGTCCCTCAACAAGTAAAGCCTTCCCAGCCCATGCCTAACTGTTGTTTGGTTTAAAACCATTAATATTTTCAGTTCGTTTTCATGTCATTTTCATCTCCAGAAGTTGCGATATGGCATCCTAAATTTTTGGGCGTCTTCCTCCATTCAAATTCAGAAGACCTTCTCTCTGCTCCCTCAATGAGACAGAGCTACATCACAACAATGTCCACATAATGACATGTCAGTGGGGCTCTGTTCTTGTACTCTGCCTGCCCTCTTTCTGCAAAACACTATCTTAGCACTATAACAGCACTCTTAAAAATATATATTTAAACTTTTATACATGAAAAAATAGTAAAATTAATTGTTTTGAACCTCTTTGAAACATAAGTCATAATAAATGGCCCATCTGTAGTAGTAGTTATTTTAGTTTTTTTTACTGTTACTTGATGTGGGTGGGTTTTCCTCCAGTCCTTATCCTCTTTTTTGGGGGGGGGGTGACCAATCTTTAAACATTGACAGAATGAGTATAAAACAGGAGCTGATGTATTGCTAATACAGGCATTGTGTTTTTTATTTGGTTCTGTTCATCAGATCAACACTGAGGGGATTGCTGGAAATATGCATCTCCAGAACTCATCTTGTATCTTCAGGGTTTAAACAAACCAGTAAACTATCAAAGATGGGGCTAAGAGCCTGCTTTCATAGAGGGTTTAGAGATGTGATACTTGTTCAAATAATGAAGCACACTTTGAGATGTCTCTCCTCTATAACATTTATGAATTGCAGTTGTAAGGAATAATTTAAGTTAATCAGCTGCAGCTAACATGACCATTCCACTGGCAGTGTGTGTGATTTTTAATCAGTAAAAAGAACCGCATGCACCAGCTAAAAATGAGAAGCTACTACCTGAACTTTTCATGCACTTTTCTTTAGGAAGTTATCTGCAGTAACTTCAGATCATTACCATCTTAGAGTCACATTGATGAGGGTAATACTGTGTTTGCTGAGTAGATAACTGCAAAGGATACTGTGACACTAGTTTATATTACTAACTGCAAACAGTGTTTTCTCCTGCAAAACTCTTGCTGTCCAAATTGATGCAACAAGGAAAGTTGTTTGAGTATGTGTGTGTCTGGCAGTGTGCAGAGGGGTGGGGACTGACATCTTGACTGACACTGAGGGTGCTTTCATACCTGCCTTGTTTGGTCTGGCCTTTGGACTTTCCAGTTTGATCCAAAACCAAGTTATCAGGTGGTTCATGATCTGGACCAAACAGCGGAGCCTTGGTCTAACCAAAGAGGTGGTCTCGTTCCAGATCAATCTGAGCCATGGTTCGGTTTGTGTCCAACGTGAAGCAAAGGTTCGGACCTCCATACCAATGACAGGAAGTAACAGAAGGCAACCTGGACAACAAAAACCAAGATAACTGTTACCAGAACAAACAATAAGCCAAAGAAGAGAGAGAGGGAAAGAGGAGACTAAATGGCTTATTAACAGACTTTAATAAGGGCCAACTAGAAAAAAATTAATCAAAATGCTGGAACTTTTCTGTTGTTTTCAGTAATATTAATACTATTATATATTTCAATAATATCAAACTACATAGATCACTTTTTATTGTTCTTCATACAGTGACATCAAGCTACAGAAAAAGGCATTTTCAAAGCACTGACATCAGACACCTGCCTGCCAATAAACCAATCAATATATAAAGACATGCAACCCAGGTACTTGATGAGAATATGACGTGGGTTTGTCATGTAAAGTCTGCTAGTCCATTTGCATAATTGCATTGTAACACGAAAATTGCTGAGATTCTTTGCTGAGGCAGTGATGCACACAGTGTCTCACAGGTTTTTATGTTATGAGTGGTGTGGAAATATATTTTATTGTCTCATCATAGAAGTATGGCCCATGAATTAGACAACAGTGGGCTGCTCGTGTCTATATTATTAATAGGAAACCCTGCACTTGATAGGGTTCATTTCAGATGATATTTATCAATATATGCCATAACTTGATGAATTTATCATGGAGGATGATATATATCCCAGGGGACATCACACCCTGTGTACCAATTTGGACATCATCAACAGAACTGTGATAACTTAATAATCTTCTATTAAGCTGGTTAACCAACATCTGAAGCACAGCTTGTTTAGTGTCACACTGTGCATTTACTGTGTTCATTCTGTCCCCATAGCTCAGGTGCGTCTGTAATTTGGCCATCTGTTTGGTGAGAAAATTTGCACATTTTTGCTGATTGTGATATGTGCAAAGGATTTTACTATTAAGTATTTTTATACTATTTTATTTATTACCATTGTATGTGTTTGCATTGATTGTTTTTTTATCCTTTTATTGTACATTGTGTTCACTTTGAGTTAACATTTTAGAGTGTTCAGTAACTGTTCCCTGAGAGCAGAATCTTTTTCGTGTTG
Organism: Acanthurus lineatus; assembly: GCA_029814665.1. Classification (NCBI taxonomy): domain Eukaryota; kingdom Metazoa; phylum Chordata; class Actinopteri; order Acanthuriformes; family Acanthuridae; genus Acanthurus; species Acanthurus lineatus. The sequence goes on along the minus strand of JAPZDV010000009.1, from coordinate 22,346,737 downwards.
TTACTTTTAAGCTTACAAATGCTTGAGTCTGTGTGTACTTTCCCCCTTTTTCCTAATTTTCATTTGAGATTTCATAAGGTAACTAACTCAACACTCTTCAAAACAGATGTGTCTGTACCAGGGTGACGTCCTCTACACTGTCAGTGCTCTGAAAAGGAGTTGGAGTTGTTTTGTTTTTATTAATATTGGGTATCTCTCATAAAAAATCAACAGGCTTTGAGAATGTGGCAAAAGAAAAAAATCATCCGAGGAAACAAAGAAATGTAGAATTTCCACCTTGCAGCAGTGTAACTCGAGTTAACATGCTCAGTTGGACAGTCAAACACTTTGGTCCAAAATTAAAATAGAGCCATAACTATATACAGGGTTTCCAGTATCTTCTATAGGTGCTCATGGACTCTAAAGGATGTCAGCATACACCTGGTGACCTTGATATCTATCTATCTATCTATCTATCTATCTATCTATCTATCTATCTATCTATCTATCTATCTATCTATCTATCT
>JAPZDV010000009.1:22313703-22345297 GCA_029814665.1 Acanthurus lineatus | reverse complement strand
TGGGGCCTCATCTCGACAGAAACCGGTTTATTGTTGCGGATCTTAATGGAGATCTTCTCTCTCGTCCGTGAATCGTCTTCATCTCGTCACACGTGTTTCTTCTCTGAGGAACTCGTCTGGATCTCAAAATGAAAAACTCATCTGGAAAAACATCTGGCTCATGTGTTCGACCACACGTTCTCATCTGGAACGTCAGAGGGAAAAACACTCATCCTGATCCGAACGGGAACGAGTCGAGTCTCCCGGGAATCATCTGACTCCGAGTGGCTGCAGGGAAACAAAGTGTGTGTTTGGTTCCTCTGATGATGTTTGATGAGCAGAAGATGCTTCAAAGGCAGAAGAAGAAGCTCTGAGGAGAGCTCAAGGTGCTCATTGTGTCCAACCAGTGCAGCTGCTGTCTGTCATCTGAGCGATGACAGACAGCAGCTGCACCGTCACATGACTTTTATCTCTACATTTTTCCGTCTCTTCCATGTTTTTTTTTTTACCTGTAACCCCCCCGCGCCCCCCCAACCCCCCCATGTGTCTGCTGCTCATTATGTTTCCTGATCATGTTCTGCTTCACCTCCCTCATCTGGATCTTTAATTAACTGCTCCACCTCCCTTCACCTCCTCCCACTCATTTCTATCTATCTATCTATCTATCTATCTATCTATCTATCTATCTATCTATCTATCTATCTATCTATCTGCCTGCCTGCCTGCCTGCCTGCCTGCCTGCCTGCCTGCCTGTTTGTCTGTCTGTCTGTCTGTCTGTCTGTCTGTCTGTCTGAACTAAATTACTTACATTTTCACAATATTTCATCAGTACAACAGTGTGGTGTCATACTCACCACTCTAACTTTCTAACTTTCTTTTGAGCAGAAATAGTTTTTATTACCAATGTCGCCCCCAGTTTTGCTTTCTTATTGCTGTAAAGCTACCACAAATTAAACTCAGCTTTTCCTGCAGCGTTGTTTCAAAATGGTGTCCTCCAGCAACTTCAAATCCTTCTCAGTATCTGTAGAACTTCAGCACACAGTGTACTTAAGGGATGTGTGTTATAATAAGTCGACCAATAAACAATTATACAGATATTCTGATCCTACTCAATATCTTTTATCTTTTAACCTTCCTTTTATTAATAGTCAACCTTTACTTGTTCATATTATGTACTACTGCTTTGGAGGAGACATATTAGTTTTTTGCCTCCAGTTTATTTTTACAGTGACAGCTTTGTATTCTGGAGCTCTTAAACTTCAAACTTGATGCAGCATGATTTAAACATTATACTCAAGATTTGGGTTTAGGTCTGATACTGTCCCACATTGAGGGATAAATCACTGTAACGATAAGCATCACTGTGACTGCAGAGCTTTGATCAGTGGCATTACAAATGTAAAGTTATGATCAGCAGTTTGCATATGTGACATATCCCCTTAGTTTAGACTTGTTAATTGATTATACAGCATTGCTACCTCCAATGGAACCAATTGGTGAAAAGTGCTTTTCAGCTGATTTCAAGCAAAAAACTCTGAACGTTACCAGGGGCCTTTATTTAGAAACTTACTAAAAGTTGCATACTCTACTCTCATGCATACAAATCTGCATGACAGGAGAATGTGTGAACCGTGCTGCAAACTCTAGACCAGCTGTTAAAATGTGCGGCAGTCCTGCAAACTCTGTAATAATAACATTAATTTATTATTATAAATCCAAGACAATCCAGTCAGCTCATCACATAGGTTCACTTCAGCTGACAAGAAAGAAACACAAAGAATGGGGTGATGTTAAGTAAATATGAAGCTTATTTCTACTCACAGGCCAGTGCTTTCACAATCACTCAATAAGTTAGCTAGCTAGTCATGCTCCATCTCTGTGATCATAATGGTCTCAGATCATTCTCAGGATAATCTGTAGCAATATTTCACATTCACTAACTTACCAAGTTGCTTGTTTTCACCCGTTCTTCAGTACAGCCATAAGCAGCACATAAATGTGGCATCTTCTCTCTCCGCCTGCTGGCTCTAGTGTTGCCTAAACCAAGATTGCAACCACACAGACGCATGTAAAATCTCAAACACGGCAACTAAGTGTCCTTGTATCTCTTATCGTGCTGGGGTGAGGTGCTGCCTACTTTTTGGAGCCTTATCAGTCATACACTAACAAGGTTTGTTAATGAGCATGTGCACACTCTGTGGTGTGTTCATCAACCAGACAATGGCCAAAAGGAAGCTAACATCAGTGCACTAATGCCAGTGACACGGAAACACATGGAGCAGGGAGAGCTGGTGTTTGTGTGTGTGTGTGTGTCTCAGCCTGTACTGGCGGCACTCAGCCATGTGTGGGCTGCCTTTGTGTGAGTGTGCGTGTTTGTGTGTATGTCTGTTTCTGTGTTTCCCGCTGCTTGTGTGGAAGTTTGTGTGTGTGTGTGTGTGTGTGAGTATTTGTGTGTATGTCAAGGACCCCCAGAGAATGCTGTTTTCCTCATTTGTGGTGACAAATAGGCAGCCTGTGGAGAAAGTTGACCCTTGACATCTCATTTGGGCCTGATAGATGGGCGCAGTGGCAGAGTGCTGATTCCCATCTGAAGAAATGACCAGGTAGCACACACACACACTCTCTCCTCAAAAAAACCTCCTCCAACACAGAGTGGCTATCTGGATGTGAAGGCTTTACTGGACATGCACTGGGTGGAGGAAAAGCCCAATGCTGTTATTTTTTTTCCTGTGTTTTCACGTTCATGGTAAAGTGTATGTCAGACAGGATGTGTGACCGGGACAGATCTGATTGAAAAGATATTCAGTTTGGTTTGTTTCTGTTCTGTTTTCTTCTGTCAGCAGAAACCCAGTGGTTCTTTTAATCAGTGTGACAGGAACTAGTAGTTAGCCAAACCATAATGTTTTATGGTGCAGATTTGCCAAAATGTGAGCAAATATAGACTTACAAATTGGAGGTTAACATTATTTGGACCTCATTAACTGATAGTTTGCAGTCAAAAATGACCAAGGGACCTTTCAGATTTTTGTTAATAGCTTCCACGTATTTGCTGTAGACTCTGCACTATTTTTTAATGTTCCCCCAATCCTTTTATATCCTCAAGTTTTTTTTTTTTTAAATATCATGCTATTGTCTAATGAGCTATTTCAGCTCGTATTTTCTTGCCATCAGTGCCCTCCAGCTGAACCACACTTCCCATCCTGATATTGGAGCCTGGCACTGTGCTGCCTTGATAGAAGATCTTAAGTTTATGTAAAAAATGAAGCACTGTCAGCCTCAGGAACAGACAGATTGGTGCTCTGATACCTCGAATATCTTGCCTATCTGCTCTCAGCAACCTTTGGGTGCTGCTTTTCTTTACCTTTTCCTCCCTGTCAAACTACTGTCAGGTGGAGGTAATCACCACACTTGGCACTGAATTGGAGTTAGAAGGAAAACATTTTGCCCAGCTTAACAGAACCTTTCATATTTCTAGAAAAGGGAAAGCAATGCTACTAGAAACTGATTTCATTTGTGAATAATGATCGACAGAAATGATCATTAATGCTCTTCCTTCCTAAAACATCATCCCTCACATTTTTAACACATTCGTCCAGTTTCTCATCCCGACTGCCGCCACACTCCCCAGAGGCTTTCTAATTAGAGGCAGCTTCACCAGTGGACTGTACTGATGCCACAATGATATTTATACTCCAAAGCAATAAACTGTTTGTTGGCAACATCAAGAGTCACTTGCAGTCTTCCTGAGACAATAATAGAGCAGAGAGATAAGACAAAGCATTTGATATGCAAATCAAAATGGAACACGAGGCAGAAGGAGGGACAAAACCAAAGAGTGAGTGACATCAACAGAGAGAGAAAGACGTCCACTTTGCGTTTATGGGCGTAATGAATGGACAAATACATGAATTCTCCTTATTTAGATCGTGTTCTTTATAGCAGAGCTATCTTTAAGAAAAACACTTTACAAAACAAGAACACCTAGAAATCCACTCAGGCAGGCGATACTGTCAAGGTAGTCCATTAAAAGAAAGTATAGACTTAGCCTTGACCTCAAGCTGTTCATACTTTAAATTGATCAAAATTCTTTTGTATTTTTTGCCTTTAAGTAATGCCCAAAAATACAATATGATGTAATATAATTTCCTGCTGTAATTTATATATTTATGATCAAGTATACATGCTTTTTCATAAGAAATATTTGATCTTAATTCTGAAAGTTCAGGTCCGTAAGGAGTAGGTGTGATTTTAACATTGAGATTAATATTATAATTGATATACAGACTATATGGGATACAGTTCAATGCAAAAGAGGTCCAATTCTCCTTTATGATATAACACTTCCAGGCAAAATCATTAAAATATGCAATAATTAAGCGTTAGGGTTAATGTTAATTGAGTGTTAATTGAGTGTATTCCCACTGGCTAGCTAATCCATATCCTTGTCAACAGCCCTGCGTGTATGTTGGAGGGAACACATGACATGACAGGGTAACAACATGAGTTTGGAGAAACAGGCAAACTGTGCCGGATTTATTTAATATGCCTAACTTTCATTGCACGGTCAACTTTAAACCAGTGTTGCTAAAATATATCCCCTTATTATACAACAATTAGCTTGGCTAGTCATGGATGTAGAGTCAAGAGCAGACAGATGATCAGTTCTTTCACAACAGATTTTGTGAATATGTGAATGCCATAATGTCACAGCTGAGTAAAATGCAGTTACAAATCTTTGCAGAGATGCAGTTAAACTTGTAGCGCAATTAGTGCTATTTGTGCAATTTGGTCACATATTCAACAAATAGACATTACCATTATGTAAACAGTGCTCTTTGCATAGTTTGGGCCAGGGCATTAGGGTTTTTAAAGTTCCTGCTAATACAAACCCAACATTTTTTACTGCTGCATGTTAAGATTTAAAGTATTTATTTGGAGAAACACAAGATGATTGTTATCATTAAGTAATTACAAGAAATGCAAGCAGTCAGTGAGTTTAGTTCTTACTACTCTCATTCATCACAAGCGCATCTATGAAGTAAATCAACAGTCATTATGGCCTTTTTTTTTTTTTTTTTACAGTGCATCAGGGTGAAATACAGAAGGGATTAATGGAACAAGGAGGAGCAGCCACAGTAGGCTGTTGGATGAAGAGCTGCAGGTGACAGGCTGCACACCAGCTGTGTATACTAACATCACAATTCAACTTTTCCTTACTTACTGAAGTCAACAAGCACAAGCAGATAGCCTGCAGAAACTGTCATTATGTAAGTTTGCCACACTAACCTATTAATGCCACACAGAAAGTCCTACATTAAAATTCCTTCTTAACGTAAGGAATGAAAGAGACACATTTAATTACGATGAAGGGGCACTGGTCACTACCAATATGTCATAGCTAGTAGGTATATTTATAGGTATTTTCCTGGCTTAATACTGCATTTTGCTGATTAGTCAAGGTGTGAGATGTTTTATTACAATAAAAATCCTCAATATTACACTAAGAATAGCTGCTTGAGTAAGTCATAAAGGTAATAAACATTGTTTGAATCAATACCGTCAGTTATGAAAAAGGTCATAAAATAAAGTGAGTCCTCAGAAGAGTTCCACCGCTGATCTTCGAAACGGAGCATTTACTTTTAATGACACGTTTTGATTTTGGAACCATTGGTAAAACCCTGCAGGAGGACCTTAATTCAACCCTAAAACTCAGAGGTAGCCCGTGAAGGACAGCTGGATTCATTGTATGTGATGTAGATGTTTTTCTCACAACACTTGAAAGCCTTGGAGCAACATATTATATAAATTGCAGTTTGGATGTTTTGCCTGCTGATAACGGAATATAGCATATATTATATGCATTGCAGTTGAGTCTGGACAAAATAATACCATGACCTTGTCCTTTTCTTACTCTAAGAAAGCGAATGACCTAGTCTTAGTTAGGTCTCAACTGGATTAAAAACAGGACTGCAGCATTTGTGTCAACCCAACAACAAAAGATAACTCTGAGTCAAAAATACCACTGAGTCTGTGGATTTTTTTTTTTTTTTTAGATATAATTACAACTAAAAAAAGCCCCTGTAGATGAGTGAATGCTGCTGGTGCTGGGGGCAGAGGGAATAATTAAAATCTTTAATTTAGAGTCATTCAACTGCAGGGAGTTTTGGACATCCAGTTGTAAATTTCAAAGAGGCAGGACATAATACAAGAAACATTTGTGGTTTCAAGCTTTAAAGAGACAAGCAGCTGCATGTCATCCTTGTAGCAAAGACGATCAGTAATATGTCTATGTAGAGATGGATAGACGGCTGGATGGTTGGATGCTTGGTTCACAGTATAGTCAACTAGTCTGCTTGTCAATTATCAGAGACACCGCTTTATGCTGTACATTGCTGTAGACTAAATATTTGTCTGCCATTTTAGCACAGTACAGTCATAAAACAGTGGTAATGCATCTACAGCAGGTTGGGGCACCGTGGGTAGTTGTTGCTGACAAGTCATAGTTGTCAAACAAGAATTAAACATTGCACAGTGTGGCTCCAAAGCGGCAGACATGCAGTGAGAGCAAAGGGTAGAAAGAAACATGGCTGTACATCTCAGCATTACAATCAACAGTGTGGAAATGCTTTTCCTAGGCAGACAAGCTCATTTGAACCACTACTTCCTACATTATACCTTGTTAAACAACAAAATTTAAGGTGTGAGAGAAGAAAAGAGTTACTGCTTTTTTTGCTTGATCCTACAAACAGTATCTACAATTCAGACAAACTTGCTTGGGGTTCAGTCCAATCAGGTCACAGCTCATTTGTAAACAGAACTGCTATTTCACTCACTCTCAAGTTGGTCCCATTAGTTACATTAGTTAGTATTACTGGTTGTGTTAGAGAACTTTTTTATGAGAATTGATGATTGTTATTTGGTGAACAAAAAATTATATATCCAGGATTAACTAGCCAGTTAATTGTCTTAGTCAGTGACTACAGATGACTACTCAAATGCAGTAGTCATGAATGTCCTGTGGATTGATAGTTAAGACATTGTAGGAAATGATGCATATCAGTGAGCAGAGTCACAAGATTTCATTTACCTGAATAATGCATCAATGTGATAATATATCTTAAAGGTATTTAATTTTTTTTGGATTATCATGCTTCAAACACTCACATCTCTTAGTTAAATCTATAAATGATTTGTCAAGTAACTGTAAAAAATCAATTCTATCATCATTTAGTGCATGGCCATATTATGATATGGAAATGGTTTTACGGTGATTTTATCCTTTTCAGCTCTGTGAAATCACATCACAGTTAAAAACACTTTTTTGGCCACAATGACAAGGCTTAAAAACTCACAGCATACTAGCTGCTCAGCAGTCTTAGACACAGTTAGAGACTAGCTGGTGAAGGTACTGGAGAATTTGGCAGAAAAAATTAAAAACAAGTACTGCGAGTCATGAAGCATAAATAGAAAAACAGAAAAGAGTCCAGGTATGTCCCTTAGGAGATAAAAAATAGAGTTAGAGAGGGTGAATATTGGACTTACAGTCATCTGTTAGGTGCAAACTGGACTCCAAACGTATGATAGTGTTAGTTGGTGCATGCCGAATATGTATAAAAGCAACTACTATCCAGTTTGCCATATAAACATTGTCCATCCCTTTACTTGAAAATTTTATGATTTTTTTGTAAACAGTGTCACAGCTCATGTCAATCAGGTTATTTTGTCTTTTTAATATTTTAAAATACTGAAAAATAGCAAAAAAACACAACAATAAATGTCTTTTTATTCTGTAGTCTACCTCAATGCCAGGGTGTGTTCTTCTCCTCATGATAATGCTCTTTGGTGTGAATTTGAAAGAAAGGACCTGGATGTCTGTTCAGCAGACATCATCCTGCTAAGGGTTCATCCTGGGTGCACTGTACCTTTAAATTTGCATTGAAATAAGATGGCTCCCCCATTTCAGTGCTTTATCCTCTCATCCTCTCACAAAAGTTCCCAATCTCTCCAGCCTCATAATTATTCTCCCACCATCCTTCCCTCTAGCTTTAAATGTAAGCCGGCTATTCTCTGGCCTATCTAATCCAAACTTAATCAGAGGCACACATACACTGTCACTAACAGAGAGGAGAAGAGACAGGGAGATGGCAGCGAGGAGGAAGAAATGTTTGCAAAAAAACAAAGCATGATTGTGAGGGAGAAGGGTTGAGCAAAAAAATACCGGAGGAATTACAAACATGGGAATGCAGAGATGAGAGAGTTTGAGTGACAGACAGGAGGACAAGAGAGGAATGAAGAGAAAGGAGCACAGATGGTTGTTACCGATGACAAGCAGCTAAACAGCACACCAGGCACGATAGGAGCATCTATGCCAGGGAAAAGAGTGGATCTATGGTGTGTCCCTTTTAAATGGTTGTTGAATAATTTGCAAATTGAAAAAATGGAAATCTGAAAGTGGTCTTTTAAGAAAAAATCCTAACTCAAGGTTTTGGTTTTGGCTTACTCTCTTTTCACAGAGCTTTCAATTGTATCTTATGGCCCTCATCAAAGCAACATTGGACCCCATAAAGCCCCCCCAACACTGCCCCATCATCTTATGCACTAATCCAGTCTATTCTTTGCATTCAAAGTATTCAATGGCAGTTAAAGGGGTTACGCTAACGCCTGCATCATTTGCACTTATCACACCCAAAACTACCTCTGAATCCCTTCCAACTTCCAGACAGTTGGCACTGAGCAATAGTGAATCACTGACAGAAACAGAAATAGTTGCGTTGTTGTGCGTCCTTAACCAAAAAGCAGGCAACATTATTTAAATTGAATGATGATTCACAGAAAGATTCCATAAAAAATATTTTTTTTATCAAAGAAATTGTTATGACAATATTGGATCTTAAATTATATTTATTGAGGTATTAAAAAGATCTTGAAAGCATTATATTTAGACATAAAATTGTTTAAATAGCATGCAGTTATTTCAGTGACACTTGACATTTATATTTGCATTATAGCTTGTTGGTCACTGGTGCCTCGCATTCCCTGTATATTCACCCTGTATATATATACACTGACTTAAGTGTTTGCTGCATGGTCGTTTAGTGTATTTAAAGTAATTTTTAGATCACATCTTTAATATACAGGTAAACAATATTAAACATTAATAGATAGAAGAATAAAGCTCACATTTTTTTTAATCTGCAATGATGATGGTGATGATGGATTTACATTATTTAGAACCTCATCAAGGTTGGTTAATGTATTTTGCTCAATTCAGGGAAAGATTTCACTGGAAAATCCCCTTGGCATTTTCACCTTGACCAAATGATTAACGCTTCCCTGGCATCACGCTGAGGGAGATAAAACCCCATCCTCGGGAAATGGCAAGCAATTAAAAGTTTATTAGCCATTTAAGACCAAAAATAATTACTGCTCCAGCACCATTGTGTTTTAGAAAATAGCTGCCGGCTGCAATCATAAGCTGCATGTACTTACTCATGTACACAAGAACACTCTGCACTGCACTGCAATCACAATGAAGTGTGAGGAACACACACACAAACACACACAGACACACACACACATAGTCCACCAGCCTCTCCAGCAGAGAGAGGACTTGCATTAAACCAGCATGAAGCTATCTGCTGAACTGCTGAGCCTCCTCAACCTAAACACATGCCCTTTATGAAGGGTTTCCTTTTGATTTCATCTCACTGTACACATTAGCCTGTGGCCTCTTTTCTTGCATATTCATTCCTTAAATTTCCCATTTGGCTCTAGAGAAGGATATTATCTGCATATTAATCAAATAAGGTCAAAGCAGGCCCTTCTGTAATTATACAATTTGCTCGTTAACGGGACAAACTTTAGGGCCAATATAAAACGTGTTAATGTTGAAGCTCCTGGTGAGTGTCACAACTCAGTCTCTGTAAGCTAATCAAAGAGGAAGACCACACAGAATTTAAAGTAATAGCAAAAAGGGAGAGAGAGGAGCAACCTCAATACATCAAGTAAGATGGCTCTGCACATTGGACAACCTGCAAAGTGAGAAAACATGAGATAGCAAGAGAACATACATAGAACAATCTTTAAACATTTGAATTTCAATAGAGTAAAATACATTTTGATTAGGAATAAAACTTTATATACACACAGTTATAGGCAAATACTTATATGAGCAGCTGTACCTGTGTGTATACATACATGCATACCAAGAAAATATGTGCAGTATGTGCAATGTCAGCGTAAAGTTTCATTTCATTAACATATAGTAGAGTGTGAGAGAGGAATTGAGGAGTCTCATGGCCTGAGAATAGAATATTTCTTTAGTCCAGTGGTACAGCAGTGAACACTTTTGTATCTCTTGCCAGAAGACAGCAAGGTAAACAGACTGGGTAGGATTGGTATTGTTGTTCAGTATCCTTGTGGCTCTGTGCAGGCAAAATTTAATGGTGAATCAGGCATTTGGCACATGTCTTGCTGCAGTTGCATTTTGCTACAAATGAATTGCAATTAAGTTATATATAAGGGGTAATAATTCAAAAGCTTTTTTACCTACTCTTTTGGTTTAATACTCTACAAACCTGTACAAGACTGCAGAGTGTGATACAGCATCATTTACGCAGCGTCACTCTCCGAAAGGTTAGGGCAACTGCTCCTTTTTCAGCCATTACAAAACTGACAATATGCTTCACCACAGCCAGGATGAGGAAAGAGAGGAACTGACTCAATATGCCATGAAGTTGGCTGTGACCTTCTAATTATCTATTGCTCCTACTCCATCATTGTGGCACACTGCATCACAGATCTGCATCTGGTAGTGTTCACCAAATTACCCCGAAATTTTGCACATCTACATGAGCTCCAGGTGCAAAGAAATTACTCTTGAGTTTATGTTGTGCCTAGACTGCCTGAAATAGCTCACAAAGACTCTGCATTGTTAGTAATGCAGCCAGTGATGGAGTTGTTGTCAGCATGCCATTGAGTCCTCTCCATGTCGGGGGTTGCAGACATGGATGTTCAGCGTAAACAGGAGGGAGCAGAGTAAATAACCCTGGGGAGGTCTGTCTTTGAGCTCAGCAGTGGAGGAGGTGCGATCGCCAAACCAAACTGTGGGGTCTGTTTGTGAGAAAGTCCAATATCCAGTTGCAGAGTGTAGTACTCAAGACGAGAGCACCAATCATGTCACTGGGGAAGAACTGTTGTATGCTGAGATAAATGCACCAAACAGCATTCAGATATATTTCCAAGGTTGTTAAATAGCCACATACTCTTCACAAATTGACTGGCCAAGTATGTTTTGGTGTTAAACAGTGAAAAGCAAATGTGTAAAGAATACAAAAAGAGACTGTTTAGTTGAACAATAGACTATAAATATCCTGTCTAGAGGGTCAGTCTTATGCCTTTTTGCGTGATCCATTGCAATAAGACTACAAAGAAAATGACAGGCTTTTCCCCTGCATAGACCGTCAGATGGCACCTCATATGAACTAGCTTGTTTGAAGCATACTCAGGATTTTTAGAGTGACTGTTATACAACGTAGGTATGCCGGTGCCTGCACAGTGTATGTGTGAAAGCTAGAGGACATGTTGGTGTGCATATGTGTGTGTTTTTTTGAAGAGACTTTTAGTTCGGGCTGGCCTGGAGGCAGTTCTCTACTCTTCAACAGAATTTACTGTGAGGAGACAAGAGCCTGGCCTGCACTGCAAATACTATATATACCCCCTACTGTACACACACACACAAGCTACACACACAAACATCGTCTGTCAAGGCAGTATGTGCTGTAAAACTTTTGCAGGTCTGTCATCAAAGTAAATTCACTGAATTCACTTCTGGTTATGAACTGTATAAACAAAAAGCAAGATATTCTTATATAAAATATAAAACAGACAAAAGCAACAGCAGTGCATGCAGGTAGCTCCTTAAACTTGTTACTTTTTTGTATTTATTGGTTATTTTTTGATCAGCTTTACTGCTAAAACACATATAACCTAGGAGAGAAATACACCTGTCACTACTGGCAAAGGGAGCACTGGGTTTGGATTGAGAGCAGCAGATTTTTTAGATGATTACTGCACCTTCTGACCACCCAGTCAGACCAGCTGGATTGCTCTCAGGAGAGGAGCTGGGATAAGAGCCAGTAGCCCAGTCTCAGAAAGATGAAATGGACAAAATAGGACTCTTGCTGGTGAAGCAACAGAAAATCAAAGGCAGTTATCCCAACATCTTTGCAGAGATGTGTAGAGATCCACAGATTAAGATGTTGCACTCAAAATGTGGACTGTGTTCTGAGGCAACAGAGCAAAGGAGAATGGCTCAGTGTTTTACATTAGTGATGCACGGTGCTCAAACCAGTTAAAGCTGATGACGATGATTCTCAGATTATCAGATTTGGACTGAAACTTGAATTTTTTTGTGGAATCTTGTGTTGCACAAAAAAGGAATAAATTACCTTGTATCTTGTACTTTTCATTGTGTGAGAGCCATAAATAGTTTCTACTTCAACATTTCAAAAAAAACAGAGAGCAGAGAACACACACACACATTCACGCAGAGCTAAAAAAAAACAATCCAGAGCCTGCATAGAATAGGAAGTGAGGGCCAGGAAGGAGGGAAGAAAGGTGGAGGTGGGTAGATTGGAGATAATCTTCTTTAACATTTCTCTGTGCTTCTTCTGCAGTCTGCTGCTACATCACCCTTGGGTGTTGGTGTGGGGGTTTAGAACAAGCTGTCTGCTCTACTTGAAAAACAATCCATAATTTACCTTAAAGCTGCATTAAGGCAGATTAGCACTATGTAAAAATAAAGGTTAGTGAGCTAATGTTAGTTAAGATTCCACTGATGAAAGCAGAGAAGAACAGCCAGGAGATGGTACTGAAAATGCAGGAAGTGCTTAATTAAAAGACATCAGCTGGTGAGCAGAATCAAAATCACAAACATTCTCTTTGCAATGAATCAAACCACTGCATGGCCATATGCTGCTTGCAACATATAAAAAAAAACCTTAATGGATTAAATGCGGTGCTTCTTAATTAAAAATTATGGAATACAGGTGTCATTTTTTCCAGGAGCAGTTAAACTATTATAGGTTGGTTTGTTGGATGAATGATGTTGCCCTCAGGATGTGTATTGATTCTCACAGTGATCTTTGATCAGAGTAAATCTGTCCTGTCGGTAATTGGTATGTTTGTTTTGGTGATATAAGCAGTTAGAAGTCTGTGAGTCGCTGTTAAGTTGAAGTTGTTGTTATTCAAGGTCTGTAGAAGTGTTTGATTCCATTTGATTTCACAGGATAGCAGAAACTGTCTCATTTAATTGGGTTTTTTGTTTTTATGGGTGTATCATGTTCGGTCTCCTTCACATTTCTGTGTCTGTTTTCAGTCTTTACCATAGTTTTTACTTTCTTATTCCTCCATCTCTGTGTATATCTTGTCCTGTCCTCTCATTTCTTGCTGCCTTCATCTCTCTCAGGTCATTGATCTGCTGGTTTAATAGCTAGTAGTTTGGTTTCTCTCAAACATTTCATGTTTTTGTGGCTGGATATGAAAAATAGACTTTCTTTCCTCTATTGCCAGACACACTAGAACAAAATAAACACATATAAGCAAGGTGTAAAGGCGGAAATACTTATCTTTGCACTTATCTTTGCATTTCTCGATGGCCTGCTCTTGATCTGTGTCTGTTTTTAGTGTGATAATGTGAGTTAAGAGGAAAAACACAGTGGTTTTCTCTCTTGGTCACATAGAAATAAGGAGGTGTGATGACACAGATGGGGCTCTATATGGATTATATAACGTTTTTCCATGAGTTTGCACTTGTGTTTCCTCTTCTAAATGACAAAAGATGTAATAAAATCTCAGAGGTTTCACTGTAGCATCTTCCTCCACCTCTCCCTTGAGCTGCTGCCTGCTTTATATTCACATAACTAGAATTTATAATCATCTCTCACAGTGCAAAAATCTCACTCTGTCAATCCTGGAGGGTTGCAGCTGATAATGTAGCACAGTTTTTATTCCCTAAATTTAGACATATTCCCTATTATTTTAGTGTCTAAACAGTATATCATCCTTTTATTAGTTGGTCCAATATCTAGTCACCTCCCTTTGTGAGGGGAGGATAGTAGTTTTTTACATTTTGTCCTGAGTTTGACATGAAAATGTACATCTCAACCATAGGTCCTCTTACTGGGCAACTTAAAAGGTCTGTGTGTAGGATTTAGTGCGATCCTGCATTTAGACAAATTACAAACAAATGAATACCCCTTCATTAATCATCCCCTTCCAAACATGCATGCAGGAGTCCTTACGGTGGCTGCTGAACTCAAAGGCCCTCTCTAGAGCCAGTGCTTTGGTTTGTCTGTTCTGGTCTACTGTAGAAATGTGGTGGTGCAGCCTGACAGACTAATGGAAGAAGACAGCTCCCTCTGTAGAAACAAAGAGTTCATTGTAAGGTAATGAAATACAAAGATTCTCAGCTTCAGGTTGTTATACACTAACAAAACATGAGTGATTTATTCCATTTGTATGATATCCTGCCAATAGATTGTTCTTAATCTTACAAACTGGATCTTAGAAGCTGAAAGGAGAGAATGAATAATTGATTATCAAAATATCATTTTCTGTTTACCAGCATATTAATTATTCAGCTAATCGTTGCAGCTCTGCAGCTGTAGTGTGCACTAAGGCTGATGTTCTAATAAATATCCATTGTCTTCTTAGATAGTTGTGTGTTCATGTGTGTGGAAGTCTTTTTGAGTTACAGAAAAAGTAAGTCCCCTAAAACTGAAAAAAAAAACTATGTGTTTTACGGCACTATTGGCATTAAACAACATTCAATATATTCTTTAAAGCTTGTAGCTCACTCATATTTCTGTCACCACATCCGTTCCATGAAATTGGCTCCCAGCTGAGCAAATGATGATAAGGCCCTCCATCAATTGTGAAATGTGATTAAGCAAACAGAAGGTAAGTAATAATGTATGTTACATAAGCTGGTGACTCCAGCAGAACATACACAATGAACACGTTCACACTGACAAGTCAAGATAAATTAAGCAGGCAAGTGTTTTATTGTGGGTGTGTTGTAATGTGATTACTGGGTTTTGTCATAAAGTAGGTGTCAGGAAATCAGATATGGATCCAAATAAGCCTCACGCCTTACACCTATTAACTCAGAATGAGCTTTCTCTTTTTCACCCAAAATGCAAATTACTACAAATCCATCAAAAAAGCATTGTTGCTTCTTCTTTGACTTCAGGACACAGGCCATTGGAGGGAATAATTTGTGAGAGAAAGTCTGTGAATTTGTTGAGGAGAAAGGAGTTTATCAGTCTGTGTTCTGCTACTTGTTCAATTAGCGTACTAATTCAGAGGCAGTCTGACTGATGAGAGTTTTTAATTATAATTACACCGCAAGACCAGTATGATAAATGACTGAATTAAGAGGCCTAAAGTTTGATAAATGTTGTTGATTGCACAGATTGGTCCAATCAAGGCCAACACCATATCTGTTAGAGAAAGAGAGAGACAGAGACAGACAGAGAGAGACAGAGAGAGAGATGTGTGATTAAATAGAAAGGAATGAAGGTATGGCAACAGTTGCTGGAGCCAATTAGATGTGCATCTTAGAGATCTCTTAGAGTAAACCATGAACAATTTGACTTCTATCGTAGTACGTCAATGTCATTGTTTTAGTTGAGTGACTTAAGTGTGCTCAGTTCAACACAGTTATTATTGTGTAAGAGAGTTTTTGAAACTCAAATGGTAAGTTTATAAAAAGGGTCAGAAAACGGATGGCCCAGTAGTTACAGCAATGAGTAGCTCTGCTCACATGATTATCAGTGGACATGTATGAGGGAAGTCAGTGCTACAGCTGCATGTGAGACCTCATGTAAACTGTCAGATGTTAACAGGCTGATCTGAGTTCCATTCTTTGGTTAGGCATAACAACAACTGTTGAGTCAATAATGAATAATACTGAGCAGGAGGACTGATTGGTCCATCCTTGACCACTGTGGGCTTGTTGATATTGACAGCGTTGTGTCGGCAGATCTAATCAAATTTGTAAAGATACTTTCGATCCAGTTGAAGTCATTCTCATTCTAATTCTAATTCTCATTTTGAAAATGTTTGAAATTTACAGCTGATTGGTGATTCCTTTGTGTGTTACCATGGACAGATATGCCAATTAATAAGCAGCTTTACATGAAATAATCTTTGTTTTACAAAGTGCACTGACCTACAGTTCTTTCTGTAGCCTATATAGCCTGAATTGCCCTTAACTCTCCATTTAAGATCTCACTTAAAAAACACCCACTCAACAGTTGGTGTTCTCACAGGATTTGTGGGGTTTGTGCAGTCAGAGCTCCAGTGGTTACTGATCACAGGTTCAGTGAGTTGTCTAATGTATTTGCTTAGTCTAGATCCTTATCTTACGCCGGGCACAGAGTGGTCTGCAGCGCAGTGTAATTGTCATTGCTAGTTACCAACAAATATGACTATAATGTTAATGGCCAGTGCCATCATTGTATGATCAGCAAATATACATCAGAAAACAAGGTGCAGTTAGACAGATTGTTGGCACATTTCTGCCTCGGGCAGCAGACACAGGTTGCATCAGTTATCAACTGAATGGAGCCATATTGCCCTCTGCTTCAAAGGTGCTTTATTCAGGGAGTAAGAAGCATGGGCACATACACTAATTGTCTTTTATGTTAGGAATCTTCATGTGAGGATAAGTCATCCACTCACCACCCACCTACACTCCCATGAGCATTTCACTCATGCCTTAAATTATATCAGCACAAGTTTTCCAGACAATTTCTAGGGTGTTGTGTGTTCTTAGTCTTGATGTTTGAGTGTTTTCTTTAATAATACACTTGATTGATTAGAGAGGCTGTTTTCAGAATCCTAATTTTACATGTTTCCGTGTAAACAGTTCTGTCAGTACAAAAAATATTTTGGGACATTAAACAACTGGACTTTCAAACAGAAGAAACTCTCCTCAAAACAAGCAGATCTCCAGAGGTTCAGAGGTTGAGATTTTTTGAGGAGAAAAGCTGCTTTACTATAAACGATATCACTGTATAAACCTAGACTGTCTGTGTAATAGTAAGTTGTAAGTAAGTAAGAATTTCATATTTCAAGTCTCTGTTATTGCAATACTGGGACGTAACCTTGAACTTTGAAACTTGGGTCTATGGTAACAAACCAGAGACCAGAAGAAGGAATAGAGATATGCAACAAGCTGCCATGAGTACACCTCTTTTTTGTGAAGATTGTAATGTACATTGTATAATAATCTTTATCATCCCTAAAGTAGTTTGGTTGTAGGTATAATGGCTTGACCATGCAAGTTGAGGGGACAGCATTGCTGAGAATAACTGGATTTGTTGCCGAGCCAAGCAAACTCACCTGGGTTTTGGGTAAGGACTGCATACTTTTGTTGTTTGGCAAAAAAAGGCATTTTGTATGCATTGCTTCCTAGTAGCTGGAAAAGCAATAAGGCTCAGTGGTTAAAAAATGAAAATCCTTTGGGCCTAATTACATATCATTTTAACAGTACTACCTCTGCCATTGCCTATAAATGGAAAGCTCATCTGGGATATGGACCAGTAAAAAGGGGCTGAGAGATGCACCCTGTTGTTTAGGGCTCATTACAAAAGGCTTACCGAGTGAGCTGTGCCTCTGGATGGTGGAATGACTTGCTTTTCATTTTGGCACCCATGTTAACAGAGTAGAGCAGACACACAGAGCCCAGCTATTCAGTGAGGTGCACACATGCACTGCTACAGCAGCCAGCATGTCCAGGTCAAAAGCCTTGGCTTAATGTTGGTGGTGTTAGCATCAGCTGCAGGAAAGGTCGAGGTCGAGGTCTGAGAGGACTAAACTAAACTCTGGGTTTGGTTTAAAAAAACCATTGGTGATCAGTTGCTTTGTTTTCTGTCGCAGTTGGCAGCACTTTTGATAACTATGACTAATGGTAGTGCTTGATGGTTGTTTGATAGACGCCCATTTGTGCATTTTAAATTTGGACATTGTGGTTTGTATTGATTTGTGTATAGCGGCAAAATGCCTGGCTGTTTCAGTACAGACAATTAAACCCCTTGTTTGTAACTTGCTATGGGCTGTTTTTTTGTGTGTATTTTGTGGTTACAGTGGAATATAAACTGTAATTTCTACATTTTTCAAACCCATGGCTGTTTTGCTGTTTGTGTTTTTGACAAAAGCTATTGACAAGGAGTCCAGGTTCGCAGCTCAAAAGGGATTAACTTATTGAAAAAAGCTTAAACTGGTACTGTGATTACATGGATCAATCAGTTTTGCAAATACTGTCAGATCAGTAGAAAGATAATTTGAAAAAAATGGCAAGAAAAGTACAAGGAAAGAATACAAACTCTCAACTTCACTGCTACACTTTTTTTCTAAATAAGCACTTTTCTTAAGCTTGTTGTCATGTCTTGAATAAAGTCATTATTTGACTTAAAATGAGAAAATATTTATTTATTGCAGTTAATTTGCACTGTTAAAGCACTAAACATCATTTTCTAAACCAATTACTCTATGGCCCAAACCCATTTTTTGAGGAGAATGTTTTGGAAAAATGATAAATCATTTCCCCATAATTACACACAATTTGCAGTTATGATTTAGTCTTTTGGAAAAACTTTTAACATATTTTTTATTCAAAACTCATTTTGCACTGTTATGCATAATGGTTACTACAGGCAGCAGAAGTTACAGACAGTTACAGCACAGATGTCATGTCACGCACAATAACTCCAAAACTGATCACACTTGTTGCTAATGATGTTATAATACCAATATCAACCAGTTTGGAGGTTGTAGAGGGCTTAAGCCACCAATGAAGGCAAATAATGTGAGAGGCAGAGAGAGATCACGTGAGCAAGAAAGATGAGAGAGAGGTTAAAGGAACAAGGAGGGAAAAGTAGGACCAAGAACAGTGTTTTCAGACAAGAAACATGCAACTGTCACAACCATTTTTTGTTCATGGCATGACAATGAAGGAAGCAGGACAAATCTCTCTCCATTCTCTGCCTCTCTGAGGCCACCATAATCACAGAAATGTTCCTTCAAAACAATGCCATACACCCCGTGAAATATATCAGCGTTTTGTTAAAGAAAATGCAAGGAATCAACAGTTAGTCTTTTCACTGCCGACCACAACCTTCAACACAAAAGTTCAGACCATTCTGCTCACAAGAGTGGGCACGAAGCAAGAATATAGAATACCCTTTGTGTAAGACTCAGGAGGGGTCAGAGAGCAATGATTTCAGTATTTGCATGAGTAAAATCATACACATTCACTATTGATTGTTCACAGTACAACATTACATAACTACTAACTAACGTATGAAATGTTCAGCATGACATTTTCATAATAATATCTGTAAATCCTGGGTGAATACACTCATTTTTACGATAAAATGAATTTAAGCCAATTTGATAGACAATAATTTTCAAAGTCTAATATAATGTTCAAATTTTTTTAAAAAAAGTACTGCTCTTTAACTCTTTCACATCCAACGTATCACAGCTGATCCAATGAAGTGACTGACTAAGCACAATTCATAGAGATTTAAGGGTTTGAATTTTAGATTTTTTTGGATATGGTTGGCAGTTTTTGATTTCTTTGATTATGGACCAATGAATTTACCAATGCAAATATACAGTTTTGGCCTAATATTTTTCTGTTAAAAGATTTTCCATTAAGTTATTTCAAATAGGGCCAAAAAGGGTAGATATTTGAAGATTAGTTCAATAAAAGGTTGATGACAGAAACATAAATATGCTTTTTTTTGGGAGCATACACATGTTCGACAGAAAGTCACCTTTTAACAGAAAGTGCGTGCAACACAGGGTTCTCTGGAAAAATTGTGTTCAAAAAACAGCGATGTACACATTTGTAATCAAGATTGTAAAAATAACTCAAGCTTGAAAAGTAATAAAAAATATAACTTGAACATCATAACAACACCTCATAAAAATATCAATATTAATAAGCCATGTTGTAATTACCAATCACAAAATGCTCCCATATTACAGGCCTTTACATTTGTGCAGTTATTCAGCATTTGTAGTATGATGCTCATCTTTTTTCTTTTTTTAAGAAAAATCTTTCAGTGTTAGGCTCAAGCTAACTTACTGACAGTGTTAGGATGTCATGGAGGTGAGAGTCAGACAGTGAGCTTATCAGCACACTCTTGTTTAGATTCATTGAACTGAAAGCCTGCTCACAAAGGGTACTTGCAAAGGGACAACCTGTGCGTGTTAGTGAATATATGTCTGAAGAAACACATCTGTAGAAAGTCCAGTAAAGGAAGAACTCTGAACAAATGAGACACAACTGGATTAGAGAACCAAGCGGAAGTTCATGCAGTCCTGTTTGAAGCTCCTCACTGACTGTGTCCACATTAACAGAAAAGGACTGAGTGAACATCTCTGTCAGTCTCTGATAAATGGCTTGGGTTGCGTTCTGTTGTACTGATGATGGCAAAGCACCTTGCTAAGAATTCAGTTTAGCTAGTAGGTCATTAGCTTTCTCCTTTTGGTCCTCGCTGTTGTGCTTTGTTTGTGTTAGAGTTATGATGTGTTTTATGTCCTTACATAACAGCCACGTTTTCCCTGCAAATGAGACAAACCACTGTGGAATTTATATTTCTGTAAAAAATTGTCTTCACGCCAATTCCTTTTAACTTTTCTTTTATCAGTGTACTGTGTTGAATGTTTCATCCTGATGATCCCCATGTGACATAGGAGAGAGAATCTCTGCTTGTTGTAACTCTATAGTGTCCAACAAGGTCCAAGTAAAAAACTATGGCAGACACACTGACAGAAAGACAAACAGACACACATACACAACCAAACACACAATCTTGTTGAGGCATGTGCTTGGTGGAAAAAAACAAACAAACAAAAAAAACCCCATAACAACGTTAGTGATCATGAACAGTGGATTAATCCAAACAGCCACATTTTAAAATAATAAGTACTCATTTCAAATTGAGTCCCTCAAATTGCACTTAATTACAATACTTGAGTTAATGTAATAAGTTACATTTGACATACCAAAGTAGGTTAGGTTTTTTTTTTTTGTTTTTTACAGTTCAACAAGAGAGGTGTGACCAGTTCCAGTAGCTGGAATGTCCAACTAAATGTCCATGCATATTAAAAATGTAAGCTTATCATCTGTTGCGATTTAGACAGTGATTCAGACATCAGAGAGCATTTTTGAAGACAGGGGGTTATTGTTTTGCTTCATATACCTGTTCTCATAATCCCTCATCCCCCACTTTGGTCTTTCAATGGCTTCCTAGTGGTCAGCTTACACACGAAATGAATGACAGGAAGGAGTGATCTTGACACACTTCCTTCCTCTGGGATGGCCATACACCCAGGTCAGGGTAAGGTTAAGTCAGTCCTCACAAGTAATTCAAACTTAAGTGTATTTATGTGTGCTTGTGTAAGTGTGTGTGTGTGTGTGTGTGTGTGTGTGTGTGCGTGTGCGTGTGCGTGTGCGTGTGTCTTCAGGGCTGTGCCATCTGTGTGCTCAGTTAGACCAGGGACACACAGTTAGACTACAAGGAGCCTCTGAAACACTGACCTGCTTTTTTTACAATCTCACTGACAAGACACAAGTCAGCAGTTATTTAGGGATCAAGAACAACATCCCAGCCAGTCTGGACCCACACCCTTACTAAAGAGGGATGCCATCTCCACTCAGTCTTTACACACTTTGAAGGTGACAGCACTGAGTCAGATGCTGTTTGTTGGTTTCAGCTCAGCATTCAACACAATCTCCCCCATGAAACTGATTGGCAAACTTATCGTTCTGGGCATAAGCACCACACTCTGTAACTGGATATTGGACCTCCAACAAACAGATCCAAGACAGTTGGGATTGGTTGTTTCTCTGCCTGGCAGTAGAAAGAATGGGGCTTTAAAGCAGTGATGATTCTTTGGCAACTGAATTGTGGGCGTCATCAGTAAAACTTCATGTTAAACTTGGATATCACCAGTGTTGTCATGACACTTTGTAGAGTAGAAGCAGCATGGATGGGTGCAATGCTGCCATCTTTACCCCCCACTGTTGAAAGAGGGGAAAAATGACAAACTTTTCATTTTTAATTCTTTATACGCCACTATTAATCTCTTAGTATTTCTCCTATAGCCTGGATTGATGTTTGAATTGCAGTATATCACAGACAGTAGTGCAAGTTAATATATGCCAGGCCAATAAAGCAGATATAAATTAGGCTGAAATTGAATTATAGAGAAAGAGATAAAAAGGAGAAAGTGAGGAAGATGAGAGATGATTGAGTTTTATGACATAGCTTATAGAGGTGCTGGAAGTACTCCATGTCTGCAAATAGAACCATCTAACAAAGGTTGTGGGTCCATTTACTCTCCATTTAGCTTCTTTAGGAACAACAGTTTCAGCTTACTTTAACCTGTAAATCATTTCAGCCAAAGGGACGGAATATCTCACTTAATCTGTCACTTTATTACCAAAAATGAGACACTATGTTTAGAGGCAGTTGTAGTGCTTTACATGAGACTTGAAAGACATTATGGTAAGATATAAAAGAAGACAAGACAATGTAAACAGACACATATAAATAGAATGTTAGTATAATTAAATTTAAACATAATGATTAAGAAATAGGAAACAGTAGAATAAATAAAAAATGCAGCTAAATTTAATTTAGTGAAGTGCAATGGCAAATCAGAACTTTTTATCACTGTTTTAAAATATCAAAGAGTTGGAGCAGACCTGAAGTATTTTTAGAATTTGTTTCAAAAGTGTTGTGCATAAAAACTAAATTTATAGTTTTTGCTCCATAACATCTAGTGTTTTATAAACCAATGGCAAATTTTAAAGTCAGTTCTTTGACACAAAAGAACTAAATGTAAAGCTCTGACAACTGTAATGTGATCTTTTGGTCTTCGGGGAGACTTCTTCTGATCCAGCTCAATTTTTATGATCAAGAGGTGATAGATGGTTAAATAGGGCCCAGAGACTATATGCACACAGTGTGCAGTAATGAGACAGGTGAAGTAATTGACACAGTTGAAAAATTAGTGCTAGGCAGGTGATCACAAAAAGGAGGAAAACTTGACAGGACATATGGACATAAAAGTGACAAATATAAACAAAATAAAACAGAAAGTTACTGAACTCAAACTGCAAATCATGACAAAAAGTCCCACAAGGTTCTCCACTCTGTTTAGTAATACGTTATGCACTGAGATCTATAATCTATAACATCTATAAACTAAAATATTGAGACTTAAACATTTCCATAGCTATGTTTAAGTGGATGGTCATACCCACAACCAACAACAAATCCCCCTCCACTGCTCCTTTACCTTTGACTCTGTGTATCATTTTGCTAGCTTTGTATAAAAAAATGGCAGCATGTTTGAGCCAGACAAAGCTTCTGAAAAAGAAGAAAAGGACCAAATCATGCATGGTCACCTACAAGTGGACTTTTTATTAGGGCCCGAGCCCTGCAGAGTCGGCGCCGGCTCCGCGGTGGCGCCGGGGTGCGAGGGCCCGTCCAACGCTGCTTGCAGCTTTAATTAGAATTTGTTTTATGCATCACCATTTACAACTTAGAACAACAAGTAGCAGTAAAAGATATTTTGACCCTTCGGTTTGTTTATTTTAGCTGTTAGATAATAATGTTGTGATGTAGATCACTCAAGCGTTGGCATTTTCTCTAATTGACTGTCGTTTGTTTTGCCATAGTGACCTGTTATACGTGATGAGAGCACATCATCCCCGTTGATGGGACTGGTTCCTCAGGTTTATTTCAGGTTTGTGACGTTCTTGTCTGAATCTGCCTTTCTGAGACTGTCACTGATACAATAAAATTTTAAGGAGGAAATTCTAATCCATGGTACTGACTGCTTATTTCAACCGCAGTTTGCCTTGTTAGATTTACACAACACCAGACAGACACATTAAGACTGTTAAAGATTTGATTTTAACTATAGGGGACTTTAAACATTATCATCTTCTGCTATTTCCTTATGAGGCAATTTTTGCAGAGCATTAGGAAGCAGTGTTGTGTGTGGCATGCCTTTGTCCCTAATGGGAGCTAAAGCTGGTGCTGAAGTCACTGGTAAAATAACTGTGTAAGCCTCTGGAGCGCTTCACTCTCTTTTCACTGTTGTCATTCAAGACAGTATTGTTTGTTGCTCTCACTTCAGCTTAGAGAGTTAATAAGCAAGGTGCCCTGCTGGTCCATCCCAGCTACCTGCTGTTCTGTGAGGAGGGGACTTAGACCAAACCCCTCCTTCTATAGGACTCTTGCTTTGTGGAACATACAGTCCCTGTTCATTTCACTGCAAAATGGTTCATGTTTTTTAGTGAAGGTGTGACTGGTAGGGTGATAAAATGTGTGGCTGTGTGATTCAACAGTGGTTACCAATGTGATATTTGTTGCATTAGTGCAGTTTAACTTGATTAATTTGATTCCCAGGTTTCAAAACATATATTGATGCTGCAAAAACACTGTCAGAGATGATTCTGAAGTTGGTGGGTGATGCATGCTAATGGCTGACAGATCTAATCAATCACAGTATACTGGACTTATCAGGACTGGAGCCTTAAAGTTTCAGGCACTAAAATGTAATGTCATGGACAGAGACTTCATTAAGGGCTCTAGCATTAGCCTGTATGAAAACAAAAAACATTAAAGCATGTCAGCATGGAGGTAGGGGTTGATCAAACACAGGACCTTTCAGCAATGAGTTCAACGTTTTATGGTTTAAAACCAAGTTACAGGTTTTGTTTCCTAAACCTATTTTGAGTAGTTTTTTCAGACCATTTCAAAGGTGAACCACATGTAAGAAAGGCTTTCTGGTTGGACGTCTTCTGTGTCGCAGATGCTTAAGTGGTTTTCAAAAGTGACCCCAAGCATCAGTACTTAACTAGTTTAAAATGAAAATTATTTGCGTTTGGGTGATTTTCCCAGTTCTTAAACTTTCATGATCTGTGAACCTGTATGTGAGGCTGTACACTAACAAATGGTAGATCCTTCCTCATAGTATGAAATGCTGTACCTGACACAATGCTTTCACACCACTGTGGTACCCCAGTGACACATTAAAGTCACTCCAACCTGAACTTTAATATTTGTGGTTCAACTGTTTGGCTTAAAGCCTTGAGAAACATCAGGAGACAGAGGGAGGCAACAAAAACTTCCCACTGAAAGATTTCAGCTGACTGTAGGACTCAAACTCATGACCTTCTCTGCTGTGAAGAGAAACTGCTAACCACCGAGCCACGATACCCCCTGGGGTCAGTATCACTGATCAACATAAATCTAGTTGTTACAGTCTCTGGACCTTCTCCAAGCGTTTGTACACGTGTGTTTGTGCAAGTGAGACTCAGGGACGGCAGATTTCAGGGAGGGTCTGCTGGCAGATGGGAAAGGCCTGACACAAATCAACACACTCAGTCAAGCACACATACACACACGCCACTCCTAATCAAACATGGTGCAAACATGCTGTTCTTGCCAAGCTTGATGTGGGTGTTTGTGTGGTTGCTTGGATGTTGCATGTGTGTGGCAGCAGATGGTAAGGATATGCTTACCTGTGTGTATGTAGAAAATGCAGTTGATTAGGAAGATGAGTCAAGTTGTAAATGATGAAATATGAGTTTTGCAAACATGAACGCCTCCTACTAAGTATCCAGCATCAAGTAAATAGTGTGGCTGCCGGTCGCTATCTGTCTACCTGCCTGTCTAATAGTCTGTCCTCTCTGACTCTTCTGTGCTGTCTGCAGGAATTATGTTTGTCATTTCTTAACTCTGTGGAACACACTTGCTCGCACACACATACACACACAAAATCTGTTAGTTAATAGTGCCATCTGCTGGAAAAAAGGACAACAAATTTAAGAGATAAAATGAGATAATGTATCATTATCACCCTAACATTGGTTTGTGTGGTAGAAGCAGTACACACTGTGTGTGTCTGACTGTCGGATACAAACCCTGAACAAAAGTCCAGAGCTCTTGGTATGCTACCTTAGGATAAGAAGTTCTCCTAAACTGTGCTAAAAGTCCCAGCATTTTCTCTTCAGATAGACCTCTAACAACAGCTGCTGAGAGCAATTTTTACTAAGGAATAAGATAATGCATAAACTAAGAGATAGAATAGGTTCTATTTTGTTATATAGATGACATGGATGACTATATATACTTTAGATGACAGATGTTTTATTAAAGTCAGGATCAGCTTTATTGGCTAAGTATGCATAGATATACATGGAATTGTATTTTTTAAGGTTTAAACTTATTTCATTGCTCTTAATGTGTAAGAAAAGACAAAACAGCTCACAGAAAAGTTAGCAAAGCTGAACAAATTAAGGTAATGAATAGACAGGTTTATTATGTGTGCGAGTTTGTAAAAAAAATATGTATCTGCATCTATAGCTATAAAAATTAGATTTTTGTATGTAAAAACATTTGTGTAAATCAATATAAAATGCACCTAGTATATGAAGCCATCTACTATAGCTCTGTGTTATAGTAATCTCTATTTAATTTGCCCTGTAAAACTATCGTTCACAGATTGTATGACCTCAGTAAATCCGATGTGATACATTGTAAACCTTTTGTTATGACCAATAAATGTGTGGACCTGAAAGCAGAGCTCAGAGTCTGGAGTGTTAAAAGGAGTTTGCTGAGAAGACAGTGAAACAAATTAAAGAAGTGATGAGAGGCAGACAGGCAGTGAAGACGTGGATCAACAGGCAGACAGGCAAGATGAGATTAGGACCTTGGGCACAAGAGACAGTAGTAAGACAAAGTTAAAAAAAAAACAAGGAAGCAAAAACCAAAATGAGGTACAATGAGGTGTTGATGCAGTACCACTGCAGTAGACTGAATGATCTGGCATCAAGTGGTTAAAGAAACAGGCTTTAAAAACTGCATGCTGATGATATGATGAGGCACAGGTGGCTTGATACAGTCGGGGGGAGGAGTGGAACGGACCAGGTGAGATGAGGTGGATAGCCATTCCCAGAGACACACAACTAACAGACAATAGAGACAGACACTGGGACACAAGGGAGGGGAAAACAGGGGACACACAAGAAAAGGCCTTGATACCTCTGGTAACATTTCATAAACATTAGTTTTGTTTTGTTTTTTTTAAATCACATCACATGTCTGAGGCAGAATGCATCACAGCTGGGCCTAAAAATAAGGGCAGAAGTCATAGGAAATGTTGCCCTAAGATTCCATACCCATCCTAGCTGCTTTGTGGGGCATGGTGCTTGAAGATAAATTCTAATATTAGCATGCTAAAATGCTAAGCAGATATAATGTTTACCATGCTAACCTTCGTAGTTGAGTTAGTCGAAGTTGAAGTTAAAATTTCTAATCTAACACTATACACAAAATACAGCACAGGCTTAACTGGATTGACTAATATTTCGACCTAATTGTGGAGCTACATGAAAATTCTAAGTGTTATATTTTTTATAACAATGTATCCTGAGCAATGCTTGATATTGCATTTCATTGCATTCAGTCCAATAAGTGTTGAGACATTTCACTCAATGAGAAAAACATTAACCTAAAGGGCTCATTATTAAGGAAAACTTAGTAGGATCCATCCTTTAGGTGCAATGAATTTGTGTAAAATTGAGGTACTGACATGTTATGTAGAATCTCGGCAGAAATTACACTAGAGGATAACGTGAAGTACTGCAAACTGTTGTGTTGACATCGGTCGTAGCATTACATTATTGACTAATTTAGATATTTATTGCTGTCTTTCTGTTGCACTGCTATGGGCTGGAAGAGAAACAGGGAAACTGTCAAATTGTTTCACTACTTACCCATCACACCCTTCTGCTAGCAACACTGCGTGCTGAAATGTGCAATGTTCTCAGAACACAGCGAGCAATTGAGTACAATGTCATCACAACTGACAGAACCACTGGCACAAAAATAAAACCACAAAATAATACCCAAGTTGTAATAAATTATGTTTTTCTTGAAGATTGTGGAACGGTTTTGTAATCGTCCAGGCAGTCATTGCTAAACAAGGCAGTGATGACTGCACTTTACACCTGTGCTTCCACTGTGTACTTTGCTCAATCCAATTTCTTTGTTGGATGGTCTAACTTATGAATTTAGATTGTGTTTGGTCACACACTGAACGGCTGGCACATTGAAAGCTGGCTTCATACACCACTGTAATGTCAATTGTTCAGCTGAATTTCATTGTGTCTTTGTGTATTTGTGTGTGTGTGTGTTTTCCACAGCACTCCAGTACAAAGAGTAGCAGCTGTAGAAATAAGGACAGCAACTTGGTAAGTACAGCAATGTCACTTTCTTTTATCTCTTAGCTGTCAGTTTGCTTTATTTCTTTTTCCAGTTCTATTCACTACCTGCCTGATTGTCAGGCTTTTTTATTCATTATTCATCATTTTCATGTTAGCCAACTTCTGTTTGGAGGAAGTTATTTTGTTTAACAACATCATTTTCAGTCAGTATAGAGGAAGTCATTGCTCTTTCTAGAAGCAGTTAACATTTGTCTAGCCAATCAAAAAATACGTAGGTTTAAGAGAAGCTTTTTCTGTGAGTGAATTGCAAGAACAAGTGCTCATAAAACTGCTTCACTGGTTTTTTGCTGTTGTTCTGTCATTTATCATGGATGAAGCTGGGATTTTTGTCTTTTATTGTTATGTTTTACATCATTAGAAAGATGAGTTTTTGTCAGGCTGTGTGAGGGATTGAACAATTAAAACCTGTGTGCTTTTATTTTTCTGTAAAATCGATTTGTATAGTAATCAGTAATGTAAACTTTAGTGTTTCCTGTTGTACTGCAGCTAAACTCCCTGAGGCATAAACATGGCTGACATTAAAATTAAAAAATAAAACAATAGAGCTTAAAAAAGAAGTTTAAAACCTACCTACTTTTATGTTTGTTCACAACTAAAAGATGGTAATCCAGGAGACAAAGTTGTGCCTGTACATTAAAGTAGAACAATTTTAGTACAGTGGAGGTTGCATATCCACATAAAACAGTGCTGATAAAACAAACAAAAAAACAGGGTTTTTGTTATTAATATAAAAACTAAATTTAAGATCTTTGAGAAAGTTTAGACAAAGTAGCCTGCAGGAGTGAAATACTAACATTTATTTTAAGGCTGATTTCTTTTGCAAGCCTGTAAGCATGAGTGATGAAAGTTTTAGCGGGTAAGATTTGAGCTTTGAAGTAAAATATGACACCATTTTATCATTATTAACCCTTTATTTAATTGCAAATTATACAGTACTTGATTTTTTTATTCTATCGTTGTAAAAATACTTTTTCAAACTTGGTCAACTGTTCTGGGTGAAAGAGGAAGAACTCCTTAGCTAGCTAGCTAGCTTGGAGGAAACATGTCACTTGGGTAGTTGAAAAAATAAGGAGAAAAATATATAAAAGGATGGAGGAGTAGAAAAGGAATTAAAGAGAATGGATTGAAGCTGTGGCTGAAATGATTCTAAAGCTTTTTGTTAGTACTATAAATGCAACGGTTTGGCACATCACAGTGAATTTCAGAACCACAGCAAAATGAAGAAGAGAAAATAGAAGAGAAAAAAAGATGATAAAAGAAAATGGTCTCTTTGTGTCTCTGTGAACTGGTCTACATATTCACACAGACATATTTTATTAATAATAGCAATGTGTCTTAAATTACACAACACTATTTTAGGACCTAGATGAAAGCACTGTTTAAGGAACACAAACTTTTAATGCTGGCACACTAAACATTTAAAGGTGTTTTTTATAGATATTAATGAACATTTGGCAGTAATGTTGATGTTTTTAAACTTTCAAAGAAGTGTGACATTTTTTAAGTTCTGCTTTTCTGCTGGTTTTTGGGCAGTTTTTTAATTGGCTGTTGGCGTTGTCTTGGGTCGGTTTTTAAATGGCCATTGGACTGATTTTGTCGCACAGGCTTTACCGCTCTGTTTGTAGGTAGCAATGTCAAAACCTTTGTCAGGTCTTGCAGGAAAAATATTTTTAGAAGGGCTTTTATATTGAAAGCAAAACTTGTACGAACCCAATCTAAACAAAGATGGTGTTACTATTCTGTAGCTTTTACATTGTGAAAACAAAAAACAACTTCATAATGATAAGTTTAAGTAAAAATTATCACCTGTTAAAGTAAATGATCTGAATATTTTTTTCCCACCACTGCTTTATTTTGTAACACTGTAAAAAAGAATGTAAGTACCCCAGTGAAAATGTGATTAATTGAACTAAGGATGAAGGAAATTATCTCTCAGGGCAATAATCAAAACAGAATTAGCAAACAGAAATTGAGGCAATGTAAATATTGCAATGTGACTGTTTTTTTTAAAGACAGACTTGGAAAAATATGAACCGATCCATTTATATGCTTACCGCAAGCTGATGTATGTGGGCAGCCAAAAATAATTTATGATGAATAAGAACGATCACTTTGTAATGTCCCTTGGAAGACTAGCAAAGAGATGAGTCATACTGACCCAAATAAACAAGACATTTCTTTATATCAACTCCAGGAAAATCTCCAAGAGAAGTTTCCTTTTGATGTGTTAAGTCAACTTAATTTGGACCTTCTGAATAATAATGTATATCAGTTGGTAGATGACAACTGTTATCACAATTTCAGTGTCAGACTGACATCACACATTTTTTCTGTCTTCTTAGAGCACAAAAAGTGCTTACAGATGAAAAAATTGGATCCTTGTCTGTGTGTAAGAGATGCTGCAGTAAAATTGAGTGGTTTGTAAACTACTACCCTGTAAAAAAACATGTCATGGCAAAGCTTTGTGTTGCCTATGGTTTGTTCATCAGCACTGCAGGTTTCAGCACTTGGAGCTCTCCAGGGTTCTGAACAGATATATTGTATTAGATAATGAACACTAGATGGAGCTAGAATGCCATTTGTTAACTCAGCCACAGTGTGTTTACATGAAGACTAGGACAGTCGCATAAACAAAAGGATACTGTCTGTGTACTGGTGATGTAGGAGTTTGTTTTTTTTTTATTTTTAGTGGCCTCAGTTGTAGATAGACAAAAGCTGCTCACAACAAGGCCTCCAGTTTCATTCCACTGTTACCAAAGTGAATACACAACTGTGTTTGAACTGTCTGCTTTTGCATTACATAAATGCCAAAGGCCTTACGCAAAGACTCTGGAACTGGTTATTTTTAATACTAGGAAACAAAATGATGAACCAAAATGACAACTTCAAAAGCTGATGAATACTGATAATCACATATTTCACATCACTGCAAAAAAAAAAAATGTCTGACAAATATTAACCATTTTGTTATGTAATTTAATATAGGTCTTAATATCAGTACATTATACTGTAGTGGGACTACTGCTAAGTCTGAATTCATTTTACTAATATTTCATTCCAGTACCCCTTTAAAATAAATTTCCTTTTACTCTCACTGTTTGATCCACAAACCACAATTGTTTTAAAAAGGAGTAGTATGAAATATATGGCCTGAATTTATATTCAGATATTTAACATGTTTTTTAGTTGAGCAAACTTTACTAATACTGTACTGATGTTATGTCAGAC
>JAPZDV010000009.1:22280866-22310045 GCA_029814665.1 Acanthurus lineatus | reverse complement strand
ATATCATATCATATCATATCATATCATATCATATCAGACCATATCATATCATATCATATAGTAAAACTTCTTGATCAGATATGATGAAAATAATCAGATCACTTACTTAGAATACTTTTAGTGTTTTTTTTCAGTCTGTCTTATTTTAAAGGATTGGACACTATTTTTTTTTACTGAATGTGTTTCTTAAGTTCAACTGAAAGACTTAATACTTACAGGCACCTTAAGTGTATCAATAAGCTTCATTAAACCTTATTAAAAAGAAGTTGAAATAGGGGGAGTGGCTTTAACTGTTTAATATTCACAGTAGTGGTACCTGTAAATTGTACCCACTCACACTCAGTGTAACTTTTGACCCTGACCTACTAAAAATAATCACTACTGATAAAAGCATGTGGGGTGTAAAGAGCACAGTAGTCTTCCTGGTCCATCAGTGCTTTATACTTTCAATCCAATCACTTTGCTTTCATTTTTACCAGATGAAGTTAACTATAATAAAAGATCACTATATGAATAATAAGTTCTGCTCCGTGTTCAGTATTAGCCATATTTATGTTCCATGAGGAGATCAGGTGAGGAGTTCATCACCATGGAAGTCAGTATGTCTGAGAGCTGACACACATCTCTATTCAGCCTACACATGAGAGGCATCACTGTCTTCACCCAGGTGTGTGTGCATGTGTGTGTTTGATTGCTACTGACAAACAAGGTGTGTTTTTTCTTATTGTAATTCCACTGTATTGTGATTCTCTCACTCGCTGCATGTGTATAACCCTGTGTGATAGAGACACAGAGTGACCAGTAGAGGGCAGGAGGTCTCCAGTTTGCAGTTTATTTTTTTTGTGTGAGTGTATGTGTGAGTGTGTGTACAGCGCACGTGCACCCCACAACGGGACTTCATCAGTTAATTAGTTTTTCTCCCTTATTTTTACCCGTAGTCTGCCCAATGGGGATTTCTCTCTCTCTCTCTCTCTCTCTCTCTCCCTCCCTCCATCACTGTATCGTCTGTATCAGCAAATTATACTACAGGGAAATCTTTTTTTTTTCTTCTGAATAACCCCTCCTCCTGCCTGTCTCTTTCTCTCTCACTCTTTGGCTCCTTTTTGTTCTTCACTCCCTCAACCTCTTTTTTTCCCGTTTCTCTCTACATAAGCCTATTCCCCTTGAAGTGTGCTGGTTAAGGATGCTCAAGTTGTCGGCCTGAAACCAGGAGATTATTACGAGGATACATGATTAAAGAAACTCTCATTTCCTCCATGGCTGCAGAGAAAACTTTGCTAGCAGACAGATTCAAACCCTTTTAGTTTCCTTAACACGTCTGTTGGTGCTACCCGACCACAGGGCAGACTGTCTTACAATGTGGCATTAAAAGCACTGGCTGTTCTCTCTTAATGGCAAAATGGATCATTCTTTGCATGAGGAATTCAAATCCAGAGTGAAAAAGAGCAGAATGAATGAATAAAAATGAATTGAGTGAAAAGAAGAAGGGAGAATAAATGTTTATGGAGGCATCTCAGGTTATATTTTTTGTTTCAGGTGATATCTCTGAACCATGAGCCACTGCGATACACGACAGAGAGTCTGCGGCCATGCAAGCAAGCTTACAAGGCACAAGGATGCTTTTAGCTAAATGCAAACATCAGCATGCCATCATGCTTACAATAATGATGCATGCTGATGTTTAGTTGCTATAATGCAAACTATTTTTAGAATGTTTGCATTCTTACATATGGATAAGAAAGTCCATCTAAGGCTTATAGGATTGCATCGATTTTGTATTTGGTCATAACCCAAAGTATTGGATCAACGGAGATCCATGCTGAGGTTGCTAGATGAGAAGTTAGAGGGTCACCTAATGTCTGTAACAAATATTGCAATTCAGTCTGTTAAGAAATTTCAGTGAATCAAAACTTGCTAGGGTGCTACTGACGCTAGAAACAAGGCATGGG
The DNA here is from genome assembly GCA_029814665.1 of Acanthurus lineatus. Taxonomy (NCBI): domain Eukaryota; kingdom Metazoa; phylum Chordata; class Actinopteri; order Acanthuriformes; family Acanthuridae; genus Acanthurus; species Acanthurus lineatus. The sequence goes on along the minus strand of JAPZDV010000009.1, from coordinate 22,308,096 downwards.
ATAACCTCTGAATACTATGAATGTCTGTATGATATTTCATAACAACCCACTGAATAGTTGTGGAGAAATAAAATCTGGACGAAAATGGTGCATTGACTGGCACCATTTTTATCTTTATAACACAATATCAAAATCAGTTCTGCAAAATTTTAAATTGCTTTTATAAACAGCATTTTTAATGATGTCCATAGCCAGCATTTCACAAATAATCGTTTTCTTCAGAATCAGTAAGAAGCAGTCAAGGTATGGCTGCCTTCAGGGTCAAATGTGCTACAAACTCAACCTCTACTAAATGCCCACACCCTCACTTTCCATTAAACTATTTTTTTTGTAAAAGTGTCGTTTATAGTAGCTGCCCTGTGGCTTGTCTGTATGGGAGTGTGATATGTTTTATATCCTCCAAGAAAATGTGCTGCATTTCAGCTATTGATCCAAAGTGTGATGAATTGAAATACTCTTGCAAATCAAAGGAAGATATTTGTCTTGCATGTGAATGTGCTGTACATCAGAGGCTGGCGTCATCTACATATTTCTGCTCTCTTGCCCTGGGTGGTGTCTAGCAGAATACATTAGAATAGCAAAATATGAAAAAGTATTGATTTTGTCATTTATAAAATGCTGAAGTCATGTATTGATTGCTGGCTGTGTCGCAGAGAGTGCAGAGAGTTGCTGGCTCACTTAAGCTGCTTCACTTTGGAATTTTGTTAAAGCAGCAGTGTTTCCTGTTTCATAGGGCGTGTTATGGCTCAGGTCCCCAGATAGCACAGTAAGAAGAGAGCAAGTGTTCTAATAAAAACACAAAGGTTTTTACCTTAGCATCTAGACGTTTAGTGATCTTATTGTTCTTTTGTAGAGTTAAATGAAGTATCGCTATTGTTGAAAGGGGCAAATGTCACAGGATGTTGGGTCAGTATAATCAGCTAAGGTGTCCTTATAAAACACAATACCACATACCCACACACTTGGGATGTTATTATTACCTTTGGCTGTGGTTATCTGCCCTTCTTTGTAGAAAATAAGAGAATAATTATGGCTAAAGAACATTAACATAATTGAGCTAATGAGGAATGGTCACTGTAATGAACACTTAAACCCAATCATCACAATGGTCACATAACTTTGCACTTCTGACTTTCAGTTCTGAAGCATAAAAATAGCTTTTAGCTGAGTATCTCTCATTGCAGCAGAAACACAGAAAGCCCTCTTTTGATTTTATTTCTGAATCCAATCTGTCAAATCAGTGTTCTGGGAGAAGAGCCAGGGTAGAATGACCACTGAGCGCTTCACTTTTCGCAACAGAGGAAGAGGAAGGAACAACGGAAGTTTAGCGGGAAGAGGAGAGAGAATCTGTGGAATAGCTGCTTAAATTTACCAGGGAAAAAAATTCTAATAAGCAACCATTTATCTTTTTGTGCCACTGCAGCAACCTCGTTCAGCAGTCTGTAATGTTGAATTGATTTCATCAATGAGAGAATTTATAAGAGGAGTAGCAGCTGAAATGACCTTCCAGAGATGAATGTAAGCTTTTCTGTATGTGTGTGTGCGTGGGCATGCATGTGTTACAGACCGACAGACTTTTTTTAAGGGCCTGATACAATGCAGTCTACCGTTAGCAGAAAATGGACTTCCCATTGTCATTGAAAAACAGCTGTCAGCATCTTCCTTTTGTCCCCTCAGGACTGAGAGCAGTTAAAGAATTCAGCTGTCTGAATGCTGAATGTTAAGTCTGTGGAGCTAAAATCAAATGTGTTCAAGTAACACACCACAGTAATTTTTAACAGAATTAACACAGTTACCGCTATTACTATTATTGTCCCTCCAGACAGTTTATGTAGTTTGAAAAAAAACATTCACTTGAGCTTAATTTAATTTGAGAATAAGTGTAGATTTTGTCATTTTTTGAGTCATCCTCTCCAAAGGATAAGTCCACTTGTGTAGCTTCACTATTAATAATGCATCACTATTCAGATCAGACTGCACAGTATTTTTGCTTTTTTAATTGGCATCTGTGTCAGCACAGACAATCATAGAGTCATGCATTCTGTGACTTTGTTTTGAGGCATTACAGACTGACGCCTACCTTGTCTTTCATCTTTAAAAAAAAGCACAACACGCAATCAGGTGTTTGTTTCAAATTTTGCAATATGCAGGCTGCAACTTGCATTATGAGATGATTCCTTCTCATAGTAATTTTTGTCTGATTATAGTAATTATTGTATATTTCGATGTTAATTAATCAAGACAAACACCATGAGGATGACTCATGAATGGGCATGCATGATGAGTGCAGGACATGCAAATTTAGCTGCAGTTTGCTGGTGATGATCATTTGTGAAACAGGACTCTGGCACCATTTGTGATCTGTGTGTAAGTATTGCTTGCAAATCAGTTCAGGAGAAGGTGTCAAGGAGCTTTACTGGTCCATTTGTCAGCAGACAGGGTATTTGTGATTGTCATCAAGGTCTTTATGAATGACAGTGAACCTAGAACGGCCCTTGCTAACTGGGCAGTTACACTCGTGTGCCTTTTTTCTCTCACATTTAGTATTATCCAGATGCGTCGCAGATGTGTGTGCACTCTACACTTGGTTTTAAAGCCTCTGACATCATGGTGATATTTAAATCATTCTATGAAGACAAATTTAAAAAATCCATAACATAAAATGTAATTTGTCTTTTCATTAAGTAAGAACTTTGTTTTATCTGCCTTCTTTTTACATTTTCTGTTAGGTGATGTCTTTAATGTCTCTTGTGTAAACCATTTGAAAAAAAAAAGTGTTTTGGAGTAACAAAGCAGTGCTTTGAAATGCATCAAACAATAATGCCAATTTGCTCTGTGTGCTCATGTCTGAGGGCCACATTGAACTAATGCAACTAGTTTTTCTTTGATTGATTTCATTATGTGATGAAGGCTTGTTTAGTTAAGTCTGAAATTTTATCAGTTTGTTTGATTGTTTGTTTTTCATCTAAGATGTCACACAGATCTGAGACCAGTGTTATGATCAGGATCTGAATAAAGCTTCAGAAAGGCATGATTTTATCACACAGCCCTGATAATGATTGTAATTGTTCTTTTTGTTTTACATTTTCTACTTTTTGCAAAGATCTGTTCATGCCCACTATTCAACCACCAAACGTGGCTCTGGCTATGTTTCTCTTATCGTTCACCACTGAACATAATGTGAATGCTGCTCTGAATTATTTACAAGCTCTGCCTGAGGTACCTATCAGTGTCCATAAGCATCAGTATTTCAGTGTAAACAAGTTCAAATCAGTATGTGTAGCACTTTGTGTGTAAACTTTTTAGCAACTTCATGTTGCCAAGAGTTATGGCACACTTACAAGATTTTGCCACAAAGGAGTGTACCATGCCAGGTCATAAGAAATGAAAACATTTTTGGAGGGAATGCAACTTTGTTATGTATGGGATTTGAGGAAAATTTCTAAGCATTGTGAGAGAAACTCAAAAGTTAAAATTGGCACATCTTATGATTAGTTTTGTGTTTCCAGGAAAACAAAGTTTAAGTGTGGCTTTTTGTGGAGCAATGGCTGTTACCTCTGTACAGAAGTGTGTGTGGATGTGGAGTCAGATCAAGGAGGGGTGGGATTGTAACATGAATGACTGTAGTGGAATAGATGTCATTAAAAATTTCAGGATATAAAAGGGCTATTTTTAACTATCCATCAGTGACTCTCCACAAGAGTCATGAGTTAACGCTTAATTTAAGCAATACACCTCTGGGACTGCTGGGAGGACCTAAAAGTCACATGAATTCTGGTCACATGTTCAGACTGAAGTCATATTTCAAAAAGACTTGATCTGTATGAGATTTAGAAACGCATTTGAAAGTGACCCCGATTGGAAAAAGCCCAGATTTCATGTGATTTGTGCTGCTCACATTGTCTTCAGTTGTGTGTCACTGAGGTGGGAAAAATTGGATTTGGGCCACTTGTGCCTGCAGTGTGAACGTAGCTTTGTCAAATGTTATAAAAAGTGTAAATGCATCCATCTCCCAAAGGCTCATAATCTTTACACTTTCTCAGTTTAACTTTGTCAGTTGAGGTTTTTTAAAGTAGCCAGTAAATTGTGAGCAGTAATGGGTGCTTACCACTTTCCACAGTGTCACAGTAAACTGACAGAAATATTGTTAGAGTTAGAATATGAAACATGAGCAAGAAATAGCTCAGTCAGACTGCATTACTGAACTGTCAGAACAACACAACAGAGTCTTCAAGTCACAAGGAGAAAAACACCTGACCAGAAACTATTTCACAAATTACAGGGATAACATTTTGGCCATCAATAGTGATTTTCACTACATGAAGTTATATTCAAGAACATTTCTTGTGCTTTTTCACGTGTACCATGCTGGGATGGAGGGGAGGTCGAGCAGATGGGAGCAGTGCAACACTCATGAGTACCAACTGCCATAAAACTTCACAGGAGACGACAAAGATAGGGCAGGGCTATGGCTTTTATTATTTTCAGGAAATGTCCCTGAAAATTTACATTCATTTAAATTTCATTTTAATATATATTTTAATATTTTTGAAAATACTGTTAAGCTTGCATTAACCTTTTGCAGATACCAAACAAACTGGTTCAAATAATGTTTAATAGTATCTGCCTCATGCATTCAGATGTCATCATTTTATTTACAGTAAGAGAAATATAGTGATCTGTAAACTGTTTTACATTATGTTCTGTATGACTTGCAGCATTTCTGTATTTAATAGTGACTTCTTACATTGCAGCATTTTCTCTAAAAGCTGCATGTGTGTTGTGATGAAGCTGTTGTCATCATTTTTCTTTTGTTTAGCCTATTTTCATGTACCTTCTTAAGTTACAGAGCTTTTCAGGGCCACAATACAAATCAGTCTGTATACTGGATGTGATGTGATTGTACTGAGCCAGTGCTTACAATGAAACTTGTCTGCCTTATAGTCCCTGACAATACAGTACAGTAAAATGACAAGTGTAAACTGGTTCTAATGCTTCTTGGTTCCACTTACACTTGGCTTATCTAATATCAGAAGGCTATCTTGTCCCCCTGAGACGCATGAAATGGCTAAGGTGTAAATTCTTTGGTCATACAAGTGACAGCTTCATAGCTCAGCAGCATTGTGTGCATCTTTCTATTCTGAACTGTGCCATTTAGGGCACAAAAAAATAAAACTGCAGCGTGCAGCTTTCATTTCTCTGGAAGGGAAATCAAGCTCAAAGCCAACATTACATAAGGTGTTAATATTAATGTTGCTATTGTGAGGAACGTGTGTGGGTGAGAATGATAATGCAGCTCCTGTCACTGTGGTGTAAGGGAAGCCAAACACTGACACGCACACACACACAAAAAACACATTCATGCACACACATACACTGCTATCTATTCCAGAGCTGATGTTAATCAGTAAATAGTAGGTCATTTTCCCTGGAAAAAAGGCTTTTAATGCTGACACCTCACAATGTATACAAACGCACACACACCCACACTTGTATTAACATCTACTTCCTCTGCATATTTTTTCATCACAGACGCACTTGTACTTAACACAGTTATTGTATTAAAGACACGTGCAAGCCTCAGTGCACACACGCGCACACGCACTATTAGCTCCCTCTGTAGTGGTGTTAAACTGCAGAGAATAGGCCTGAAGGTGCAGCTGATCACAGCGGTCCTGATAAGGCCTAACAGAGTGTATCAATTGCCTGTGTCTTGCCTCCATCCCTTTGTGGAAGAGAAGGGGGGGGGTTACATCCCCAGCAGCACTTTGGCAAATGAAGCTCCTGACTTTCTCTCTGTAGCTAATCAATTAGTAGCCTCCTCCTCCTCCTCCTCTCCTGCCTGCTCTCTTCTTCCTCCCTTTCTTCCTTCCTTCGCCTCTTTTTGTCTTCAAATTCGGAGTGTTTAATCAAACATGATCATTATTACAGTTTCTGTGCTTTTCTGACACTTTGGAGGACAATGCAATCTGGCAGTGAAAGATAAGCTACCATCATCTGTAAATTAATCCAAACTGTAGTTAAACATGTTAAGTCAGCCTCTCTTTTTTGCTTAACGCTGACCCAATTTTTTTTACTGCAGATGTGTTTTTCTGTGCATGCTGTAATCTCTTCTTAGGTGGTGTGATTTTGAGTGAATTTTTTTTTTTTAACTTTGGACGTTTTAGCCGTTTACCATGGTTCCAGTCATATTGCTAAACTAGGCTAAATGTCTTTCTCTGCCTCTGTAGTTAACACACAAACATGAGACTGACATCAATCAGTTTCTCTCTCTCTCTCAGTAATAAAGCAAACAAGTGCATTTCCCTAAATGGCAACTGTTTCTTTAAAGGAGACATGCTACAGTGTTTCACATGCCCATGCTCTGTAAGACAAAAGCAGTTTTTAGGGCAGATTCAGATGAGCTCCTGCCAGTGTTGTGTGTGAGGAAGAGGTAAGCAGAGGAAATGAGGGATGCCTGGAAGGAATGGAGGGTGATGGTGTGTGCATGTGTGTGTGTGAGTGTATTAGTATGTATGAAGTGCGTAAATGGAAAGGCGCATACTGCTAGCGTAAGGGACTTCCACGACACGCAGGCTTCGCCTCGCCTACACTCTGCTCCGTCCGCATATTCTATCCCTCATCAATAAATTACATATGAATGCCTCCTCCATCACCCCACCTGCTCTACACTAATCCACCAGCCCCACTCCTGCTCTCCTTCCCCTCCCTCTCCCCTTCCCCTTCCCTCTGCCTGCTTTACACCTCTTATTTCTCTTCCATATAGCACCAACTGCATTCTCACCTTGTTAGAAAGGCTGTGGCTTCCTTTGTTTTTAATCTTTGTTCTCTTTTCTTCTTCTCTCTCTTCATCTTGCTTTCTTCTGTCCTTCTTTCATTTTCCCTATTCCATAATTCAGCACTTTTTTCATCCAGTAGACTCAGCAAAAGTGGAATTATGTAAACATCAGGACTGCATTATCCCCTTCTATTTAAGTTTGTATGAATAAAGATTAGATGTATGACGGAACGTAGATTTAGTTAAGACTGACTTATGCTAGCATCATTAAAATAGTCAAAAAATACAACACAGACCTAGCTTTTACTTGGAAATACACAATTGAAAGATTTGAATCCATACATTTAAAGCCCTGTTTGCTTAAAAACACTTAAGTGTGGTTAATAAAAATAATCAATAAGAATTGTACTTTAATGTGATGTAACAAATTAATATACTAATTTCTTCTTAAATGAGTTTGCCAATTAATCATTAATCTAATTTAGAATCAAATTTCCCTTCCATGTTCGACTTAAGTACACAAGGTGAATAAATGTGACAGAAAATGTGTACTCTACCCTAAACTACTGTCCACTCCACTTTTATGATATATTTTTTAAATAGAGTTGACTTGTTTAAGGTGTCTGCTCTGTAACCTCAGTGGTGGGTGCCCTTATCTCTATGATATAAGAAGTCATATTGTTGTGCAAATTACAATGCAGTTGTTAATGGATACATCTTGAGTAATGTTTTCTTTAAAGCAACAGTCTGGAGGATAAACTTGATTTTTACTCACTCAGTCACTTGCATTTAAAAGAGGAATTGCTCTTAATTTGTCAGATATCTTTGCCATTGTTAACCCACTTGGTTAATGCTGAAAAGGTGACAATGAGAAATACTTAGTGCTGAATCGTGTTTTTGTTTTGTTGTTGTGTTGTATTTTGCTTATGTGACTTTAAGTTCCATTTTGTAAGACTAAGGGAAGCTTTATTGGCAGAGATGTAATATAGTATATATATACATATTAGTATTAATATAGGTAGTAGAAATAGTTTTCATTAGTGTACAATTACCTGAAAATAAAAATCGTGTTTTTCCTTTACCTTAGGATGAGCCCTTTATATCTACAGAGGAATGGGTTCTTCTTCCAAGGCATTTACCAAGTTATGCTGCCATGTTTCTACAGTGGCCCAGAATGGACAAACCAAACACTGACTCTGCAGAGGGCCTTTAACATTTACTAATTTTGCAGCCACCACTGGTTCTACAGTACCCCCTCCCCCCGCCCTCCTTGTCCAGAGGTAGCAGGGGGGTGGGGGAGTGGGGATGGGGTGAGGAATCTTTATTTGGCTTAAACCACTGGAGCTACATAGCTAGATGCCACTGGAATCACACCACACACCCCCTGTGGTTCTTTGTTATTGTTATCCATTGGTTGGAATTATTTGCATCACAAATTTTTGCATAAGATGTCTATCATGTCTTATACTGTAGCATTTAAAAAAAACACCTTGTAAACATGTTAACAAGGTGAAACCCCGTTACCCCCCATTAACTCCATTTTACTTGAACATGCCAGTCAACATTAGTTGAGGTTTATAGTTTCCATGTCTTTAGTTTGAGAAAAAAAGAGCATAAGAAAGAAAAAAAAATATTAGGGGGAACACAAAACATTTATGTAAATAATGTCAAGTTAAATTGTCAGTTACATGGATTGTATCCATGTTTTTTTTACATTATTCAGCCTCACTTTTATTATGTTCACTTATTCAGGAATTTGTACTTTAGTGTATGGTTGTTAATAATTAGATTAGAAAAATCACCACTTTTCCTCTCCTGGCATGGTCTCCCTCAGGCCCTTGGTCCATCTCTCTCCTCAGCTATTTCCTCTTTTTTTCTTCTCCCATCTGATCTTATCATCTCCCCCTTCCAACCTCTTCTCTGCCCTTCTTGTCCAGAGGTAGCTTTCAGTGAGAGATATATTAATGTGGCAGTTTAATTAGCGAGAACCCACATGGCTATTGATTATGTACTTGCCTGGGGTAAAGTTTGCCTTCTGCTCCCAGTCATGTATTGATCTCTGGGTGGGAAGGTGCACATCGGCAGTCACGGAGTTCGCATATCAAGTGGATGAACCTAAAAGCATAAGGCCTTTCCACTCACTTTGTGTCTCTGTAAAAAAGCACCAAAATATGTATTTTAAGTGTAGACATCAGAACAAATAGGCGACCACATGAGGCCCCCAACCATGAGGGGGCCCTAACCACTAAAGATTTATTTTGATGTTCAGATATGAAACATGTAAAATTACAATTCAACTCTTATGACAGACATGACTTTAAAAATGCCCCCACAGCACCTCTTTTATTACTCTCAATGTTAAAGAATTCCCAGGGCGCCACTGATTAAAGAACAATTCCATCTCCAGAAGAAACAACGCTAAAACAGATATTTTGTATTCTATAAAGCTTCATATTTCACTCCTTTCACTTTCAGGAGGTACCTTACACTCATTTTAATTCTGCCTTTATCAGATATCTTGTTCTACACACAAAATATGTGACTGACAAATTGAATATTTTTGCATTAATATAGATTAAAAGTTTTATAAAGCAGTGGATAGGAACCTCACTCTGGGCCAACTTTAGGTAGGCTTCAATGTAAGTAAGCACATTTTGTTGATAATGCTTCTCATTTACCACAGTAAATTAAGAAACACAGGACTCTTACTTTTACCAATGTATTTTTACACATTGGTTACACAATGAGTTTGACAGTGAACCCCAAAATCCCTTAATTTACCCTGTGTGTGTTTAATATTCCTACCAAATATTGTGCATTTACTTTGGAATAATGAGCAAATATCAATATCTCTACTTTTTTTTCTTGATTTTTTTTAAAAACAAAACAAAAAAAAATGAGAACAAGTAGTGTGAGGTGTGTGTAGTGTGGTAGTGTAGTATTTTCGTAAGAACATTGCATTAATTAAAATTGAGAACAGGTGAAAAAACTAGGCTAAAGACACATTCTGGGCAGACATGTTGTTCAAGCAAAGCAGCAATACAGTGAATCAACATTTGTGACAAACTATTCTTATTCTTAACTGCACGTACAGTGTAAACTTGACAAAGACAGTGGTTTGCCATGGCAGTGCATGCAGATTCAGTTACCAGTAGTTTCTTTAGATGTGTTATATATTTTGGTTATACACTCTTCCAGTGGTGTATAAGCATTTGCCCAGTGACACTTAGCAAAGTTCTAATTTGCCTGCTACAGATATGCTATCTGATTCTGTTCAGCTTTATATAAGCCACGTCCTTCCATGCTTTTTCCTTTAGTGAGGGCAAAGTTTGCCTACTGACCTGCATCACCCGTCCAGTCACTGCTTCAAGAGGAAACCCTGGTCCTGATATGTACCTGCTGCCAGTCCAAGGCTTTCGTGCTTTTAATGCCGAGGAATGAAGCACAGCTGGGGTGCATTTAGCAACCATCCTGTGCTTACTGCCATAGTTGCACTTGAAAAAAGTAAAACCTTTGTGGAGAACCAAATATCTACACTGTGAAAAAATACTAACTGTAAGTTGACTTGGAAGCATAAGTAAGCCCCACAATATTTCAATTCGTCCCAGTATTAAAAAATGCAGAAAATAACTTGCCTTTTTTGTAGAAGCATTTTGATAAACAATAACAGTTGTGCAAACTCACTGACAAACAGATGGTGTTTACTCTGACTAAAAAATTAGTCAACTTCATGTGAAACTGCAGGAGTGTGAAATGTTTGGTATCAGTATCATTAATTAGGTAAATGCTGATATTTGATCTGGTTGGTCCCTACTAGAGCTTTTCCTACCACTTCTACTAAGCCGTGAAGCCATACTACCAGTTTAGTCCTTTTGTGTTTGGCCAGAAGGGCTGAAAGGGGGTTCAACAGTTTTCTGGCCCCTTTTCTCAGCAAGTTGCATGCCCTTCAACTTAGCACATGAGGCATCAAAATAAGGCTGTGTTTTGACAGGATGGATGGAAACAACATTAAGATTGTGTTTCTCTTGTTAGTTCTGTGAAATTTTCTCCACCCTCTGTCAGTCTGTCCAACAGACATATGGTTTGAGGGTGTTGACAACCCTGTTTAGTGAGATGAACGTTAGGACATATGTGAGACAGTCTTGGCCATATGTAAGGCAGTTACACCTGCCTGTTTTTAAGATTTTACTTTTTTGGAAAGCTCCTTCTCAGGATCACTAGGTTCACACAAGACTGTCAAAAGGATGGTATAAATTTGTTGTTTTGCTTTTAGCAACCCCTCTCTCACCACATGCACTGTGATGACTCTGGGTTTGAGCTGGGTAAGTGTCTGTTTTATAACCTTTGCATTGTTAGGTTACAATTCCACCTAGCTCCAGGTAAGTTTCATTGGTGGAATTTGGCAGTAATTTTTCTTTTTTTTTTGTCTTTTTGAGATTCTGGTTACATTTTTTTTAGCTTGTTGATAAGAAGAACACACCCATCACTATTGGAAAAAGAGAGGGCAGAGTTCAGACTAAAAGCAGTTAGTTTGAGATGACCGCAGCACCCTCCAACTACTCAGTCAGACCAGCTACACTGCTTCTAGCTAATGGCTGTTCACAGAAAAGGAAATGGATTAAATGGAACTTTAGATGTGCAAGGGGCAGTTTTACATGTCAAATGAAAAGGGACCCAAATGCAGAACACAACACAAGGAATACTAACAAAAATCAAGCAAAAATCAACCAGCTCAAAGCTGGTTACAAAACAAAACTAAACAATACAAAGACTAGAGAAAGACAAAAACCCAAATTAAAAGAACAAACCAGAATAATTACGACAGAACCTGTGAGGAACAACAGATGATCAGACAAAGACAAATGGGAAACACAGAGACTTTATACACACTAGTAATGAAACACAGGTGGAGCAATCAACACAGGTGCAACACATCAGGGCAGGTAATCACAAGAGGAGGAAACCTTGACTGGACATTGGTGGACATAAGACACAAGACAACAGTCACCAAATTAAAAAACCCAAAACAAAAGGGAACATGGACAGCATTTACTAAAACGTGGGAAACTAACTGAACTAAAAGCACAACCATAACAGACAAAATCTGATACATTTTGTCAAAAGCTTTTTAGAGGACCTCTTTGCATCACAACACCCTGTTAAAGCTGTTGCACTGGATGCTCTGTCGACTCAGAGCAAAGTCCAGCCAAAGAAATAGGGGAGGGAAACTCACTGTTTTACATCAGTGATTCCTGGTGCCCACACATAAAGTTGATAGCCAGTGTTTCCTATATGTTTTAATGTGAAGATTTATACCAAATTATCATCACTATCTTGATGCTACTATTCACATTCCCCTAGATGCTCATAAAACATTAACTACAAAACCATACCCCTTGGCGTATACTTTCATTAGAATATATGAAAACAAATAGCCTCTCTGTACCGCTGTATTTTAATTTTTATCCAATTCTACTGGTACTTCCATTAGTATTATAGACCTACAAGATTAGTTTGTGGAATGAACAGCTACAACTTTTACTTAATTGTGCAACCCTGTGTCGCATAAGGACAAGTAAACCAACTTGACGCTGTTGTGATATTCATTCTTTTTAGCTTGAATGTTTTGGTTGCGAACATGGTCTACTTCACACAGCAGATCCTCTCCAAAAATACTTGTAGGCGGGACATCTGTCCTGCTAACCAATCCAACACAAAATTCCCATAAAGAAATTAGTGCCAGGATAAAGCTGATATGTGTTTTAGTGGGTGAAGTATGAATTCTACGATGGGTGTAACATCTAAATAGTTTATTGTCAAAATGCAAAAATACTGTAAAAGCTAAAATATGGCTACATGCTTTGGGAAATGACTAGCTCTAATAAATAGAGTTAACACAGTACTATGTATACATGTATATTTTATGGCTAATATGTTATGAATGTTGATGTACTCCTGCATTAGATTAAAGTTCAAGCTTTCTTGCATATGAGTATGAACTTCAACTAATCTTGTCCTGCTTAAAGATTGATCCAGGCCATTGGCTGCCATTAAAATCTGTTGTAGTGAAGAAACTGATGCAGGACTCTGGATCCCTTTTCTGCAGCAGTCCATGTTCATGAGATGGCTGTTTGATTACAAACGGGCCAATCAAGACAATTCTAAAAAAAAACAACAATGTTTGAGAAATCACTTCAGCGTTTTGGCAGATTGTTCCTTTTCAGCACAGCTTGCAGCACGGTTTTGAAATTCAGCCAAAGAGAGACACGAGGAGGGGGGCTAGGGAAAGACCTTAACTCTGTGACAAGGATATTAAAAGGCTTTATAATATGCCTGTCTATGGCTCACTTCACTGCTGTAGCTTTAGGCTCTTTAGCCACAAATGGCTCTGAAAGGTCAAGCTAACATGTTATTTGGGTGTAGATAATCTCCCTCTGTGAATTCAGTCCTGTCTTTTGTCCTCTGGGCAAAAAGACTCTGCTCTTTTCTTTACAGCATCTTGACTTTTTATATATGTTGGGCAGCTTAACTCTTTCCATCCATATGCTGCATTAACAGCCTACACATTATACTCTACATTCTCTGTGTGAAATTGGAACAAAATTTCTCAATCAGGGTTAGAGCACCAAGAGCACGATGTGGCATAAGAAACATGCCATGCACTTCCTACCTCTGTAGCCACTGCTGAGGCTGAAGGCTGATTTAGCTGCAAAAAATCCAAAAGGTCAAGTGAACAAGTGTAAAATGCAATGTCTGGCTTCAGATTTTAAAGATGGGGGGAGTAAAAAGAGAATTTTAGTCACTGAGTGGTCTCTACATGGTATGTTTGGTGGCTGACAGCTTGGAAATTGATTGTTTATTTGTTGTGTTTGTAGACAGTTTTCCTTTAAATCAAAAGTACGTCCACAGAGAAAATGGAGACAGGAAAAATACCAAAACCTGCTGGTCCTTTCAAACTGCAACTGCCACTGTGCTCAACAACATTAAATGAATGATAAGTTTAAAGTTCCAAAACGTAATCTGTTGGTGTAAAAAAGTCAGGTGAATGTAACCGAAAATAACATTTAACAAGAAAGGTCTCTTTGATTAAAAGGAAAAAAAAATGCATAATACATAAATACCATATTTTGTAAAAAATACTCAGCTCTTATTGGCTGCAGAATTTACATTAATTTTTGATAAAGGAGTTATTAATTATTAATTATTAACTAGTTTCCGGGTAACTATCTGTTCACTGTTCCAAATTGATGTGTTAAACCAGAAGTCACCATGGCAACAAGGACACAATTAAACCCTTTGTTTACAGATTTTTATATCCTTTTAACAAGCTAACATCCAATTACAACATTGACAAACCTTGAAATTCTTTAGCAAATTTGGAAAAAATGACAACTTAAATAACTTGAAAGACAAATTGAAAACAGAGGGGACAAATGACAAGGACTTCAAATTAGAAAAGGCTCCAGAAGCAACAGTTATCCAATTAAATTTAATAAAAAAAAAAAAATTTGAATGTCTTTTTTAAAGACTCACTGTTGTCCTTCAGTGTCTCATTCTCTAAAAAAGACCCCACACTGGATGGTGACTAACACACAAGCTGCAAGAATCACACAGCCTCTCTGAACTTGCTGATCCCATTTGTCACATGAAAAATCATCTCACATTCAGTTTGGATTCATTCAGCTCGCTACTTCAGGTTGTGGCTGACAATACACACGACAGCAACAGAATTAGAATATAATATCATGGTGTTACCAGTTAGTTAAATATAACACACACTTCTCTTTTAAGACACTGTAGTAAAAAGTATTCAGGGTTTTGGAAAGCCAGCACGGCACTGAGCTTCCTAAAAAAAAATAAAGGAGTGAGAGAGTTAAATTGCACAAACCCCATGACAGCATGTCAAAGCTGCAACAATGTGAGAATGAAATACAAGGAAGACGCGATTAAGAGTGTTAAAAAAGCAGAGATTTTCAGCTGTGCATTGTGTGCCCCTGCAAAAATCAGTAACAGGATACCCCCTGAATGACAGTCTAGCTATTTGTTTTAACGGGGTCTGGCCAAAAGGCCTCTTTGGTGTCAGAAACACTCATCCCTCGTTGCATTGCACTGTGGTATTGTGGTTTGTGCAAAACTGGCAGTAAGCAGAAAAGGCTTTCTTAAATAATGATTTGAACCTCTTCTCAGGATTTCATCCACAAGATTATTATATAGATTTACTGCATTTATTGACATACATTTGTCCTGACCTGTACCTTTTCTAATGTACACATTCCTAAGACAATACGTAAAACCTGCTTTTGAAAATTTACAGTATTTTTGGTTTATCTTTTGGAATTTGACTCTTATTATGTGGCAGTCTCTTTGTTTATTTTATTCAGAACATATTCCTCATACTTTATTTAATTCTCGCTCTCATATTCATACTGAATACCCTCAGCACTTGAACTAATGACCTTAGTATTTCCAAAATCCTGCCAAAGGCCCTTTATGTCGATACTTTAAATTTTCAAACTGAAAATGTAAACTTAGATTTAAATTATTCTGTAAACCCCCTGTAAAATAAATATGTCTGTTTCAAAAAACATGGAAAGACTAGTGTACACTGTATACACTTTAATGCATTTCTGATTACAAGCCTGGCAAGCTTTACCGATCATGTGTTGAAAAAAAACCCAAAAACAAAAACTATGCTTAGAACGAGTATCAGACATCTAAAAGACATTTACACTCCGTCTCTATATATAGAATATTCAGTTTTCTGTGGCATTGCTTCTGGCAGCTGCCACATTGGGAGGTGGCAGAGAAGTGAGTGCCCCTGTAATAAATGGCTTAATAGAATGAAATTTGTGAAAAAATTTGATCTGATGAGCTTTTGAGGACTGAAAAGAGACACATATGAGATATACAAACCTTTTAGTTTATGCATAAGCTCACTTGGCAACGATAAATATTAATTCTCAAAAAGTTTTGGAAAAATCTGCTCCTCTGACAGCAGAGAACGTAATTAGAGTGGGCAGGAAAAACCTCTGTACAGCTAGTGCTTGTATGGAAAACAAGCTGGGTAGCTGCTAGGCTGGAATCCAGTCGCCTGAGGCTGAGCTGATCTAATTGGCAGCTGTCTGACATGTCAGCCAAGCCAGCGCTGCCATTTTAGGTCCTGATCAAAGGTGAACGCTGGCTGTTATGGTGGCTGGGGAAGAGGGGATAAAGCTACCAGAGCTGGGGTGAAGGTCCAAACCCCCTCCATTAGGCCTCAGCTCAGCGTGTTTCTCTGTGTGTGTGTGTCAGTGTGTGTGAGACAGCCAGTGCCATTCTGTCATCAGAGCTATGCCAACTGATGGCATGTCACTTTTAGCAGCTTGTTATCACTGAGGTTGTGACATCGTTAGGGATGTGGCAACATGCAAACACACACACTCTTTCTCTCTCTCTCTCTCTCTCTCTCACTCACACACACACACACACACACACACACACACACACACACACACACTTTTTCTCTCTTCTGGCACAAATTTGTGGCATAATGCTGCTGGCCTGGTTCCTTATCCATTGTTACTAGGAAAGAAGTTGCTTTAATGCACTTCCATTGCACACTGCAGATGCTTGAATTTGAACTATTGTGTAAAACATTACAATAGATGTGGACCCTTCCTTAAAAAAAGGGGGGTCCTTTAATTTTTTTTCATTAATAATAATAATAATTTCAATATTTTTTTTCAGTTTTTGCTACAGAGAATGTGTGAATGTGTATCAAAAATTTTATTCATATAAGATCTTCCTATCAAGCTAAACCCAAAAGCTAAGTTTGACACGATATTGGCTTGTCAGAAATAAGTGTTTGCTTGGCGGTTACTGCAAACCACCTATAGATCACATTTGTATGGTTGACACCCATCGTATGCGATGACATCCATATTATATAAAAACTAGCTGACTTTCTCATCAGGAGACGGAAGGGATAGAGATGGTGTGATGGCTGCCAGCAGCAGAACATTGTTTGAGATCTGTTTGCTTTCTGTTCCAACTGACAAAACCCTATCATTATCATGTTTGGATTTTATCCAACTGCATTTTCTGCCAACAAAACTAGATATATTAAGTGAGACACCAGGACATTTTTTCAATGGTATATGTTGCAATGGATAGTGTGGTTTTTGTCCTTAAACATAACCAGACCCACAGAGTTGTCATTACATATAAGTAAACATAAAGAAACAAAAGTTTCAACATATCTGTGGTAAGCAGAGAAATACAATGTCTGTAGTCTTTCTGGCGATTGGGTTGAAACTTACAGCCTTGGTGGGATTTTCATCACATTTTTAAAGGCCCACACAGAAAATCCTCTGTGTTTAGAATTGAGTCTCTGATACAATAAGCTCTGAGACAAAGGCACTAAATCTGTCATATAAAATGAGAAAACACACTAGATGTGTTTTTTTTCACATTTTTGGTGTGAGGTCTCAAGAAAGAAATAACTTTTCAATCATTTCCACACCAATAAAATACACTGATGCACCTCACCAGGATTAACTCGATTCCAGCTGTGTTACATTATTACTTATTTATAGGTTTTTAATGTTTTGTCTTGGCTTGAAGTTTGACAACTCAGGAGTTTGTTGAGAAACTGATTTGCAAGCGAGGACACACGGACAGGGTGAACAGAGGTCTGCATGGAATCCTCCTCTTCTCTTCTACCAAATGATGACAAGAAAGAGGGGTGTCTGACAGGCCTTATCAGTGAACAGAGTTAGCTTAGTTGTCATCTCTTGATCACTGTGTTAGACCTCAGTCACTTTATAAATCGTGGTTTTATGTGTCAGCACATGGTAACAGATGTTAAAAAGAGGCCCACCTTGGCCTAAAATGCCTGACTGAAGTTGCATTTTTGTTGTTCAGTTAAATATTTTACAAGATTTTATAATTTTTATTTGGGGTTTGGTGTTTTGGTGTTTAATTCAAACTACATCTGTGTTTTTTGTTTTTTTTTTTGCTAAGCAGAGATGAGCCCTAACCACTAACAAGGGTTCTCATTTTATGCAGCAAACAGCAACAGCAGGGACCCTGTGGCCTCTTTGTATTGGCATTGAATCCATCTCTTTAGCTTCACCTTTATAAAGTTCCTGCAGTGTAGCAAGTTATATATACATTAGTGTAGAAAAATGAAATGAATTAGGGTCATGTACCAGATACTTATTGTTGTGTTTCTTTCATACTGGACATGTCAAGTGAAAAACTTCCCCTGCTGAAATGCTTAAGGCTGCAGAAAGAAAGAAGCAACAGAAAGACAGGAAGAAAGAGTGAGAGTGAGAAAGTGAGAGCTCATTAGAACAAAGCTGTAACATGAGTGCTGTAAGATGGAGAGGAGAGAAGGAAACAACAGTAAAACCAAGGCTGGAGCTAATTAAAAAGGCTTAAATTAATTGAGTTTCTGTTTTTAACTGCCATGCAAATACACACACACACACACACACGCACACACACACACACACACACACACAGACACGCACACACACACAGACACAGAAGGAATCGACCAGTGACGATGCAGAGAATAAATCAAAGGATGAGAAAGGGCTGATTAAGAGCTTAGAAACTTGAGGAGGAAGATGAAAGAGAAGGCGAGAAGAGAGATGGAAGAAGAGACAGAAAGAGAAGGAGCTTCATATTACAGACACAATGTATCTGCTGGAAGAGGCATTGAGCATAATACTTAAAACAAAATAATCTGGACCTACGGGATTGGCAGCTAATCCAGTTTGTACATCCTAAAAATATGTGTGTCCGAACACTTCCAAAAAAAGATCTACTTGTGTTGTTTGTGCAGTTAATGTGAAGTCATACCAAGCAGCCACACCAGCTGTGGGCAGCTAGCATTGTGCACACTGAAGCAACATTATTTGGCCATAGGTATTTTGTGCAATCTGGCGCCTTCACATTTATGGGTGCAACACTATTGTTGGGGAGTCAAAAAGTCAAACAGACTAACTTTTGTTGAGATATTTTCAGACACCTCTGTTCCTTTCAGTCTGTTCTGGGAAACTTCTGAGACCATTCCAGTATATATGCACATTTATATGCACTGTACAGTTATTTGTAAATAACAGGTGTTACACATAAATAACTGTCAAAGTTGCATCTCTTGATCATCATCAGCACCTGAGTGACATGTTTTTATGACCACTGAAACAAATACATTTGTGATTTTGTGACTCCCAGTCATGAGACTTGATGTTTTGTTGAATCATTTAACCGTCCTGACCTTTTAAATGCTCTGTGATAGATGAATCTGACGTCCTCCTTTACTCCCATCATATTTTCTGCAGCAACTGCTAGACATTTAGGTAAAAACATATGTCATTTTGGGGCACTTGCTGAAATAACAGATGTTGTCATTCATCTTGAGAGGGCACTCTCAGTGTAACTCACAAGGAAAACATGAAACTTTCCAAAAATACACGTCTTTTCTCTTGTATTTAGAAAATATACACTGATAAACTGGATCACCAGTTAGAAGACAGAAGCCCCTAAAATACTTAAAACTTGCTCTTTTGTTTTTTTGCATTACAGATTTGGATGGAAATTCCATTTCTATACACATTTCCGTATATTGCAGGAACCATCTTTTATCAGTCATCCGCATTCTAGTTAAAAGCTTGCAATGTCTTATAATTAAGAAAATCTATTAATAGTATGGATTTAGAAACACAAAATGCTACTGTATAGCAGTGCCATAGCCATAGTAGACCAAATTAACAAACTCCAAACTCTGACCCCCACGTCCCTCACAGGGGAGAGAGATTCTCCAGAAACGACGGTTCTCCTGAGCAGCACCAGCGCTGCTTTGTCTTAAATAGGTGTCCTGTCTTGTTATGCATGGTGCCTGTGATGTCTATGACACTGTAATATATTTGTCTGTCACTCTTTTGCTTTCCCCCTGAGTAGCTTGATGAATGTAGTGAGCACAATAATCCTTCACACACACCCACGCACACACACACACAACACCAACAGAATATGAAGCAGAGTGTGGGACAGAGGTCTTGGACTTGTATTTTCAAGAGGTTTGAATGTCTCCTTCCAGACAGAAAGATGGTGTGAATCTTCTCAAGTATGGATAGTTCTCTACCTTTACTAGTGACTCAAGACTTTACTTTTTTTTTATGGTGAAGTGATTGTTTTATAGGGTAATTTGTCATCTAAACTTCACAAGATCTGAACGAGCTCTGAGGATCTACATCTACACTCACTCTACTGTGCACTGTGGACTGGACTGTAGTAATCAAATGAGAGAGTGATTGGCTATTCTAATTCAGATATTCTATATACATTTGATTACTTAAACTTTTAAAGTGGATCGTTTTAAAATCACTAAGTTGTAGTGGTTGCAAAAAATAAGACAGGACCCCACTTCAAAGCCTATAAAGGGATTAATAAAATGCTGGTGCATCCCAAGTCTTAAAATAAATCAATTTGTGATGCGTTTCTTCTTAAGGGTATCTATAGTGAGGCACACTCTTTTTTATAGCTCCAGTATGTTGTGTTAACTGGAATTACAATTTTGAATCCTTTCTACATTGTCAGAAGCTGTAACTTTAATGCTTATAGTGTATAGATTTACATTTTGTACAATATACAGAACAAGTTCTCTCAATATCTTCTTCACACACTAGGAAAATTGGCATTGCAATGAAATTTCCCCGACTAAATCAATATATGAATCATATCAAATTGAGAATCAAATTAAATTAGAATTCTATTGTGACCCCTAGCTGTAGTTGTGACCACACTCAAATAAACACATATCCAGCAGATGTTCTAAAAAATACATGGGACCAATTTAGGGTTTAAGTTAAACTTTATCTGTGCCATGTATTTAAAATTTAATGGACAAAACTGAGGAGATGGGCTCTGATAAGTTTTAACTCAGCCCAGTTGCCAGAACAAAATGTTAAAAGTTTTCATTTCTGCAAAACATGAATACGTTGACTTTGCACATTTCATATGCATGATATGAATGATTCTACCATACAGTTCATAGTGACAAGATTCACGTTACATGTGCATGAGTTGGCTCTCTCCTCTGGAGAAGCAGGAGGAAGAAATGGTGGTAGCTTGCCAGCTAGGTGAGACAGCAGTCAAGCAGCAGACCACTTTGAGACCACCATTTGCTTCCCATTTCAGTTCAAGAAACAGTGTAATTTTAGTGAACTTCAGGACACTTTGCAGTTTGTGGTGTCAGACCTGGATATTTTGAGGCAAAACATCATCTTTTCCTAACCCAGTGGTGTCACTACATTAAATTGCAGCTCAGTCGTCAGGAAAATAATGGCATTGCATGTATTAATGGTTTGCAGAAACCATGGCAACATTTATTCTGTTGATTAAAAAGTAACACATTTTGTTGTTGAACTTTAATTTGAACGGTTCAAACAAATGTGTAGAAAAATATTATGTAAGATGAATCTAGTGTGTCTGAATTATTGGTCTGATCTTCTCTTACTTTGTAACTTTGGTAAGTAGCTATATAGTTAGTTAAATTTTGCTTAAAGCACCTGTATAAGTCACTTAAATGTTGAATTCAAAGATTTTTCCTTCTTAAATCAAGCCAAGGTTTGTTTGTGGTGCTGATGTACCTCACTAACTACCAACCCAACATTTTAATCTGTTTTTTTAAACCTCTATCCGTCTCTATATCTGTGGTAATTTGTTGGTCTCAGGGGCTTGAAAGGGAAGAGGGGGGAGAAAGAAGAAGTGGAGGGCAGGTGGAGTAAACAGTGTATCCCCTGGCAACCCATTAGTTGACAGGCCCCATCCTCCCAGTCCTCAGCCTGCCTTTATTTAGGTTCATATTAATTAATGGGACAAGTTGTGCACAGGGAGGAAAAGCACAAACACATCAAAAAAGCGTCTATGTTCTGAACGACCACAATCCCAGGTGGAATGAAAAGCCTGCCTGCTTAGCCTCCCCCTGGCAACCTCCCAGATCTTCTCCAAAACTTTGTGGTGTCTGCTGCTTTTTTGTCCTAAAGTGATGACTTGTCACAGAGTCAAAGGCATGCCACTTTTGACAATTTCCCCTCGAAGCACCCATGTTGTCAGCATGTAGCGTAACATGCTCTTCTTGGGCCCTCCCTTTTGCCCCAAATATCTGCACATGCTAATGCACACATACACACACGCACACACCAAACACACAAAACTGTAATTGTGTGAGTGATCTATTTAGCTGTCACATTCATGTCAAAGTAGTTTTTGATGCTGCCATTGAACAGTTGCCTTGGCATCCACATTTCTAGTGACCATGAAAAGTACTGGGAGGTCACCAGAGCTTAATTTGACAATTATAAGATCCCAGAAAAAAAAAAGAAAGAAAAAGCCACAGAATGCATCAAAAAATCCACTGTGCTTGGACAAAGCTTGGGTGCTTGCGGTTAAAAATAAATAAATAAAAATATAGCAAATATAGTGTGATATAGTCTTATTTATATACATTAGTCAGAGTATTTAGACTATTTACTTAAAATCTGCAGACATTATTATTTACATGCAGCTCTCCTTCTGTCTCTCCCTTACTGTTCCTTCCCTTACTGTCATTTCCCTTCCATCTGTGGATCACTTCAATGGAGATAAAATTGAATTGGAGCCCAAACTTCAATTTACAACCACAAAGAGTCAGAAGGCTAAGGAACTTTGTGATGTGTTCTTTCTCCATCTATGTTTGTCAATTGCACCTGGCTTTTAAAAGGGCATGGCATTTGACACTCTGATTGGTGTAACGCATGTCACGGCCAAAACAAACCTATGGCTAACTGAATGTCTACATACAACTCCTTTGTGCTGTGCACCTTACTTTGCACCCAGATTGTCCATCATTTAACTAGCAAAATGAGGCTGGACATGACCTAAATGCACTTGTGTCATGTGCTTAAGACCATGTGCCATTAATTGTTAAATAGAAATAAATGTTTGTAATAATAAATGTTCTCCTTTTAATCAAAGATTTTAGAGTTCTAGTTTGAAGGACTTAAGGAGATTTATTTGTTGAGTATGGCAGTTAATATGATTGAATATGATATTTATAGGTATGTTTTCATTCATATATAATCATCTGAAAATATAAATCATTGTGTTTTTATTATATTAGAATGATCCTTTTATATCAACAGTGGGAGTGGGCCACTTTTTCACAAATTCTGCCTTTCATAAGTTGCACAGCTGCCAAAGGTTCTCTTTCACTCCTAGAGGAACATTCAGTCATGTGCAGTCCTTAAATTCACCACTTAATCCTGGATCTTTAAGCTATGAGTGGAAAGTTCTTGTAACTACATTTTTTAAACGTTTTTAAATCAAAATAGCTCAATTATGTAACATGATCTGTCACTTTAGTATAATTTAACAATATATATTACTAGGACTACTACAGGAAATTGCAGATGAGCATTTAAAATCCAGTAAGTCATTTGATAGACACTAACTCCACTAACTATCCAAATTTTCTGAACAAGTCTTGCTTAGAATGTGATTGTTGTAGTGGACTGTATATAAAACTTTGGCTCTGTTATTTTCACTACATTATAACTTCCAAAATGCTGCTATAAAATCATCATTACATTGTGACCCACTATAAAAAACAATTATTACGTTAAACATTTAAATATATATATATATATATATATAAATATTTATATCAAATAGTTCCATCAGGCTCCATGCAGCAGTCGATCAGTGTAGCTGAGCACAAAGGCTGAAACAGGGAAGTTGGCTATAAGCACCTCTAATGCTTTCTCATGTTATTATTACTATGTTATATCATGTTTGTTTAATCAGTACAAAAACCAAAGTGTAAAAAAACAACTGCCTCTGGTTTTACAGAAGGGTTAGGTGCCAGACTATTTCTTGGCTTGGCTCAGTACTTCCTGGAGTCTTATCATCACTGTTTCCAGGCAACCAGCGGAGACTACAAAGAGAGAGTAAACTATGATTTTAAGTGCTGGCCATTATCAGTTACTTATGATGCACTCTGTAGTTTTCTTTGTGGAGTGTGCAATTTGTTAGTTGATTTCCCATGTATACTTTGGATTTTTGGCTTCAATAAAATCAAATTGTTTGTCTTTAGGAAATGGTCTTTAGATGAAAACTTGAATATATATTTTTATCACTTGTGACTATATACTATTACTTCAACAGTTGAGCAAAGCTGTGGCAAACAACAGTCGAAACTAGCATCCCCCAGTTAAAAATAAATAAGGTTTGCATGAGTACAAGCTAGCATAATTATCGTATGTGAGATGCAGAGAAGATAATTCAGGCAGCGAAAAAAAGAAAACTGGGGTAATGTCATGCAGATGCATTTTTTAAACAGAGAAAGTGGCACTGACTTAGACCGTTGAAGATTCTAAAAAGAACCCTCGTCCACTTCCTAAATCAGCCAGTACACTGAGACAAACCTTAATGTAGGAATATCCAATTACTCCCATTTATACGTTTCGTAACAAGATCTTTAAAGAGTCAGCGGAAAGATTAAAATCACTGGAGACATTTTTTCAGTTTATCTACATTTTGGAAGACTTTTGTTTTTGAGATACGGAGAAAGAGAGGAAACAGAGAGGGAGATAGCAGGAGGACAGAGAAGCAGAGAGAGGGAGTAGCAGTGGAAGGGAGACTGGCTGCTGTAGCTGCTGTTTCATTAACTGCCAGTCGACAGCACATACATCAAGCGCCCACAATGCTTAGGGAGCGCAACCGTAACCTGCAGTGATCCACCCGCAAGAAGAGCTGCCAGTGATGGATTGTGTGACATGAACTGAGAGCACTCTCTCTCTCTCTCTGTCTCTTTCTATCTCTCTCTCTCTTTCACACACGCACACACATGCAGACACACAAACGCACACACAACGCATTTCTTCCAAACTTAATTTCAGTGGATCTGATTCGTTCATTCATTCAAACCCCAATTTTAGCCTTGAATATCATAGAAGTTTCCCTTATTTGCAATGATGTTGAGTTACAAAAAATATGAAGTTTAAAAAAAAAAAACAAAAGAGGACAATATTCTGTGAATTTCTTTGAACATAAGGTAAATATGTAGAGTAGGTAGAGAGAGAGAGTGTGTAGATCTTAAGAATGCAATTCTATGCAATTCTATGTGTTTGGTGTACAAAAGCTCAAGGCAGATTTTTAAGGTTCCCACTTGCAGTTGGTAGAGCAAGTTAAGACTGACACTGTGGTCCAGTCCAGCATAGATGTTATATGAGGTGGCAAAAGTCCAATGAGGGATTAATGGATGAAAAGATAAAAGTGTTTATCACACCTCTGTGCCATATAGGGCAGAGCAGCTTTGTTATACAGAATGTAATGTTGAGTGTCAGAGGGATCTCTGGTATTAAATCTGAGTTTAGAATAATAAACTGAGTCTAGGGCTTTGATAGTAGAAGCAGCAGCAGGTCTGTTGATATTACTGAAATCTGGCTCTATTGAAAAAGAAGCTGAATCTGTTTTTGTACAAAAACCTGATTTTTTTTTCAAGTTTGGTTCTAAGATTTCAATACATCTTTAAATATAAAGGATTCACAAAGCCAAATACCTAGATATTTATACTAAATAACTTTCTCATTATCGCTATTGAATAGTATAGATTGGTCTAAACTGTTTCATCATTGCTTTTTTCCTTTGCTCTGTGAAAAAGCATGGACTTTGTTTTGTTTGCATTTCTTATATGTTCAAAGTTTACTGGAACATCTTGAAGAGCATTACAAAGTAGACTCTTGACAACAACTCATTCAGAGTGAGCAAAAGTGTACGGAGCAGTGTCATCTGCAAAAAGATGGACATTAGAGTCCATTAAAGAAGACACAGTATTATTAATGTAAAATTTAAACAAGACAGAACCAGAACTGATCCTGGTGGAACTCGTTTGTCACAAGTAAAAACTCTAATTGGATGAAGGGTTTCTTTCAGATAAGTTAAACCAAAGATAAGTTTTTTAGACAAGTCAATAAAAACTGCAGCACAACGCTTTTTTAAAATTCTTTACCAGAAAAAAACAAAACAAAAACTAACTTAAAAAAATAACTTATATAACTAATTTAACAGCAGAGATGAAACATAGGTCTGAAAGCAGCCTGATGAGGGCTCAGAAAAGAATAGTTTGACTTGGTTATTTGTCAGAAATATGCTCAATGATAATTGTAAACAGAAAATAATGAAATCAAAAAGTAATCCACTAGTAACATCACTAGAGGAAATAGGCTGTGACTGAGAAGAGTGGCTCACTGGGCGTCCTTAAGCACTGTTAATAAGGCTGAAAGTTGTGAGAGTGATGAAATGCTTTGAAATTTGAAGCAACTGGACATTTGAAACTTTAATTTTTCTAAAAAGCAAGCCAATGAGATGGGTCCTCTGAATAATAAAGAAATAAAAAAAACATGAAAATTGCAATATTTTTTTATTGAATTTTTACTTCACTCTGAAAACCTCTTCACTTTACTGAACAGATGTTTTTTTTTTATTTAAAGATATGTTTTGATATACACACACCATTATAAAAGTTAATACCTTTGCTTACTTAAAGGACATTGGTGTATGTTACTTATTTCTCATTATCCTGTTGATTTTACTCAGATAATGTGAGTAATGTATTTGTTTAGCCTGAAGAGCCATAAACCAGGGTGACTTGAATAAACTGAACTTGTGTTCCAGGAGTGAAAAAAAACCTCAGTCCTTATGCTCAGAGCTGAAATTTTATCTGGGTGTTTATGTGTGTGTATACATTCACACACACACACCCACGTATTTGCTGAAATATTCCAAAGTGTATTTTTAACAAGAAGACCATAAAGATGAAAAATTCTGCAATTAGATTAACTGTTTTGAAATAAGAAATAAACACCTTGACACAACAATTAGAACTTCTTTATCTGATTGAACTAAGTAAATGAACTAAAACAACAATTATAACAACAACAACAACAAATTACATCAAAATGTTCTATACTGCTCATTGTACTAAAGCAAACACATCCTGTCTTGACAGTTAACTTAGTTTTGTACCAATATTTAGAGATTTTATAGGCATTAGTATTTAGGAACATTATTTTTTTTTTTCAACAATATTTTTATTGACTTTACATATTTAACTAACAGACACTGAATAAAACAATAACAATACTTGAATTAGACGTAAAATAAAATAATACATAGACATAGACATACTGTACTAAACATACATAACAAAAAGCAGAACAAACATATCAAAAAAACAAAAAAAAAACAAAAAACAGATTAATAGACATAACTAAATATAAACGGGCTCAGCAACACATTAATTTCAAAATCACTGTGCACCCTGGCGGCTAAGAAATTCCATTAGGGGTTTCCACACTGTTTCGAATTCTTCTGCCTTTCCCCTTGTTATATAAGTCAGTTTCTCCATTACAATACAAGATGC
>JAPZDV010000009.1:22251457-22280766 GCA_029814665.1 Acanthurus lineatus | reverse complement strand
GGTGGTTCAGATGTTATCTGCTTATGTTTTGATAATATGAAATGTTTCAATTGTAGATATTTAAAAAAATGTTTTTTTGGAATACAATATCTCTGACATATCTGATTAAAAGTAAGAAGATGACCATCCATGTATAGATCCTCTATTTTTTGCACACCTTTTCTTGCCCAAATTTTAAAACCGCTAGGAACATTATTTTAATGCAACATCTGTCTCATTCATGCAAGTTCTTGTCCAGGTGGCCATACGCTCTTGCTCTTGACAGTGTAACATCACCTGTAATGGATAATGTTTTCTTGTCCATCTTCATGTTTGACACA
Organism: Acanthurus lineatus; assembly: GCA_029814665.1. Classification (NCBI taxonomy): domain Eukaryota; kingdom Metazoa; phylum Chordata; class Actinopteri; order Acanthuriformes; family Acanthuridae; genus Acanthurus; species Acanthurus lineatus. The sequence goes on along the minus strand of JAPZDV010000009.1, from coordinate 22,280,446 downwards.
TATTCTTTAATACCTCTGATTTGGAGGACTGTTTTGCCTATGTAAAGATGTGTAATAGTGTGAAAAATGCTGCATTATTTTGTTACATTGCAGCTCAGCAAACAGTTAGCTGTTTATCAGTTGAGAGAATGGATTTATTATGCTAATGATCAGTTCTCGCAAGTCTCTAAAAGGCTTGTTGAATCAGGCTTCTATCACTCAAATAAGACTGACGTAGACAGAAGTACAAACATGTTTTTAATGAGCACCTGTATATGATGTATAGTTCTGTTAGGTATACTGAATTATTTTCTATGTGAAGTTATTTTATTTTACATAGTTAATAATTCAGCATATGAGATTTTTAAAGCTTCCACACTTCATTCCACCTGCCAAGTTTCTTTGCCAGTCTTGTGTGGTGTTGTGAGGAGCCTATATGCTTAACACATGAACTTTCTTCGCCCTGCCTTTGAAGCAGGGTGTGTGGACAGCAGGAGCTCAGCCTGCATAGTAATTGGTTGGGTAGGCGGTCATAATGTTTTAATGCATAAATATATTAGGCATTGAAATTACAATTTAATGGTCTGTGGAATTAGAGAAGGAAGCTCTTGTTCTATCCACTCACACTCACTTTTTACTTATCCCCTTTCTCCTTCTCTCAGCTTTCTGTCACCTGCATTCATTCACTCCAGATTCCGTCTTTTTAACACTTTCTGTTTTAAATAATGAACAAAGCTTACATTGTTTTGACATTCTGCCGGTACTTTGTTGTTGTACAGTCTTCTAAAAATATACAAAGGCATGATTTTCTGCAATTCATCATAGAGCTTAGAAATGGATCAGAATATCAGGTAAATCTTATCAGTTGGCAGCAAAACAGTGCAGTGAGGCTGGAGCCCTGTGGATCAGCTTTTTTAAAAGTCATACCAGGAGTGTTCTCTCTGTCAGAGATAACCAGTGAGCTGTCTTCTGATATGAGGTGAAGAGATATTTTGGCCTGTTTTACTGCCTGTTTTGGTTCAGTCTTAAGTTTTTGGCCATGTAGAATGGCTCAAGGAAGCATCAGTCAGTTGGTCAGTTCGCTGGTCCTTTGGTCTAAACTGATGCACTGTATTAACCTGAATTCAAAAATGACCTTGATTATAATTTTGTTAAAGAAACAGTTTGAGGACAAATGTCTTTCTGAAGATAAGAAGCACACTATCATTAGAAAAGCTTCCCTGAGATACTGTTTGTCCACTGATAAGAGACCTTTCATTCTTAGTATTTTATCCATGAAGAAGTAACACATGAAATACACATTTGTCTTAATACAATAGTGCGATACTGTTGTGCTACATCACAAACATGGCCTTGTACATCTTAAAGGAATTTTGTTTTGTGATAATGTTGCTGAAATGTTTTCACCATCAGAGCTTTGAAACCTTGAAGCTTCATTCTTTACATCCATAACCAAAATCATCATTGGCACAGCAAAATTGGTGTTGTAACTGAAATGTATGAGATTGAATCAATATTGAATTAAATTAAACTGGGAACTGAATCCAATAAAGACTTCATGATTTGAGTTGAATCAATCCAGGGGATCAGAAGTGATACTCAGCCCCACTCACACATATCCCTGAAGAGTGTATCTTTGTGCATCTCTGCAAAGTTTAGACCCAATAAAGAATTGATTTTCTCTCTTTCTTTTTTTAAAAAATGAAAGCAGGTAATTTTTTGTCCTGTGTAGCGGTCACATACACACACACTCTTCTGTCAGGCCCTTGGAGAAGTCAGAACGTTTTGTCTGGCTGTTAGCGTTTCTCAGGTTGTCCTTTTGAACTCCTCATCATGACTCACTGTCATGCCAGTAATTCTTGGATGCAAGACGAGTGGTTTTGTACCAGATCTGTTTTTACAAAGAGTTTTAAAGAATCAGGAAGACACTTTTGACTCATAACTGATCAGATAGTTCTTCTAACAAGCACTTGTAGAGTTTGATTTATTTATTCACTCACAATTTGAATATCACCTGTAAATGAATTTGTGGGTGTTTGTGAGACTTAATTGTTAGCTAAATAGAAATGGACATAATAATAATAATACTTTAATATGACTTGCTTCCTCTGTTATTGCATAGACAGCATTTAAAACTTTATGCCAGACAGACACTTGATGCACCCAACCTTCAGATAAGAAAGTGGTAAATACCTGCAAATGAATGACATATTAAACAAACAAAAAAACAAGGAAAGAAGTGCTCCTGTTCCCAGTTTCTTCCTGTTTAAATAAAAGTTTTTCTTTTTAATTCATGAAGATGTATGTTTGTTTCCACAATTAAAAGCATTTTGTCATTGCTGCCATAATCTCTCTTTTTTCTCTTGCACATGTTTTTTGTAAAAAATGACAGACAAAGTGTGACTGACACAGCTTGTCTCCAGTATTACACAGTATACTGCTCTTTGATGGAATGTGCTTAAGAAAATGTATTGCCAAAGAAAATGGCTGTCCAGCCACAAAGTAAGGCAGTGAAAGTATAGCCTCACCCTGAAATCATCACACACAACACAGTTGTAATTTCCTCTTGTACATTCCCCATGTGGCCTCGGCTGTTGTTAAGATAGTGACACTGTACAGGAAACAGAGTCAGTGTAAAATGAACTGATAGATACTTCAGTAGCAATGTTATGTGTTGTGCATTTTTTACCTCTGATGCTAAATTCTAGTAAAACTTATTTTTGTTTTTTTTACAGTGAGCATTACAAATTGTCAGTCTAGCTAACTTGAGATACTAATAGGCTGCAAACATTAATCATGTGTGACACACACCAAAACACCTAAACCCATTTTCCTGCATGAGAGATATGTTGAGAAAAAACAAAACAAAAAAAACAAACAAACAAACAAAAAAACAGCATTCTTATTGTCTGCGGTATTTCACTCTCAACACAAACCAAGCTGTGCAGAGATGGCTTAAAGGACGCAAGAAGGAATGGCATGGCAAAGATATGCATTGAGATTTTATGTAACTTTCTGAATCCAAAATTTATATGATATGATATACAGCTTAGCTGACTCTTGTCTGTTGAATTGGACGTGAATCAGGTCATTGGCACATGTCATGGCCCAGTTGCAGTCAATTTACAAGTTATTGTCTTCTTGAGCCAAATCAACACCATCAGCCTTTGGAGGCCTGGCTGAAGTAGCATAAATTTAGTGATAACAAGTCTGAACCTCTCAGACAAGTACGCCAGCTTCTTCCTGTGTAACATTTGGCCAGAGGCAGTCACCTCTTTCTTCAGCCATTGTGAATTTCACAAGTGCTGCAGCAGTTTTTAAAGTAATGAGAGGAGCTGATTTGATTGACTGTCATGACTGAAGTCAGCTGTGACACACCTTCTACTCATGTATTCCTCCTAGTTTACCGCTGGATCATGCCATGGCACGGTTGCGAGTATGTTAGTGTTCACCACAAAGGTTGGTCACATCTAAATGAGTTTGCAGTGTGCAGAACTTAAACCAGCATTTATGGTGCAACTAGATCGATGAAAATGGAACAGTTTTTTTCTGCATGCTGTATAGGTGTAAAATTACAAAAAAGTAAACCAAAAACTCTAGACTTTTAAGCATTGGTTTTGACAAACTAATACATCTTTCCATCCTTCAAAGTGGGCTTACCATTTTTGTAAAAAAAATAAATAAAAAAATACACACACATGCACACGCGTACACACATTAACACCCACACACTGAGTTTTCAGATTAATTTCTGTCTCCCAACCTGTCATGTTCTGACTGTACACTGTTGATTGCTTGACAAATTTACTTCTACTCACCATTTCATTTTTTTTTCCACTAATGCATAACTAATTGCTTGTTGTAAACTGTCACTCAAGCTGAGGAGAGCCTGAACATATGTGGTGTGCGAGCACAGTATGGAGACAGTGTATGCCTTTGTGTGGTTTAATTACAGCCACTGCATTTACAGCACTGTGGCATTGGATGGTATTGTGGTGAAAGAGACCCTGTGTGTGTTTGTATATGCGTCTGTGTTTTCTGTTGTGTTTTCTATTGCTCTCTGATGTGATGCCCTTGAAGCCCCTGTAGTCCTTGTGTCTTGATGTAGGCGCTCGTTGATCAAGTTGTCACCGCGCCTCACTTTTAACATGTGAGTTCTTTACATTTGTGTCCCTCTGTAGTCAAAGGGAACTATAAACAACAGAGTTCTTACTGAAGCTTGATGTGACGATTTGTGAACACTACATAGGCATGTTTGTGTTCTAGCAGGTTCTGGTCATTGTCACAATATTCACCAATCCACCCTATAAATCTGACCTCACAGAAAACTTGAGCTAATTTGAACAGACTAAAATTGTTTTTGAGATTAAGGTCATATTTTAATTCAGCCAAGTCCTCAAAAAAAGTTTTGGCATTTTATGTTTCTGTAAACCACTGACAGGTTGAATTTGTACATTTTATTCATATCAAAAAAGGAACAGAAGTCCTAATTCACATTTTGGATAGGCTTTTTTTTACTTTCTGTACAAGAGTAACATTACTTGATCCAATAACGTGGCTCATTGTAAAAAAGAGCCTGAAATTAAAACACATCAACTGTCTTTTATGTCCATTGTGCAATGTTAAAAAAGTAAGCTGTAAAGCTACAAACAATACCTGCCTCATATCCTCCACTGTGCAGTCGCCATGTTATGACTGATGTGTTACTGCATGCACTTCAAGAATAAAACATGAAGCACCGCAAAGTATTGAGTTATAACCAACCTCTCTGATGTGTGTAAAGGTGTGTGTGGTTATTTTGTAGCAGTCTGGTGTCAACTTCAGGTGAGTAAAGGTGATTCAGATGTCTAGTGTGAGGTAAACACAGTGGACAGCTGTGTGTAATGACACCGGTGCTCTGGCACTCCAAATCAGAGGCTGCAGATTTATCAACCAGGTGTCCCACTGACTTCAGGTGGCTATAGGGATTTAATGAAGTGAAGGAAAAAATTTTCCGAGTGTAAATCAGCTGTGGACAGAAATTGTGCAGTTGTGATCAGACAGAGAGTGATGCAAATTTTGCTCATCGTAATTCATGCTAAATTTTACCAGTGCACCATCTGAGTTTATTTATCCTGGCAGCATCTATACTGCAGGTTACCTGTAGAAGCACGGCAGTATAGAATTATTGTTTTAATACCAGCATTTGATCTCTCCACACTGAAAGTGACATCAGTGAAAAATGTCAGCCATATAAATACGATGAGTGAAGCAGGTTCATAAAACCACGGAAATAAGAGTAAAATATTCCTCATAAAACCCCCTGCATTAGTAATAAGAGCCAGATCCACCATCTCCAGAGTATGGTTATCTTAAACACTGCATACATTTGAATATTTAACCTAATTTATTTGTTGAGCATATTACGAGCAAAAGAGACACACTGTGATGCATTTTTTCTTTTCATCCTTGAAAGTGTTTGAATTCTCAACATAGTGCATAAATGAGACACAGTGTGCACCGAACAAAAGTCACCATGAACAATAGGGCCGATTAGGACTTTTCCCTCAGGGAGTTAGTTATGGCAGTAGCGGGTTGAAATGATTGCACAGGCGTCCCCTCTGTTTGTTTTTAATTTCAATTTTCATTATTTCCCTTTCTTGTTTTTGTGGAATTAATGAGTCACTTTACTTAAAGGGAAAATGTCGAAGATTGAAGCCATTTCACATGAAGCTGAGAGACAAACTGTGGTGATGATGTCATCTGGGGACAGATCCTGAAGCTGTTCCCAGACCGTGAATAATTGACAGGCTCGTCGGACTCTGTGACAGCACAGTGATCTGACTGGGATAAGGGGACTTGATGCTTTGATATCCAGCTTAGGGAGACGGTTGTCTGGAGTTGTAGATATTGATTTTACTGTCCTAACTCTTTGTAAAACCACAAACTCAGTTTTAAGGAGGATTTCCCTTTTTAGTGATGTCATAATACACTGACAGATTTGGTGCATTTTTTGACAGTGACAAAGATGCTCCTTGTCCCTATTTAATGTGGGGCCACAACAAAGTTTTGAGTGCTCCTATAGGATCACCAAATATGGGACAAGAGTGAAGTGCTCCATTACTGTACAGACAACCTGAGGATGTACAACCCAGAATCTGTTCTTAAAGGGAGACTGCTATTTGTGACATAATACACTTTATTTAGGTACAACTAACAATTGCCTTATTGTCTCTTTTGAAAACAATGTGAGATCATTTACAGAAAGACTTAGAGGGTGGACTGCTGACAACATACACAGGACTTCATTATGTCACATTAGCTACCTTTTTATGAAAAGTGTGCTTGTGTGTATGTTGCAGTGCAGTTGATTGTGAATGAATTTAGTCCATAAGTCTTTCCTTCATGAACTGGTTACATTAAATATACTAACAGAGATAGAGGGTAATTGAAGATGTGGCAGCAGTGTAAAGCTAATGTGCTATTTTTTTGCTGATACGGAGTGTGTGAATCCACAGAGATGCATGAATAATGTAGACTTTACCTTGTCAATTTGTCAGTCTTTTACATTATTGCTTTGCTTTTATCAATTGATGAAACAAGGAATGCATCCATGATGAACTCCTTGGGAAAAGCTGCATTAACACAGACAAATCGAGGACAAACATCTTCCACCAGGGAGCCATTTGAAGACTTCACAAAAGAGATGAGGATCCAAAGTCTAGCTGAAAACAAACAGCAGTAGAAAACAACCTCCTTAATGTGAATTATGAAGACAACTTTTGAGTATTGTGATCCTGGAAAAGAGCTGGTAGCTATTTTGCACTACATTCTTGACCAGAATAAGTCTGACCCACGTCAGAGATGAACAGGTTTTACAAATCCCTTTGGCCCTGTCAGAACTCATCAGAATCACCAGAGCTGTACAATAGATGGCTCAGAACTCATTTTAATGGCTGCACCCAAGATGAAAAAGCGCGTCTGGAAAGGCACAACCTTTCATGTGTTCCGAGACCTTCCAGGTGCCATCAAACACTGACATGCTGAGTATGCAGACATGGAGAAGAAGCTTCACAGGGCTGGGCTCCACTGTGATTCGCTTTCTTCAACGGAAAGACTCATTGTGGTTGTTAATGGACAGAAAAGTAGACACAGCTTCCAGTAAAGCCTCTAATAGTTTGATTGCATGCCTCTTGTACAGGTTGGTATAATAATCTTGAGGTATGAGAGGCATGAACTAACAAAATGAACTTTTCCTAAAGAGATTTAAGGTTAAAGTGGGACTCATTCACCAATATCTAACAGGCTACACACAAATGCTAAAGGGTACCTCCTGCATTTGTATTCGGTGCCAAGTGAAGTGACAAAACGTTGGTATTTGATAACCTGAGAATGAGATCAGGTTTGAGATACAAGTGTGCCAGGCAAGCATGGCCACAAAAATATCAAAAAGGGTCCGTGGCACGTCCCTGAAGCCGTGGTCAGGTGCCCTTAGCTACGATCTACGCTGCACTGTGGTGTTCACAAAAATAGACCTCATAATCTTTTTGAACTTACAGAGCTAAAGTGCAGCCTTCCCCTCCTTCCAGTCTTTATCTTAAGCACAGCCAAGCTGAGCATGTCATGACTCCAAGTCTGTTTTTCACACACAGTCTTCATGTTGATATTGATCTTCTCATCTCATTGTTGGAAGGAAAGAATAACTATGTTTTGGGGAAATTTTGGACCATTTCTTTCAAGACAGAAAAACGTTAAGCACATGTGTCTTAGGAATAGTTTATTAATTTCCTACAATTTTGTTAAAGAGGATAAAGCAACATATAAAACACAAATAGTGGGTTATTTATCTTGGGTAATAAAACAAAAGACATTCTGTTAAAGTGTGTAGTGGAAGGTATTATTTTCTTAGAAGCGGCCAACATTAAGCCAATTTAATACAAGTGCTCGTTAAATCCCGATACAAAATACTGACTAGAAGTTAACCTCTGAGTCGTGGAAAATAACTCCCTGTCAGCACAGATGGCCTGCCTTCTTACTCTATCTGCCTGTCTCTCTCTCTCTTTCATTATTTCTCAGCCCTCGCTCATTCTGCTTTTATGAGACTGAATGATCAATAAAGGATTGTGCAGGGAGGCAGAGCGCCTCACATCCCCATTTGGGAAGATAATTTGCGTCAGAAAATGGCAGCCACTGCACAATAGTATATTGATGTATTAAAGAAAAGAACCAGACGGCATGCATTAGAAGTGAAAAAGACAAAAACAGAGAGGGGGAGAAAAACCGTGATAAAAAAGTGAGAAGGAGAGAGATCTTAAAGGAGACAGGAAAATTTAAAAATAAAAACACAATTGGAGTTATGTTGGTCCAAAAGACATGCTTCTCTGTTTGTGAATACTGTCAGAATGTACAGTATATAATTGTAGCAAGAGGTGCCGTTCCACTCATTTATCCTATCAGCCACATCTCCTGCCAAGATAGTAAGCTGTATAACTGGGTGTTAAACAAAAAATATTTGTGAAATATGAGACAAAGTATATTTTTCTTTCGCAAAACAGGTAGATCATCTTCATTATTTGGCTCAGTAAGGCTAACACAGTGTGTAAGATTTAATATGAATACATTCTTAGCATATGAACACATATAATATGCTCTTAACAGATATGAATAACTATTTTTTCACCAACTGACCCTGATTGACAGAATTTATTTTACTGCTGTTTGAATCAGTGCAACTCCATCTTCTAAGTGTTAATATCCACTGACAGTTCAGGGTAGTCAAGATTAAGTTTATAAAATCTTGAATCTTGATTGGATCCATTTTAAAAAAACACAGTTAATAACTTCAGCTTCACACTTCTTTTCAGCAGTATCAAAATGAGTCAAGGTGATGGCTGCTGTACAGCTGATCCTACAATTAGTGATTAAAGTACTCTCTGACATTTGACTGGTCAAATTCTGCAGGAGTTGGCACATAATTTTTCATCTAATGTGCTTTTTTGATGGAAATAAAATGCAAAATGAGTCCTACATGTTTTCAGTTCAACAAACCTGCCGTTCATCTGCAAAGCTCAGCATTGGAAGTGACCTGTTACCTTCAATTATCTTTTAATCAATTCTGTACAGGACCTGACCTGACACCTGACTCTTGACCTGACCAGTAAGCTGATCAAACTATAAACCAGGAACACAATGAGGCAGTAAATTAATGGTAAGAAATAGTAGTAATAATAAGATAATTAAAAACAGAGATTACACAGCAGAAACACATTTGTTTTTCTTCACACTGTCACCAACTTGAAGGCACAAATACACTCACACATCTTCAAAACTCTAAGTTATATTACACACATCTGGTGCAGTGTGGATGCCTTCATTATTAACTATTTTATTCTTTCAACACATCACAACAATTGTGCTTTTCTAACAGAAATGAACTGTTCTGAAAACTACTTTAAAATTATTTGAAGAACAAGAGATCAATAAAATAAAAGATAGTGTAAGAGTTTTTTTCTGTTTGATAAATCGATAGATAAGTCAAAACAAGATTTTTTTTTTTTTTATCCATGGAAGGAGTTCAAATTGCATTAATTCACTTGTAACGATTATATTTTTTACAAAAATATTACCAACATCAGAGTTACACTGCTATGCTACTCTGGGTTCTTGATGAACTTTAAGGCTAGCTAGCTTGTAAACTAATTGCCTCTTCCTACAAAATATGTAGTAATTTTCCCTTAATTCACGGATCTGGAGGATGTGTTTGTGTGGATAACTAGCCAGCTTGTCCAAACCAATGTTTCTCTTTTTGTGATCAGCTGTCTCTGCAAAGGAGCCCTTTCGTCTTTCTTTAAGAGCCACAGCTGCATGTCTTGCTGGCCAGCCAGAGCTATGATATTGTTGTAAAGTTTGAAAGGGTTAAAATTTACAGTTCATGGTGGAGGGCTCTCCGTCAGTGTCTTTTACCCTCAAGGGTCTCTTGTGTGGCAGCCTGCTTGCGTCCTCATGAATCCCGAAATCGATGTTTCTTACTTTTCCTTTCTTCTTGCAGGTAATACTGACTTGTAGTTTAAATAAGTAAAAGTTTATTGTAAGACACATTTTCTGTGATGCTCCACAGCTTTTAATAATTAAACATGAAAATAAATTGTATATTACAGCTAAATAGAAAAAAAGGAATTAATTATTAGATCCTCAAAATTTAATGACCTCGGACAGGTTAAAAATTCAGACATATAGTGTTAAGTTTTTTACATCACTGAACTTGACAGTATATGTAATTACATTCTTATTAGCATATCATGAAACGAATCCATGAGAATGTATGTTTATCAAAAGAGGGGTTGGGGTTAGGAGGTTGGGGGTTGGTGGTAGAGAAATTAAGAGTCAGGTATTCTAGATAACTAAATTAGGCACTTTTAGGTCAAAAAGAGTTAAATTAGAAAGAAGACTTGATTCCATGTTTGTGGAGCATACTGGATTAAATTTAATAAGACATAATATTTTTTAGAACAATAAGAAATTTTGTAAATGGATGGATGTGCTGAGCTGGAACATTAGTCAAAGTTATTTACAAATGTTTGGTGATTGGAAGGGTTTTAAAACATTGTTTTGAAAATTTCCTTTGTGTAGTGAGGTTAAAAAATGCAGAAATACTTGCATCATATAAAAAAAGATATTTAGCATTTCTTCCCACCAGTGGGTTTAGATAAAAGACAACATTTTCCAAATAATATACTATAAGAAAATTGCAATCTTATATTTCCTCTAAACATGACCATTGATACTTCCTTTGCAGTATTTGTATAAGCTAAGAGAAATGATGTTTGGTAAATAGCAGAAACAGTTGATGATAATATTGTTTTGTATAGAGTAATTTGTGGTAATTTATCAATCACATGACTGATCATTGAATTGTATATTAGGAGAGTAAAAACAGCCTCAGACAGACTGGTGATGGCAAGAAAGCCAACAAAGCTTAGTGAGAAAAGCATTGTGTACTGGAGAAAGGTTATGAGGCAGGGTTGTGACTTTGATGCACAGAAATAAAGTTGAGCACAGAAGAACATTGCAATTAATGGCCTGTCTTTGATGTACATGCCAAAAGACCTAAGTATCTTTTCAGACATTAGTCAGTAGTCTTATCCTATAATGTAGTAATAGACACTAAAACCAAACTAAGTTTCATCTAGACATCCTCTCACAAAGCACAGTCGCCAGTTTTAACAGAGAAGTCGTGTAATGCTTTATTAAGAACAGTTACACCTTTAAATTATAATTTTGTTAGTTTAGACTGCATTACCAAAGTCTGTTTTTAATAAATATACATATTTGACTGAGGGAAAAATGAATTACAAAATGAATATCAAACCCTTGTCCTAACTAAAACTGATATCTCAAACAGTTAAAGTTATATTAAAAAATGACTTTCTGACTGATTTTTGACTTCAGCAGCCAGCACTAAAACCATTTTTACACTTGCTTTTCTGGTTAAAATACTGTCAGTCCCAACTATTGATCTGAAAGCTCAGTAAAAAGTTTAGAAGTGTCTGGTGGGGTGTGTGTGGTGGGTGGAGGTTCATAGTACTTTGGTTGAGCAGTTGCTTCCATTGGTCCTCTGACCTCACAGTAATTCCAGGAAGCTCTATTTGTCATGACTGCTCTCTTGATCATCGACTCACTTTGACTCTTTCAGCAGTTAATACCCTTTTTCAGACATTCACAACTCTACTCTGTATTTGTTGATAACTGCTATGAACTTAATGTGACTGACTGGAAAAGAAAATAGTGTTTTCATTCTACAAACACTGGTCAAGAAATACAGATGCCAAGTAAACATAAGAGGGCATACCATACCTCAAATTACTTGGAAAAACAATAAGCAATTCAACTTTATTTGGTTTAATTGAGAGGTGAAAGGTTTAATTACAATGCTGGTTGTGAACAAATTTTCTTCAGTGTTTCCATCCTCTTTTGTCTTGTCTTCAACTTTTGTGTTGAAGAACATACTTTTCAACAACAGAAAACTTGCTCCTCTTCTCTTTCGCTAAGTCTTGTTTATACAAAATGTCTCCTTCTCTTTGTTTTCTGTCTCAACCTTTTTTCTCTTGCATCCTTCCTACTGTTGCCCTTAATTGCACCTTTGCTTTGTTTGTCTCCCTGAAACTCTTATTCTTTATTTTCTTCCATCCCTTTTTCTTTTACAAACAGCAGTAAAAGAAAAGAATGGCATGTGGATAAAAAGACAAAAGAGAGTCCTTTGAGAGAAGGTAACCCGTGACATCTGGATTGTTTTGCTGTCCTTGAGAAAAAGTTTAAAAGTTAAAGAGGTTACATGCGTCAAGCGTGCATTATGGTAGAAGTATCATCTGCTCAGCTAGATGTGTGCGAGATAAACAAAAGGAAAAAGGTTTTTGAAAAGAATCTGCACAGGAAAGTTAAGGGTGTATCATAGTGCTCACAGAAGTCAAGGCGTAACACAGTTGATACTCACCCCACATTTTTATCCCAGCCCTTAGTCATCCCAGCAAGCACCGATCCTGTAAATAAGCCCATCATTTCCCAGAGATTAAAACCATATAAATAAATGTAAAGGGTGGGGGCCATGAAACTGTTGAGCATATGTCTTTGCTGATCATCCCACTTAACATAAGCGTTGACACCATCACTGTAGAGATTTACAAAAAATGATCCAAAAAAAAGATCCCAACACAAAAAAACTGCAAAGAAACAAAAAATGAGCCATTACCTGATAAGCAAACAAAAACAATAGGAGCAACAAAAAGAAGCATGGAAACTAAGCTAATACAGAACTGAATAAAGTAACAAACTGAGAAACATGAGAAGAAACGAGAGAGTAGATGCAAGATGAGAAACACAGACAGGACCAGGGAGCTGAAACAGGGGAAACTAACAAAATGACTGAACTAAATACACTAAGAGCTCTTTAAGTCATTAACCACAAGTATCACAGAAAAACAGGTGGGAAATTTAAACAAGGACAGGAAATGAAGAAAGCCAAGAGGAATACTATCAACATACAACACAAATATATCCAGACTTAAATCCCAAATCATGACAGACAGTGACTCGTGTAGAGTTTGAAGAGATCACAGCAGAAGGATCTCTTCCTGCATTACTGTATATATTTGGAAGATGCAGTCACAAAGCTTCATAGATAAAGATTTGTGAGTATGTTCCCCTCTTCCACCTTGAGGACACATCTATGATCATTGTGACGTACAAGGTCAGCAGTGTTCCCAAAGACAGATTCACCGGGGATCCCTGGTATGACAGGTCATTCTTCACTGGTGGAGGAATGGTCATTGAGCAGCACTTATACCTCCAACCATTTAACCATAGACTGGTAAACCACATGTTCACATCGCAGTTAACACATGTGCAGCAGCAGCACCAGTGAAACAAGTACCCGCAATGAACTCGAGCACATGATTACAGCCAGTGCTGTCATCATTGTGCCCCACTTTAAACAACTTGTAGTATCAAGTTCCATCTGTATTAAGCTTGTAGCTTGATTAAATCAAGCACAGTTCCCAGACAAAAAAACCCTTTTTGACATGGCTTGGGGGAGCTCTTCTAGTTGATTGCAGTCCATAACCTGGGTAGTTGTGAGATCACCTGGGCTTTGTGGAACATGGCCAAAAGCAAGCATGAGAGGAGTTCAGTACAATGAAAGAAAAAAAGGAGAAAGTGAAGTGTGAATAGTACAGACTGTCTTAAAGCTATTAATCACCTTAACATTTACTTTGGAAAGGATACTATGACATACCTATGAAAGTCTGCAGTACCATCTACAATCAGATAGGTAACTATGAGCCTTTTTAGCCATGTGCAAGAGAAATAGCCACTTGTCTCTCCAAAACTGACCCAACAAAGCTCCTGGGCACGAAAGTCTTGGAAGAAGAGCTCATACGCGTGGTCGCCAAGTTGCTTGGGACTCTCACAGTTGATGTTTTCAAACTCCTAAAAAAATGCAACAATAATACCTGTGCCTGTCGTCTCTGGGGCATTACCTTTTTAAGATCTTGGGCCAGTTGCTCACACTCCATTTTTAACTAAGTCTATTCAGAGAGTAGTCAGCACTGTGGGGAACTGACCTCCTACAACTCGCTTACAAATCATTCAGGGTGACAGAGGATGAAACTCATACCATAGATCTTCACATAGATTTTGGCTTTGCTTTTAACACAAGGCAAATTGATTCTAGTTTGAACAACTGTTTCAGATGAGCATTAATAGTGGCCTCATTTTTTGGATATTAAGAACTTCTAACTGACTGCCCCTCAGGGAGATTTGATGAATGGGATCTGCTCGTACAAGCCTGTTTTAAACACTGGGGCATCACAAGGCTTTGTACTGTCACCATTGCTGTTTTCTATTCACACAAATGCAAGAATCATTTGCAACAGTAATGCTAGTTTGTTCAAATGTGCTGATCATATGGCTCCTGTTGATCTTTTCCTGGTAACAAGGATTCAGAGGTCTTCTTCAGCCAGGTCACCATACTGCAGGAACGGGGTCAGGCAAGAAAACAGAAAATAAATATGGAGAAAACAGAAGAAGTCTTAATAAAAATTAAACCAAGTGAAAACAGTAACATTGTCCCTTTGCTGACAGTCAACAATTTTTCAAAAATAAAGGAAATCTGCAGGTCAGAGAAAGACTTTAAAATATTTGACACTGCTGTAAAGAGGAATTTGAGTCATTTGGCTAGAGATCCCTTACACCAAACACACTTAGAGTTTGAGCTGCAATTGACTCGCCCTCGATTCAGGGTCCCAAGGGCCAGCCTGAACATACTCGAGAAATCTCCAACAACAGTTGGCCTGTTAGCACCAACTGTTGTTGGGATCTTGTGGTGCTTTGCACACAAGCCACAGTGTGTGCTGGGCCAGTTCGATCATGTGTGGATGTTGTGCCTCTGTTGGGGTGGTTTCGGGGACAGCCGTAACAGATGGTGACAATGCTCTGCCACGTCAACACCACTCCTCACCGATGACTTGTGAAAGATGCATCTTTTATCGTCTTTTATCTAACAAGGGGCCAGCAGCATTTTGGGGCTAATTTGCATTCTCAGTTGTTGAAACCTGAAGGTGAAGGTGCAGCTAAAAGAAATTGATGGAAATTTATGAATATCCTAGCTTGTTTAGAACTACTTATAGGGAGACCAGCTGAAATATCAAGGAGGAGAGCAAACATAGACTTTAGACTCCTGACTTTGCACTGTGTCTCAATCATTCAATATGACAGAGGTAATTAATACTTTAGGTTATGATCTTTGCAATGCAGGCAGTGAGTTAAGGAGAAGAGAACAGATTTTCATTGCTTAATATTCGTAAAGTATGATTGAGATAACACTGTGATGTAATGAGGTTTGTTTACATGATGACAAAACTTTCTGATCAAACAGCTACACAGCACTTATGAAAAGGTGATGTAATTCTTCTAATAATTTATCTCCAAACTCCAATCCCTCAAAATCAGATGATTGAAGGCTGGAGTATTGATGAGGAGGAAGAAATAGATTGGAGCAGAGATGTCAGAAGCTGCCTTTTTTTTGTTTTTTGTTTAGTGCTGCCAGTACCCAACCCAGCTCTGTTCCTGCATGACCTGCAGAGATATCCTCCGAACCATTTGCATCAGAGAGAGTTGTCAGTAGTTTGCTTGTCCACTCCAGTTAGATAATACTGGACTGCTTTATGTCATTGACAAAGATATTGGTGAAGAGGAACATTGTCTGTTGATGTTGAGTTTTGTACCAGCTATTTAAAGATTAAACAACAGAACTAAAGCCCTTGTCAGGAGCAAATTCTGGCCACTGCCCCAGATCCATGATTTTACCACCTCATGAAGCTGTGGCTCCCACAGTCGCTTTACAATTCTTTCTGCAACCACTAGTGACACACAAAACACCAACAGCCTCCACTAAGTACTCATGATACCAAAGGAGCACTCAACCATTCTTTTGCAAATGAAAAACCTGAAGCTGAGAATCTGCTTCTCCTCCTCTGTTTGCCCACCACAGGGCCACTGCATGGCTCTTCTAAAGGAGTGGCCTCAAAAATATGGGGAACAAAGTCCAGTTCCTCTGCACAAGAAAGACGGGGGTCTTCAAGTAGGTCCAGTGAACCTTTGCATAGGGCCTTACTGAGAAGAGAGACATTCTGCATCAGTGCACCACTATTTCTCCCATATGCTCCAAATACAGAGATGTGCAGAAAAATGTAGAAGGTTCCCTCACAATTAAATGAAAGAGAATCATTGCAACATTTATGATAATATATTTCCCATCACATAAGTCACTGGAAATAGTGTGGCTTAGTCCAATAATTTCTTTCAGAACCTAACTAAGTCTGAGAGACTAGTAACCAAATCCAGCCTGTATCAGTCATTCAGTTTTTTATGTCCAAAACTGAACTGAGACCGACACAGTTTTAAGCTGAAGCACTTAGTTTATGTCACACACATGCAACTGTTGTTGGAATTGTTGTTACATTTTCATTGAAAGCTGACCAAATCCATTCCAAACGTGAACCTCATTTCAAAATATTAGTTTAAGTTAAGTTAAGTTAACTTAAGTTAAATTAAGTTAAGTTAGATATTAGTTAAGCCGGTCCAACCAGATTGGTGCCATCAGGCATGAATTGGGAATCCACCCTTTAATAGGAAAAGGCTCCAAGTGTACTGAAATTTTTAGCAATTTTCCACCGGTCTTCATTCTTGGTCATAGGCATTTGGTTCTCCAGAAGGTATCTCCATACCTACGACTGCCTCACACGTCTTGCCTATATGTGCCACTGTGCAGTACCTCACCTGATTATTATGCCAGCACAAGTTTCCCATTTTTTTTCAAAGGACTCCTCTCTGATGAATTCTCACTCCTAGGATTTGAATCAATTCAGTGCTTAATTCTGACATAACTTTGTCATGATAAAGGAAATCATTTTTATCTCCCCAGCAGCATGGCTCAGAAGTTGAGTAGTAACATCCCCCTACTCCCCCTCAGTTTCTCACTTTACATCTGAACTTGCATCGAATCTTTCTGAAATCTAACATGAAAATTGTCTGAGTTAAAGAGAATCTGAATCTCTTTTTTACCTGGTTTAATACTTGTGGTGACACTTTGGAGTTAATAGCTAACTTTCTGGCTGGCTGAGCCTCCACAGCAGTTTTTGGCAACAATTATTTGTAGAGTGCGTAAAGTAGAGGTAGTAAAGGAATAGTAATGTGTGTTGGGGGGACTCTCAGAGCTGTTCACGTTGCATAAATGCAGACTATTGAGCAGCCCGCTCTGTTTGCCAAACCAGCACAATGTGACCTAAACGTCTGCTTGACTCCACAGTCTTTCCTGACATGTAAATTATTATTTGTTTATTTGCTTTGCTTGGTGTTTTTACTGCACACTGAAGATCTGGGACTTTTCCAGGGACAGCCTCAGCCGGGAACAAACCACGAAAATTGAGGACAATTCCAAAAAAATTGAGGCATCTGGTCACCTCTCTGAACATTGTCTGTGGTCTTGAGATTAAAAGGGTAAACAAGTATAAACAAGTTGAAACTGCAGGTTGGTTAGCCTAAAAAAAACTTGGAACTGGGTTCCATCTGACGGTAGCTCTTGGATAAGATGATGATATATTGCTGTCTCTCATAGGTCGTGTCATGCAACCATATCCTCCTTGTTCAGCTGTCAGACAAGCAGTGACAGCAGGGACATCACTATTAAGCTCACCATCATTACAAAGTATGAGGGCAAGCATCTGACTGTTGCTCATGATAAAAAAAAGGTAAAAAAAAATAGACACAAATAGTATAAAACAAAGAATGAAGTCAGAGTCAAGAATTTGTTGTTGAAGAAACAAAACCCACATACAGTCTCTTTTTTTCTGTGTTTCATCCCAACTCCCCCTAAAACCAGACAAGAACCTTCCTGCCAGAACATAAAAAGTGGATGTAGGCCCTAATGCCTCATTCAGACCAAACAAGCTTTGCCGAAAGAGGCCAAATCTCCTATTCATTTTAATGTGTGGGTTATGACAGTGTTGATTGCAGTGTTGAAGCAGAGTCAACTTTGGGAGAAAAGTAACCCAATGTAATGCTGAAAGATAAAAAAAAAAATCCTGCCATCATGGATTGTGGATTGTCATGACCTCTACCAGAAAAATAGACAATGTTGATTTTATTGAATGATATTTTTTCTGTAAATTTAAATTATTTGCAATGTAAATTATGATATGGATGTAATATATAGATATGAGAAAACAAATTCACAAACTGTATTTTCTTTAACTTTAACCATAATTCATTTGCCACAGCCCCAATCTTTTCATGACCTTAACCATACCATAGTTACTATGCAAACATAGAGAACACAATCTGCAACTTTGCAGAGTGACCCAACATAGATGTACTTCTCTGGCATCCGAGTTGAAATATAGTGGGTCAAGTACAGTGCATGGTAATTAATAAACAGATTAATAGAGAAAATAGAGCAGTGCAGTTGCCAGGTGCTGTTCACATAATTCTCAAAGCTATTCAAAGTCATATGCATTATTTGCTACTTAATTGATGAAATGAAACTATAGAAATAACTAAAAACTCTTTTAGCCACACATCTAATGCTAATAAGCATACTGTGGGCACACAATGGCGCCTTTGGATCTGTGCTCAGCTTCTGTGCAGAGTGAGGCACAGAGCAATGACAAGGATATTGCACATTTCTGTAACAGTGCCCTGAAATGCATTAGGGAAATAAAAAGAGAACAATCTGACAGCTTCGTTCATTGGGAGGGTGGGTAAAGAGCTTCATGTTCGCATCCAAACTGTGTACATATTTCAGGCCAAGATAAAGGAGCTGTGCCAGAATGTTGAATTCTGAGTCTGTTCTTTCTACAAAAACAACAGCACTGGTCATTTGTTCAGTCAACTTGATAGGTCATTAAGTAATGTTGTTTTAATGCAGTCATAAAAGCTGCAGAGCTTGAAGTACTGAGGTCCAATCCCTGTAATAGAAGCATTCTTGTGGTGCTGTTTAAAATGATGTTAGCACATCAGATTGTTTGTATTTCCACAAACAGGTCCCATTTCTCATCAATCCAACACTTTGTCCAGTGTTGATGGGTTACCATTATCAACTAAATGATACTCATTACTGAGTTACTGAGTTTGTTACTGGGAGATAATTATTCAAGTCGCAAATTTGATGGATGCAGACTGTACATTGTCCTCATTGTCTTCTCAAATCTCAGAATTTCGGGTATCTATCTATCTATCTATCTATCTATCTATCTATCTATCTATCTATCTATCTATCTATCTATCTATCTATCTATCTCTCTCAACATATAGACCAGCTGAAGGTGTTCACAACTTATGGAAAAAACTCAAATTATCTCAACAGCAAGATGTTTGCAAATGCTGTGAAAACTAGCCTTTTTCAAGCTTTTCTTTTTACAGAAAATATTTGTTTTTAATCAGAGGTTTTTAAAAACAAAAGCTTTTAAAGGCCTTCATTTTTAACGGTAAAAACTGGGATTTCTCCAGACTGTGTGGGTGTGGTTTACTCTGATTTGATTGATGTTGTCCTGGAAACATAAAAAACAAGTCAACAGCTGTTAACATATTCTGCTATTAAATGAAATTTGCTGAAGTCTGATTAGTTCATGGACCACAGTGAGATCTACCTTTTCCAAAGTAGCTCTGCTCACTTTAAATAGTGCAAAGAGCACAGCAAAAAAAGAAAAAAAAAACCCAAAACCCAAAACAAAACAAAAAACCCCACTCAATTAAAATCCCCAAAAAACTGAACTTTGCCAGATAATTTTTACGCTCCTGTGAGACCCGATTACTCATTATAAGATGCTGAGAGAATATGTTTTCAGGGCCTCTACGTCCTGTGCCACTTGTTCATTGTACTCTGTAAAACATAATGCCCTGCCACTTCAGAAAAAAAAAAAGGTGCCCATTTTCTTTTCCCTTTCCTTGCTCTACCCCACAGCAGACCCCAATGACCGACCCAGCCACCCTGTCAATAGGCAGAAATCTCATTACTGTCTGACAGGCCTAACAGGAGCAAGGCATCAAATAACACAATCAGCCCGCTCCCCACAGACAGATTTATGACACTCCTGTCCAGAATGACAGCTTGTTGTTTGCAAGCCAATCGCAATGATCAATCGGCTACTAATCTCTAACACCAACACCGTTGCCACCACGTCGCACACACTTTAAAAGTGCAATCATCCATCAAGCCTCAGGCCTCATATCAGAAATTGTTGGGTCGATGTACGCCGCGCTGGATGTATGAGGTTTCCAATGGAGCCTGGGCAACGATGAGGTGAACATTATCGAGTGTCTTGTTTTCATAAACGCAACAGCTGAGACCCAGCGAGAAGAAGGGCGAGGAGGAGGAGGAGGTGGAAAGAGTAAGCGATGGGTGAGGCAGAGAGGGGAGATGAGAAGGCTGAGGAATTGTGAAACAGGGAAATGAGGGGGAAAGGCAAAAAATGATGATGTACATCTGGACTCTTAAATAGCACCTGTTGTGCTCAAACTGTTAGATCTGGATCTTAAGAGGCAGAAATGATGAAATGAAATGATTTACTCAGTGTAGAACCACAGGCTTCCCTTCCACCTGTCCTGCTTTGTCTGAGCTCTGTCTGCTTACTCCTGCAAGAGAAAAAGGGCACAATACAGAAATGAGGGCAGATTCTTTGTCCATTGAGTTATGACCCCAACCACTGATTTCAGACAATTGGACCCCCTCCCTCATACTTACACTACAATTTCACCTGCTGGGCCACACAGAGGGGACTACTGATTCAAAGAAAATATTTCATTAGTAGGGGGTCACTTTAAACATTCACTATATTGTCTTAGAAATTAATGAGAAAACACTATAAGCACTTTGTTTAAGAGAACATATAGATGAGAACAGCTAGGCTCCTGTTAGATAAGTTTGATTTCAATTGAGTTGAAGTCTTTAGCCATGCCACCAGCTTTGGGATGTTTGTGGCAATAAGTTCACCATTTTACTTAAGGGTGTTAGCAAGCTAACATTTGCAGGAAACATTAGCTATATCAGTTAATTGTTTGTAGAACATGGATATCTTTTTCTATTTTTGTAGGTACTTTAAAATGTACATCCAGTAGCTGGTAAGATTTTTCATTCAAAACAACAAATATGTTCACTCATTGTAGTAAAATATAAAAACTCAGCTGATTATCAAAGCAGTTTGGAATAATTTTTGGAGACCACTAATGTCTGTACTTTAAAAAAAAAACTTTTTTCAAGTTTTATTCTAGACCAAAGCTGACCAAGCTACATATCTCATGACAGTATGGTAATGTAAAAGTTTTAATATTGTGCCACAGAGTCTGCTCATTATTCAAACATACAAAGAAACAGGAGAGTAATTTTAGCCCTTCAGCACACATTTTCAGCACGCATCAACCACAGTGGGAAAGGCCTGCAGTGAGAAATAACATTCTTTATTGCCAATAGAAATCCTTCAATCACTGTCATAAAAAAATCAACTGAATAGACTCGTGCAAGAAACTGAGGGACAGAGCATTGATCTATAGGTCAACATAAAAATAGTAGAACTCAACTTGCCTCTGAGGACCCACATCATAAATCAGACATTTCTTTTAAAAAAAGATATTGACTGTCATG
Source organism: Acanthurus lineatus (assembly GCA_029814665.1). Lineage (NCBI taxonomy): Eukaryota > Metazoa > Chordata > Actinopteri > Acanthuriformes > Acanthuridae > Acanthurus > Acanthurus lineatus. Next base: position 22,258,800 of record JAPZDV010000009.1, on the reverse strand, counting down.
TCCACTAATATTGATGACATGGATTACTGCTGCTGGGCTCTTGCATCATCCATCTATAGGAATTATTTGCAACATATCCATTTGAAGAAAACCTTAAAGTCCGCCTGATGCAATGGCACTCAACACTCAAGCTGCTCTCAAGCTGCAAGCTGCTATGCTACCTCAAGAGGGAGACATTTATGCAGTTTTCCAGCAGGAAAGAAAAGGAGTTTGGTTACATCCAACATGCTTGCAGTAATGCACGTGTTCGTAAATGCTAAATATGTATCAGCATCAGTCTTTCCTTGGGAGATTTCATTTGGGGATGACTTAACAGTTTAAACAGAGGATGCAGACAACCTTTGGTTTTAAACAGAAGTGATCACAGCAGCACTTATAATATGTACGTTGTGAATATCTTTTTCTGGTCATTACAGTCAGTCAAGTCAAATGTAAGCTAATGGAAGACTGGTTGCTTTAAGTTAAATACGTGATTGTACTTACAATCAGCCTTGAAAATGGGTCAGGGCCAGGGTGAAAAAGGTGAGGTGGATAGAACCCCTCTAGGGGGGTCCCCAGAAGAAAATTTTGAATATTTCATATTTAAAAGCATCATTCTGGTGCATTTTGAGAGAAAAATAAAGCAGAATTACAAGACAGTATGAATGTATAATAAAGTATCTATCTATACATGGTCACATTATGCTATATAAGAAAGGAGACTGACAACCTCTCTCATGAAATGAGCAACAGCACAACTTTAACAGAGTAATAGTGGTGAAAAAAATAAATAGTACTCAATAGTTATCAAAATATTTCAAGAAAAAGATAGTATTGTGTACTACCTCGTGATACTTTCTTAAATATCATTATATTCTCATGAGTTCTCCCTGGTTGATACATTCTGAAAGACATTGATCCAGGCAATAAATATGTGTGGCATGTGACGGCATATACAAGGTCAAGAAAGTGTACTTACTGACACAACGAACACAAAGGCTTTGTTATTGGACAAGTATAATGCCACACCTTACCAGTGCAGTACTGTAGTTGCTATAAAGAGTATAAAGAATACTTTGTCTTTGTGTCTCAAAGTGGAATAAAGCTAACGTGACGTTAGCAATATTCCACTTTCCAAATCGGCGAGGCGTCTTCTTTTCAGCTTCCGAATGCTTTGGTCCGCAGTCTGCACGAGCGAACTGCTTGTACACTTTACAAACCAATCAGGTAGCAGTATTCCCCTTCACAAACCAATCAGGTAGCAGTATTCCGCTACCTTCCCAGAGAAAAAAAAACAAAAACTGGTGATCCGAGGCCCTTCGCGCTAATATTTCCATGCTCTCGCGCTTGTTGAGTGAATGTTTTTATCGAATACAAGGCTCCCTTCAGGCGCGCGCACATGTTCGCAGTTCACTGATAAAAGTTCCCCCAAAGTTCTCATCGGAACTATACGATTAACGTAGGTCACCTATTTTGGTTTCAAAGCGGCGAATTTCGCCGAAAGGTGAACGATTTTCATGCCTGTACAATCTACAACCCAAACCATTTATCAAAGCCACACTTTGACCATGCTATCGAAAATTATTCATTAACTCATCAACCAAGTTTGCAGTCTTTTAAAAACTCTTCACACAATATATTCTAGTTTAAGCCATGCTACCAAACACATACACACACACACACTATCAATTATCAGAGCAACAGTGAAACAACAGTGTTAAAGTTTTCTTTTTTTAATTCAATCCCAAGAGTCACATTGACAAGTTATATCATAGCAGTCCTGAACAGACAAATTCAAAGTAGCTTGCAGTAATGACTCTTCATCATCAAAATGCATTAATAAAATAAAACCTGTTAAGTATAGAAAAAGACAGGAAGTAAAGCTACAGAGAAAACAGAATTCAGTTTCTTGGTCAACAGACAGTAAGCCATCAGAAAGACACCATCACTCAGTCAGAGTACACAAGTCTTTCGTCTTAGGCTCAACTGCTGGAAGAACTGTGGAAAGCAGGCAGCAGTAGCATAAATACAAGTTTGTCTCTTGCAGGTTTACATTTTCTCAGATTGACAGCAAATAGAAAAGAAATGAGATGAGTTTGACCTTAACTGAGGTATTAGAAAAATAAGAAAAGAAACAAGTGTGAAAAAAGAAACTGACCCAGTATTTTCACACAGCCCAAATGTGGAATTGTTCTGAACGTCAATACTGAATTGTATAAATGCTAATATTAGACTTGTTGATGAAATGTAACATTCAAAAAGGACAAAATTATGTTTTAAATAAATCAAACTGCACAAGGTGTGATTGTGGCTAAATACATTGCAGTCTGGGTCAGGTCTTAAATAGCAATTTCTTTGTTTCAATCGTAACTTACAATTAAATCCACCACCTATGTACAAAACAGTATGGTTTCCCTCACACCTGTCGTAAAATCACATCACTGAGGAATACATTTAATACTTAACCATTCCACAGTGCAAACAGTTTTTTAGTCATTCAAATCTGCACGTTGTTGCCAAGTCATTACAGTCATTTCAAGCTACAAAAAAATTCCACAATCCTGAGACGTAGCAGAAAAAGAGGTCTAAAAAGTGAGTTCAAACTAACAAAACTCTTTCTTACAGTACAAAAACAAATGCAGGGCGAGGGTCAAATTCCTTTTAAAGATTGATCCCTAATTTCCTCTGTGCTCCCATTATTGCAGCAAATATATGAATGCAAAAACTATGCATATGAATACATTTTGCTACAATACTGTAACCTACAAACTCAGCATGCTTTACAGCAATGTGATATTTCTTAAAAAAAAACAAAAAACAAAAGTTATCTAAAGTGCAAGCACAGATACATATAATTTAAAAAGTATTAAGGGGGAAATACTACGATTGTAATTTGACATGTAACATTAGTTTGCGTTGGTACAGTCTGGAGTGTCTGTGTGATCATGTGGCCCGTCATGTGGTGGCAGACTTCACCTCAAGGCCTGACACAACCGAACACTCCCACTTTGCTTATTTTAACCTGCACGCCTTGAACATAAACGTAAAAAAGTCGATGAAGAGAGAGGGTTCGAACAGGATAAAAAGTGTACATTTAAAAACCATGAAATCTTCGGAAAATGTCCACTGGATATCAGCGCTTTGAGTAGCTTCTGATTGTGACAAGATTGTCTATACATTCTCTTTTTTAGCATAAAAATTCTATAGATTCAAGGCTATCGGTTTCCATAAGAAATCTGCATTTTGTTTCTAAGCAGTCAACTCAGCGATAATAGTAATAGTATAACAACAATAAAACTTTACACTGTGTAGGAGGAATACAGCACAAAACAACTGCAGTATTATACAAAAGGGGAAAAAAAAATGTGGCTCATATTTCACCATCGATACAATCTGCAGAGGAGAGAAGATCACAGATCTTTGTCATGGCAGTGAAAATAAAAATCATTCATATACGTATATCAAAAATTCACAAAATGTCCTGCATTTGGAATATTCAAAATACATATTAGAACTCTTCAAAAGCGTACATCTTGACAAGGCTTGAAAGATGTGAAATATTGCTTCACTGAAAGCCATAATGGGGGATACATGTACAGTATGCATGGTGACGATTGTAACAGGAAAGTGAAGTGAGGCTCACCAGCACGTAGAACATTGAGAGTCCTGTTGTGATATCCATAAACAAAAAGTCAACAGCATAAAACCATGAATGCACAGATCCCAAGTACAACTGGCTACAAACACAGTTCGATGTGTTTTAGAGGTATTCCCTTTACAATACGTTTTCTTAATAAATGAAATGATGTAAAGCAGTGTACATTTTGAGGGAAGTTGAAGCGGAAAACTTGGGATTTATGTGTAAGTTGTATTGTTTTGAATGTACTCCTATTCTGTAATATCTGTGTGCTTCCAAACAAAGAGATAAAAAACTGAAAACACCTGATTACTTGTTGGCAAATGATTGATTTTAGCAACAGTTGTTTCTAAAACGTCATAAAAATATAACTATTATAGTTTGAATTGTTAGGTCTTTCTTTCCAGCATCAATTAAGCTAACTTTCACAAAATTCTCAAAATAACTTAAATGCCATTAAAGACTAATAAATAGATCCATTATTTGCCTGATTTGAGATAAAAAAGTCTTATTTTAAATATTCCTTCATTTCAATCCTAACTGAAAGCATGGGACCTTTTTGCCTGCGATTAGAAACACATTATATTGACACAAGCTGCATGTCTTGGTGCAGGGAAGTAATAATATTACATTCAGTGACAAATATTTTATGTGCCAATTAGATCGCCATTAGCAAGACCTTCAAAGACAAGGCATAAATATTCTCACAGGTGGATTTTTCTCCAATATCAGCCTCACTCAAATAAGATTTGATGCAAAGGTGCTCTGATCTCTTCAAAAAATAAAAATAAACAAACAAAAAAAAATGAAAGCAGCACACAGTTTCTTTCATGCACATGTGAAACATTGCATGAAGGTCAAATTCAAAGGTCTATAAGGGGCCAGTGTTCAATTATTACATCCCACAATATGTACTTGAAAAGAGTCAGACTTTCCGACTGACTGAGGAGTGATGCTGTAAAAAAAAAAAAAGGTAGGAATGATTAAAAATGTCGCAGTGCAAGGCAGAAAGGGACGTAGTATGACCTTGCCTAAAGAACCAACAAAGCCACCTAACTGAATGTGCTTAAAATGGCCACATATTGCAGACCCCTCCTTAACCCCCTTACAGCCATTACACCACGGACTGAAAAGAACAGTACAGACATGACGGGTGACATTAAAACCACCCAATGCATTTTTTTGGTCCACGTTGTGTAATTTCAACAATTAAAAGGAAAAAAAAGACACTTGACTTTGCTAACCTGAAAGAAATAACATCTGTGAAGTTGTGAAGGAGCAATGACTGGGCAGAGGAGAACTGATGTCCTCAGAAAGGTAAAGACATGCGCAAAACCCAGTGAGCGTCAAAAATGATGACATCATACAAGTGAAATTTTTCATTTTTGTCACTGAACCCTGAGCTAAATCAAATATATCATTGTATATATTTATATATATATATATTTATATAACAGGCTCATAGAAATAATGACCGTCAACTCACAGAGACCTGAGTTCACCTCAAAAAGGGATACCAGACTCAACACTTGAGCCAGATGCACAATTGTCACTGGTAACCTCAGATCCTCCTTCTAAAAATGAATGATCCGCAACACCGCTCAAAATAACATGAGCCCATGCATTCTGCACTTTCAGTTAAAAAGGCAGCTACCATTAAAGAAAGGAAAAAAGATAAAAGTTACAAATAAAAAGTTAACCCAACACTGATTTCACTAAAAATTAGACTTCACTTTCCAGGGCTTGTGTTTTTTCTTGCTTCCCTCCTGTTAAAAAAACATGCACAGTTAGTACTATGTTGGAGGGAGAAGAAAAAACAAATAAAAAAATGAAAGACACATTTGCCCTAGGAATTTTTATAAGTGCTTGCCCTTCGAGTATTCAAGCATTGTATCTGATACAGCCACTGTTTGGCATTTTGACGATCTTTGCTATGATTAAAAAAAAATATATATAACAAAATAAACTGTTGCCAGGCTGAAAATAACCTCAGAAATTTCATGGACAATAATAAAAAAGGGTAAGGTAAACTTCATTTTTGTAGTTGTGGTTACTGAAATATAGTCCCTTACAGTTCAAACGAGTAAATACTACCCTCCACCTGCCCACACAGCAACCTCTCACCAGGAGAGGCATCTGTTTTTTTTTTTGTTTTTTTTTTGTGTTTTGTTTTTTTTTTACCAAGTTTAGAACCCTTTCAGTTGTGTTTCTTGAGCAGTCCGTCTAGTGTGCCGTGGTCGTTGGGGCTGAAGTCAGGGCAGATACCATTAGCTGTTTTGGTGGTGGCAGTGCCTTGCAGGTGTGGGGAAGACAGGCTGGGCTTTGTTTGGTGGTGGTGGCAGGGACTGCTGTGGAGGCCTGTGTTTTCTGCGTACAGGTAGTCCTCAGCAAAGTCTGGGTGCTGCTCTGCAAAGCTTCTGAACTTGTCTGTGGAGAGACCACAAGAGGGCGCCAGAGGCAACCACTTCATGAAAATGTCCAGAGACTGACTGCATTTCATACTGACACTGACATTACCTGGCTGCTAATCATTAGAGAGTGAGAGGAAGTAAAACCACTTTCAATGACAAAACAAAGTTCAAACAAAGATTTGATGAAGTGGGCCAACCAGCCAATGTGGACTGTTTAAATTTATTCAGCCTCTTACCAAATGTGATCTTCCCTGTGTCTTCAGTGTCAATGGCAGTAAACAGACGAGACACACTGAGGTGAGTCACTCCCAAAGCCGTCTTCAGGATAACTGCCAACTCCATCTCTGTGATGGCTCCATCCTCCTCTGCCTCAAACATCTGGAGAAGATACAATGGAAAGAAATGCATAAAATCAGCTGTTTGACTTTGTCCTCAGGCATATCACTAATAAATCATGCAGGATTATCTGTTCTTCGATTGACTGCCCTTTATTCAATGAAAATGACACATTATAAATAAAAATCTGTACCTAATAGGTTTCAAAAGCCCTGTGGTTAAAAGAACTTACTTAACTTTAGGAGTTAGTCAAAGTAATTCAAGTGTAATATGAGGACAACTACTCGATTGTCATGCAGCCACACCAACAGATTCATTGCAAATGAAAACCTGTGAATGCAAATTTCATCTAGCTATGAAAAGCAAATCAGAGCAAAGCCATAGGGAAATAATTTGTGCAAACAGTTCAAACATACTGTATGGAAGGCACTATAATGGAAAGAGTGGTTTCATTACTCTGCAAATCAAAACACAAGACAACCACTACTAAGTGGCATTTTAACATAAATGTCACACTGATCCTAAGCAAGCGGAAACCTCTTATTCTACCTGGTGGTGAGATAAGCACAACGCTTGAAACAGAACATACCTTGAAGGCCAATTTCATCGTTTCCAGAGTTTTGGCAGGTCTGCATACGACAGATAAGGCTATCACATACTCTCTGATATCCATGCAGTTATCTTCATGCTGGAAAAATGAGACAAAACAACACGTTGCAAATAGATGAAGACAGAGGATGTGAGCAAGGCTTCTGTTTTATTTCATCTTCACAGCAGTAGCTTAGGAGACTGTATTTTAGGTCATTATGATGCTGTTGCAACAAAACCTTTACTGAATACTGCAGATGTATTCCCAATTGAAAAATTTGCTCTTGTAATCAGTTTACAAAAAATGCAGAGCATCTTTTGTTAATTTAGCTCACAGTCTTCCCTTTTTTTTTTTTTTTTTTACAGAGGCACCTTGTCAACTGACTGCTTAC
>JAPZDV010000009.1:22236906-22251357 GCA_029814665.1 Acanthurus lineatus | reverse complement strand
TTTTTAATTAATTTATTTTGAAACCCTTTTTATTGAATGGTGATAGGCTATCATTGTTTGGTAATAATTAATAATTTATTCGTTTTTTTTTAATTTAATGAAAAATTCTTCTATGTTTAAGTAGAATTCTTCTGTTGAATTTTGGTGGGGGCGGCGCCCCAGCGCCCCCTATTGACAAACCGCCAGACAGACAGACAGACAGACAGACAGACAGACAGACAGATAGATAGATAGATAATGTTTATATAACCTGCTGATCTCCAAGAGGGTTGTTAAGGTCTCCCAGCCAGGGCCCAGGTGTGCTAGTGTTGTTAATGTGTCATTTTTCCAGTGCCTGAGAAGAGAAAGCAGCCCCACAAAACAAGTAGCAGGCAAACAGGGCAGAGAGGGCTACAGCAACCAATCAATCAATAAGTAGCAAATTTTAAGAAATTCAGGGGGAAAGAGAGTAACAGGAGATAACAGATAAGCTGTCTGTTCCAGAGCTTCTCAAACTTTGAAGACTTAAGGCCCTGTGAAAATTCTGCAAAGTGTAATAATAGGTGCAAGGCTTAGGTAGGTGACACTATAGACACTTCAATGACTATTTACAGATCATAGTTAAAAAGGAAAGGGAGGGAGGGAAAAAGGAAATTGATATTAAGACCGATTGCTAAAAGCAGCAAAGAGAGCACTTTCTTTTTCTCTAACAAAAAATATATACTTTGATGAATTTCCTATATAAAATCATGTTTATACCAGGCTTCCTGCAATACCTAATACCAGCCAGCACCTTGGGAAAGACTGTTCTTGTCATCATTCCAAAACTGGAGTGCATCCACAATGAAACTGTCACGGCCTACATGTATAAAGCTGTTGCTCCTACCTGGCTTGCATCTACCTTGCATCTAAACAAAAGAATGATCAAAACGGGGTGCAGCCAGAAGTCATGCTGAACACAAAAGAGACTTGACATTACCAAAAGCTTACTGGCACTCAGTTAACCATGCAAACTAAGCCCTGGCCTTCAGCAAGTCAGTAAGCAGTGCCATAATGAAAGAAAATTCTTGCAGAAACACTGGAAACATCCCAGCATTCCAACAGTTCATATGAGCTCCTTTTTAGTGGCAGGCTGCAAAACCTGCTTCACTGCCAATACTGGCAGGCACTAGAGCCACATGCCCCTGTCTGACCATCTGACTCAGGTAAGTCACAGATGCACAAGCAAACTCACACTGCAAGATTTACTTTATTGCTTTAATCCAGCCAGCACAGCCACCTCATGATTCATCAGATATTGAAAAGTGGCCAGAGCATTCCTCTTACCAACTGGCAATTTTTTACAGGAGTAAAGCCAAGATGGAGTGATAAAAGCTGACACTTCCTGTGCCCTTTTGAACAAGGGCACCTGCCACTAACCTGTCAGCAGATCAAATTTGCTAACATACTTGGCAACACCCTTCTGACCCAATCCTCAATATGAGGCAGTTAAAAATAATCTGGCTTCATCACCTTCTTGACCTTTCGAAAAATCTGCTTATGACTCCGGCATCTTATCACTTTTAAGTACATACAAACATGGAAAAAACAAGCTTGATGAGGAAGGAAGTGAGCACACTAGAAGAGAATAAGCATATCAGGGTTTAATAAAATCAAATATGAAATATCAAAAATAAAAATAATAGTAATAATAAAAAATAATAAGAGCAACCTTCATTTATAAAGCATTTTTCAAAAACAAGTTACAAAGTGCTTTACATAAAAATGAAAACAATAAACAAACAGTTAAAATATGTATATAACATAAAAATAGACAACATAATAAAACACTTACAGAACAATCAACAGGGAGCCAGTCTAAAATAGTACTTTTTTTTTTTTAAAAGTGTTGTAAAGTTTTTTAAAAAAGAAAGTGAGTTAGCTTCCTGATCTCCTCTTGAAGGTCCTTCCATAACCAAGGGGTCTGGACAGCAAGGGGCCACTCACCTTTAGTTTTGACTGAGGGATGGTCAGGAATGACCCACCAGAGGATGTCAGACTGCATTCAGGTTTGTAGGGGATCAGCTCTATATTCAGGAGCTAACCCCTACAAGTTTTAAAAGTAATCATGACAATTCTAAAATCCACTCTAAAACAAACTGGGAGCCAGTGAAGTGATTTTAAAATGTGTTATATGTTCTCCTGTTGAATCTGGTTATGAGTCTGGCTGTGGCATTTTTAATTAGTTGAAGTTTTAATGAAATAATAAGATGAAATAGATTGAACAAAAATATGATCAAAAACAAAGTATTTTATATTATTCTTTATTAGAACATTCACAATATTCACTCAAAATTGGCAGGGAGGATGGTGTGTCAACAGCTGTTTATGGTTTTGCAGGAAGCTCTATCTTTCCCTCTTTCACTGTTTGCTTGCTTATTGTTGATTCACTTCTGTCTGATGATTGATACAATGGAGGTGTGAATTGTAATACTTTGGTCACCTGCACATCAAAAGACAGCTCTGAATCATTTTGAACACCTTGGCTGCATGTCTCTTTCATTGTCTGAAAAGGCATCCAGACTAAATATGGGATAATTATCCAATTTTTTTATCTTGGAAAAACAGGTCATAATGCTTGAAACATCAGTGATAATAAACTTTAATGGTAAATGCAGTTATGTCTCATCCACGAAGCAATGTCATGTCTACAGAGGATTTCCCCTTAGAGGGAGCATATATACAGTGAATAAGAGGGGACCAAGAAAAGATCCCTGTGGGTTACCAAAAAGAGGGGAGCACACAAGGAAGAGGAAACTCCAAACATTACAGAAAAGGACCAGTTGGACAGATACAACACAAATCAGTCCAGAGCCACATCATTGATGCCAACATATATCTACAGATGGCTGATTAAGAGAGACATCATAGTCTACTTTTCTACTACATCAAAAGGTGACCTTAGGTCAAGCAAACCTAGGCCTTTGTCACCTGCAAGCATTGAGTCATTAGAGACTTTGACCTGATCAGTCTGAATGCTCAGTGGTAAGTGAAAAAAAAGAAATTTCTTAATAATGTGTTTGTTTTCTATCACAAGTTGAGTAGGGACACTTTTTCCTGTAGAATCTTCTATAAAAATGGGTCTGAAATTACTTGAAACAGAGGGATCTAGAAAGGGTTTCTTTAAGTGGGGGTAAAACGTAGCCTGTTAAAAATAGGTCAAAAATCCCAGTAGACAGCCAGTCATTAATAATGGATAAGATATCTAAACCGATCATCTCAAATACAGCTTTTAAAAACATAGTGGGAATGCAGTCTAAGGGCAGGTGATGGTGCACTCAGAAACAGTCAAAATCCAGGGCATTATTTGTAACCTGCTGGATGTAACGCTTGCCTGAAGATGGCCTTTGAAGGTAGCTTGAACAGAGTGATTAACCCAAAACAGCAGTTATTTTTTTTTTCCACAGAAGAGCTACTGCGTAACTTTAAATTCATTTTAATGAGCATCTTCAGCAAAAAAGAACTCACAACAAGGAATATTGAAGGGTCATTATTTCACTTATGACATTCAGAAACTAGGAAAAAACAAGGTACGTAAGAGACTTAGAGTTTCACAAAGATTTCTGGAAAATGTTGAAAAATACAAATGGCTCAGCTTTTTGGGAGCATACTTAAAGTCTATGACATTAATATTGCAGAGTGCTGTAGTCATGGGGTTGGGTTAGTGTTTATGGTGATGAGATCAAAGTGTTAATTTGTAACAAAAAAGGAGGTAGATTGTAGGTGTACATTTTAGAATGTCAACTAGCAACTTTCTTTCTATGCTTTGCAAATGCTAATGAGGGCAGAAGCCTCTTGCCCAATGATGTCAAAGTCTCCTCAGGTTCGGTGGAAAGTCCAAAATCTACAACGAAGAAAAAAAACTACATTTCCTTTGCTTAAGTTTGCTGTGGTTATTTATGGTGATTTACAGTGCAGTGAGACAACTGTTCGCATGGATTTAGTTTAGTATCTATCCAGAATAACCAAATGCCCAGCCTATGAATATTCTCTGGCACTGAGCCTGGTCACATTGGCCACCCTTTATCTGGGTGGGATTCACACGACCCAGCCTTGCCCAGCGGTAGGTGTGTTTTTTGGATTAAGAAATGGGTCATACTCTCTTTTTTAGTGCAAGCACAACAATTCAACAGCTGAAGATGGAATGCTCATATTTGCCATTGGATGGTCATTCAGGGATGAACCTTGAAGTAATGCATCAGTAACATGCCCAGCAAATTTGATGCCCTTAAAAGGCCGGTCCTCAACCACAGTCTGACCATAGGAAAAGGATTAAAAACTTCAAGTCAATAACTGCCATTTTTGTTTTCTTATATTTTTGATCAAAGTGCTATGATGTATTGATGATTGATTAATTATTCTATTGTCCTTTGCTATAAGTTTCAAACATAAAGGCACTACCACATGCAATTAAAGTTATGCACAACACTTTGGACAAAAATATTTCTGAGGCCATAATTAATGCCACAGGTTTAACTGCAGATCCTGAGCCAGCCCTTCTGAACTCTCATATGTATTTCCTGTAGAATGTGAAGGTTAAAAAGTAAATGCTGTGCTTTGAGAACAAAAAACTATAGCATAATGTCTTTGATTGGTGTGTGGCCTAACAACTGTAGTTCATTTTGAAGCTAGTTCTGTTTAACCCACTTTATGCTGACTTGCTTCACTAAGAGGCTACAATTAACTTTTGCTGTAGCTACAATTTTTCAAAATTTGTTGGCACATTCTGTTCTTTCTGTCTTGCTGGGTGTGATTGGTAGCCTCTAAAGTACCACAGAAAATGAGAAACTACTTCTGAGTATTCTATAAAACACTTTGTTGCACATGGACACAGACTCATGCTTGCACACCACAAAAACCACACACACACACACACTGTGACAAGCACGTTAGAGGCGGGACTTATCGACTAAACCATGGACTCATCAGAAGATTGTTCAGTCAGGCCACTCGCATTAATGGTGAAGTAAATTGAAAAATGCAATCAATGATTGGAGTGAATGCTTGGCGGTAATGATATCAGTGTGAGATAATCCAATAATTGCCAAGCTGATGTATTCTCTATTGGTATTTGGCCGCTCTGCCTGTCACTATAAAGTATGCTCCCCTGTTCTTTCCCCTGGCCAAGAGTGGAAGGCAGATAGATTGAGAGAAAGGGATACAGCTGCTATGTAGGTGGAGCAAATAAGGGTAAGACCTTCTGTGTGTCAAAGAACAATTTTTAGCATCTTTTTCATCCATTACAAAGGCTCTGCAGCTGGTTTTTTAGGTTTTGACTGGCTCTTAACCACCTGTTCAACATTGGGACAAGAAGCTGTGACTATGAGTTATGTTTGGGTAATCTTCATTCCCATGCCCAAAACAAGAAGGGAGCAGCATACTGTGAAAGGAAACATTCAGAGAGTGTTGCTGGACAGGTCAATAAATAAGGGGGAAAATTTTTACACGCTGGTGAAAGAATCTGAGCACTGATCTTAGTAATGAAATTAAGGCTGAATGATAAGTTATTGAGTCCAAAAGAGATAAGTTATACAGATCTAGACATATGCACATGTGTTAAAAATCTTAAAATGAATACACTGAAAGTTTTAATGTGATAATGTTCATGATAATCATGTTATGACGGAACTGTCTAAGTTCAGTTTGAGGAAATGGACAACATCTGCCTCTGTGCAGTCTGTCATCCAAGAATGCAGATAGGAATTCATCCATCATTCACCCTTTTCATCTAGCTTGCCACACTCAGATGTCTACCTCTTCCCCAAGATCAAGGAAGAGCTTGGTAGTGATGATCATGTTATCAGTGCTGTAGACCACTCTCTGGAGGTCTGAGGTTGCAGACTTCTAAAGAGAAGGGCACCATTTTCTATATAACCATGGGAATACAGTGTTTAAGGTAGAAGGGGGCTATGTTAAAAATAAAATAAATGTGCCAGTTTTTTTTTTTCTTTTTTTTTAAGTGTCCATAGCAGAATGGTGTTTTGTGAGAGGTGTCATCAGTCCTTGACTTATGCCCCAACCTAGAGGGCCAGGTGCTGCGTTTCTTTTGGTCTCTACCCTGAAACCTACCTGTCTTGGACCATAGGCTCTCCTCACTCAGCCAGATGATATTGATTAGCCAATGACCTGGCTATGCTTTCCATAATTGTACTTAACTGCAAGAGACGACGGCTAGCTCATGTTTGCCAAACCAAGGGGTTTAAAACTCTCTCCAAAAATCAAATGATGTGTATTAATTCATCAACACATACACCAATTACTGCAAATGGTAACCCTCTCAATTACGTTAAGGAGTTTACATATTGAGAAGTTTGCTCGGTAAGGGCCATGCATGCAGCAGAGACATCAGCGTAAGACTCAGAAAAGCTCTCAGTGCATTTATAAGCCTCCAAACCATCTGGAAGTAAAAGCAGTACAGCCAAAAAAAGAGATTTAATTGTATAACACGAATGTGAAATTAGTTCTGCTGTATGGCTCAGAATGCTGGCGAGGGGCTGAGGGTGACATTAAAAAGTTCAGCACATTCTGTAATGGATGTCTATGGAAGATACATAACATCTTTTGGCCAGAAAAGATCTCTAACAAGAAAAAAAAACTGTCACAGTCTGGTGCTGGAAATTAAGGCTCCAATGGCTTGGACATGTCCAAAGAGTGGGCCAGGATGGTGTTCCTAAAATAGCCTTGAGATGGACTCCACCCAAAGAGAGAAAACAAGGGAGGCCACAATAACCTGTGACCTTGGAGCTGAAAATGGCTGACCTCACTAGGGGCGAGGCACAACATGCTGCACAGGATTGGACCAGATGGAGGCAGATTGTTGCAGTCTTATGTTCCACAAGGAACGTAGAGGATTAAGTTATGTTTTATAAAATTAACTCCTACCACAGCCAATTTTCTGGTGTCAGTGGACTGTTTCAACTAACTGGCAAAGTCGATGGAATCCCATTTTCTGGCTGCCTTCCAATATGGTTTTAAAAAAGGCATTATTATTCTATTTTTCACAAAACACTTAAGCCTGGTGACATGGTACCTGCAGTACCTTACTGACTTCAAGATGGTCCTTGTGAGGTAGGAGTCCTCTCCCAGACTCAGGAGTTGCTTTTGGCTCTTAAAATGTTTTGTAAATTACTCTTAGAACACCAACTTAGGACCAACTTAGCAGCTTTGTCAGAGCTACTTTTAACTTCAATGTATGCTGTATTAAAAAAATAGTAAAAAAAAAAAAAAAAAGTAATTCATGGTCCCTAGAGGATGATACAAAATAATTTTTCATGAGCTCCCCGACACCATTTGTGATAATTTCCACTCGATCTACACAACTACATGACAATGTATCTGAGAAGCCAAATGGCCGTGCTAAACAAATTTTGATGTTAACCAAGTTCCCAGGACCAAGTCCATCTGCACCTTGGCCTTTTCTCAAAAGATTTTCTGTCTAATTCCAACAAAGGTATTTCAATGACCCTACCCAAACCAAACCATATTCACAGCTTACCACCAGTGAATCTTTAAGAGTCATAATTTCCAGTACTTCTTTTTTTTTCATGCAAACCATGTGATGTGTAATGAACACTGCAGCCTCTAGAAGCAGCAAGCAGGGCTTTGCAGTGGGGTATTTGTTTTCTTATCTTCACCAAGCTCTCTCTCTCGCTCTCTCTCTCTCTCTCTCTCTCTCTCTCTCTCTCTGTCAATCTCTCACTTTTATATATAACAATCGCTGACTGCAGTGTGGGTAAGGTACAGTCTCCCACTGGGGGGCTGTAAGCACTCAAGCACTTGCTTATTCAGCATCTTCTCGCTCATTCTTACTCTCCAGCCTGTCTCTGTTTCCATCTTTGCCTCCCAGCTTTTGTTCCCAGCAGTGTTGTGCAACATACATTCATTAATTACCTACATAGCACCCTTCCTTCCCTGAAAAAGAAAAAAAAACACAGAAGACATAAAAACAATACAAACCCAGCAGGAACTGCAATATTCATCAGCAACAGTATTACATCTGCGGTGAAAAAATGGTGTGTACCACACAATAATGGACTCATTAATCAATAATATTGTGCTAATAGTATATGCAACTGTGTTCTTGAGTAGTTACATAGAAAGCAAAATATGACTTATGAAAATGTCTTTTTAACTGTTTGACTAGAACTAGGCAATAAGCAAGTTTCAGTCAAAATTCCCAAAATGAATTTACAGATGAATTCATGTCCAAAGTCACTTGACCAAATATTTTTATCAGTTAAATTAATCAGTTAAATTAAAAAAAAACCCTATAGACTAACAAATAAAAACATCTACTTTATTATAAAACTTAACAGAAAGAAATTTCACATTGTTTGCTGACCAAAAACCTTCTTTCACAGTAAAAGGAATATCACTCCTTTGAAATGTTAGAAAAGTATTAAACTGCGCACCCAGCAAATACCTAAAGCACAACAGAGATCAGCTGGACTGGCAAATTGGCAGATAAAGGAACACAGGAGGACAGTGGAAGATGTAAATATGTCTAGGTATGATGTTTTACATTTAAACTATCGCAAAACTAGTTACACTGGTTATAAGATGAGTTAATTAATGCTTACACTGACAACAACTAGTTTGAGTACATTCTAATACTTAGTAATCTGTAAACCCCAAACCAGCAAGCAATCACAATGTGGCACTAGTGGAGAGGATTGGGTTATTTAATTTTGAACATAAATACACTCAAGCAAATTTCAACATTCCATATTTATCTTTCCACAATGCAGGGTTGCACAACAAAATTGTTGTAAAAATAAATTAAAGATCCCCTCCAGTCATTGATCTACACCCTAACAAATTTCCTTATTAAATTACATTAAACTACTGGCAGCTACAGTTGGCAGAAATTTATCGTTATTTGACAGTTACCCACTTACCTACCTACCTACCTACCTACCTACCTACCTACCTACACTTTTATCCACTGAAATCTACATAACAATATTTAAAAATCTCTGTAAAATATATTACAGTACCGTATTGTCTAGCATATGAACTTTATAGTATAATACTGTCAGTTGTATGTTTGCTAGTATACTGTTATTTTAC
This sequence comes from Acanthurus lineatus, assembly GCA_029814665.1. Classification (NCBI taxonomy): domain Eukaryota; kingdom Metazoa; phylum Chordata; class Actinopteri; order Acanthuriformes; family Acanthuridae; genus Acanthurus; species Acanthurus lineatus. The sequence continues at coordinate 22,242,270 of JAPZDV010000009.1, read as the reverse complement.
AGTTCATAGTGTTATCTCCATTAACAGTTTATTACTGTTAATATATTTAAGCACTGTATGGTGTGATTTTTGCGGTATGGCACTGCTAAAAACTAATGATTTAAGAATGTTACACTTTAAAATGCAGAGACTAGAAAATTGCTATCAAAGAAATGACTTAGACAAAAGATGTTCTTAAATATTAAGCATTAATTAAAGCCAACTAATTACATTCAGTTACTGAAAAAATTTATGACCTTTTTTTTTATAAAAAGTAAAGCAATCCATCAAAGGACAGTTTGTAATACTGAACAGATTCTCTATCTGTACATCCAAGTCCATGTAACTTGTTCAGTATTTGCCTAGTCACGGTGATGTCACATGATCATTACACTAACTTAGAACAAACCTAGAATTGCACAGCTAAGACAACTAAACTAAACTTTACTAAACTAACAGAACTCAATGCCAAGACATGTTAACTCAAAATGTCAATATGAACTTCTGGATGCAGTGGGGCTATTCCTTTGAGGGAGTTAGGTCCTGTTTTGAGACGTAAAGTGTGGCTACATAAAGCCCCGCTCAAAGTCCATTAGGTTTTTTTTAATAAGTGTGGCCACTGAGGGATTTACAGTGGTAGACTTTTTTTGGACCAGCTTCCCTGTCTTTTTGGCGACCACCTTCCTCTGGCTGGCCATTGATCCACTCTTGTGGTTGATAACAACGAAGCACATTAAAATGTAACAACAAAGTATTTGAAATATCAGGTGTGGTAAGTAAAGAATATTTGCACTTAATACAGAAACCTATCACATTCATCCTACAATAGTTTAATAAATATAGTTTTCTCATGATAATTACCTCTGTGTACCCTAATTATGAGAGAATAAGAAACCATTTTATCATTATGAGAAACAAAACATGATTACAAAAGAATAGCTGTTGACCATCTTGACAGAAGCTGACTCATCTTTATTTCAGTTTAGGAAACACTGGAATCTTTGGGTAATGTAGGCAGCACTAGATTAGTTGGATTAAAAAGACAGATTTTAAAGATTTTGGTCTCTAAACTTCAAGATAAATATAGCCATTACTATCATCCATAAAGGGGGTGCTTCCATGATTGAGATAAAAAGAGGAGGGTCAGAGATACAGTGAGAATATTATTATTAAAAAACATGTTTTGTCATAATACATTCAGTTTGAACCCAGCTTTACGCTTGAATGCAGATTCAACTTCACGTGCTATCAAAAGAAACAACCATAATTGATAATAAATAAATAATAATAAATAAATAATTGATATAGGAACACAAGAGAGAGCCAAGGCACAACTAATAGTAAATGACAATTCCACATTCCTGAACAGAGCTGGGAAAAGGGCAACATATCCAAACAATATTTAAGACAAGCAGAGGATTTACCTTTAAACAAACTCCAGTGTCCTTGCAGCTTCCTCCTGGTATTGCACGTTGAACACATAGTAGATAGCGAAAAGTGCAGCAAGGCCTGTGAAGAAACTTGGTTCCATGCCCTCTCAGATGATTTGGCTTTCAATACTGATCGTCCAATGTCCAACTGTGACTTTGTCACCAGCAACTGATTCAAACAACAATTACAGGAAACAGTACCTAATGTGGGTATCAGGGTCTGATCCAGGCATTTTTATAATATAGGGATTGGCTGAAACACACCTGATAAAGTTTTGAGCAACATATTTTCCCTTTTCTACTCTATTTACAAAGAAATTAATGAGTCATACTGCTGCAAATCATTATTTACATACTTAATTACCCCAAGTTGTGGAAAGTAAGTAAAAAATTAGTGAAAGAACTACATCCATAAGAGACTGCAACAAAACACAAGTTTAAGAGACAGATATAGAAAAAGGGAAATTAGACATGCAAACAGACAGTCAGATTGACTAACTGGCTGACTTACTCTATATCCTTATGACTTGCTTTTATGACACTTACCCAGCAGTATCAATCGTGGACTGGTTGGGAGGTTTAGGGTGTGCTTAACATTGGCTGCAGTGACAGATATCTGTAGAACATGAACAACAGTGTTCAAATTACGAATGAATTTGCATGCAGAGTCACAGTAAACACAAGAAATAATGCCAAACAAAACTTACATCAGGAAAGAGTATTAGTCTCTCTGTTCCCTTATTGAAGTAGGCCATCAGCAGCTTGATGATGCACAGAGTCAACTCCCCATCCTCACCCCGGGAGATGACAGCAGACTGTGCATCTTTGTTCTTTGTTCTTAAATACTTCTCCATTCTTGGTCGACACTCCTCAGTGGAGAACACTAAGGCATGCAACATGCCTATGTCAGTTATTTACTTGAAGTTAGAGTTGTGTAAAGAGGTAAGGCCACTTAATTCTTAAATATAAGCCTACTCTTCACACTGCATACTGACACATTAGACCGGGGCCATGAGATAGTTTCTGTCAACAACAACATGACAAGTGAAAGGTCATTGGAAATGGGTCAAGGAGATAAACACGAGCTGAACAAAACTACCACCTCCACAACAGAAAACTAGCGTTTTCTTGAGTTTCTAGAGATATACCATTTGTACCATCAGCAACCCACTGACTTATGTCAAGGGTACAGTAAAGCTTAGAGCAGTAGGCCATTGTTGTGTTTGACAACTTTCAGACTTCTGATTTGTGATTTCTGAAGTATAGATTAGGGAAGTCAAGTATTGATCACACTATAATGTATACTGTCACCCACTGAAGACTATATCGAGTCCTTTTCTGAAAAGTTTTTAAATGATGTAGTGTGTGCCACACTACAGGTAGATCATAAATCTTAAAGAATTAGGTACAGCAATGACAGATGGGGTATATAGAAATGTCAATGGAACTTTCACCAAGTTACTCCTTTAATGGAATGAGCTACACATCAAAGATGGCCTCCAATTTGGACAAATTTTATTAAAAGGAAAAAGTCTGCTCAGCAAAAAATACAAAGAATTGTTGCAAAAACATATACATTTTTGTAGAAATTTGCCACATTCAACATAGATAGGGTACTCCTACTTGAAAGAGAACAATTTGACTGGCCCTTAATGGCCAAGGACATTGGACAGCAAAAAAAATAGTGAACACACCTGGGGTACCTATGGGCAGTATCAGTGCCTCTCTGGAATGAGATTGTTTTTACTACTTGCACCTGGAAAGCAAAAGCAGTAATGAAGGATATTAATGCATCTTGGTGGTTGACCATTTACAGGTAAGCCCCACTAAAACACAAGTGGAAGAAAAGCTGCAGAGCACATTTTCTTTAACTCCATACTTCAGTTTAGATAGATATCACACAAAGCTGCATCATGACCTTTAAATCTCAAACACAAAGTGGTATTTACTTGAAACATGTAAATGAGAGTTTGCCTTACCTCAGATAACTTTTATTCCTATGAAGATCTGTTGTAACTACACGTATACATATCCTCTAGTACTTAACAGTGCAAACACAACAGTGTTTTTTGTTAATTTTCCAAGGATAACAATGATCAGGTTTGCCTTTGCGATAAACTAAGGCCAAAAGCAATATGATCAAACATACATAGATTCTAAGGATGGTGCTTGATAGCTATGATCATCCATAACAGCCCTACTCAGGAAACACAAGCCTTTCATTACATTTAGAAAGGAGACATTTCCCAAACTGAGCTCTGAAAGATCTGGTACTAAAGCAGTGATGGATTGATATCCAACAGCCAGCTGTTGTGGCTGATTCTGAAGCTATTGCTGTAAGATCCAGCCCCCTCTAATCCTTGTGTCATTTTACTTTATGCTCTCTCTCCTGCCTCCTGTCAGGCTCATTTGGCTTTGATCAGCAGACTTATTGGCATTTTCTTTACTTCAGCATTTTCTGCATGGCTAAGGTATATAGTGTCACACACAGCTTTCCTCTCAAATACCATCTCATCTCCCTCTCTCTCTCTATCTGGTTCCTCTCATGTCTGCTTAAATATCTTTTAATTCATGCAAATCACTTCCCTTTCTCCTTTTTACATTTTAATCTGTCTTTCACTTTCACTCTGTCCTCACTTTCTCTTGAACAGCTGTTCATTAAGTTATACATTAAATAGTAAAAACAAGTCTTTGTTTTAATAGGTCTACTAGCAAATATTACTTTGAAGCAGTGGCTGTGCATTTCTAGTACAAGGGCACTGGTTTTAGGAAATAGCAACAACCAGTCATGCTTGCTTGGTTAAATTTTTTAATATTATAATGTCATGCTATTTCAAATGGCACGATTAATGTCTTTTTAGAATTTAATTTAATTGACACAAACTGAAATGTTAGACGAGTACTCAGTGATTGGAGTGTGTGTGTGAATGTGAATGACACATTTTTTGAAAATTTAAAGTAATGTGAGAATAGCCAACAAGAGCCCTTCCCTTTTGTCAAGACAGAGCCAATAGCAAAGGTTTGTGTGGACAAGTGATAATTTCATTATTATTACCATTATGATTACCATTATGATTACCATTATTATCATTATCATTAATAATAATAATAATAATAATAATAATAATAATAATAATAATAATAATAATAATGAAATCTAGTGAAATAGTAAAAACAAGGCTTTGACAAAACAAGTCAATGCAAGCAGCGTTGGTAGAGCCCTCACACTCTGGCCCATTGGGGTAGGTATCTGTTGCATTAAAGTGTAGACAATCAATCCAATTTTTCCATTTTTAAAAAGGTATTTTGGGTAAATTTTCAAAAATCAAGAGCTTTTATTTCGAAAGAGTTTGGGGCTTTTATTTTGAACATGGACTGCTTGATCAAAGTTAGAACTACAGACTTTATTCAAATTTTAAATGGGTCACAAGACTTTGATCTATAGACAATGAATCCATTTTTAAGGTATTTTAGGTTCATTTAAAAAAACAAAAACACAAGAGCTTTTGTTTTGAAAGAGTTCTGGGCTTTTATTTTGAAAGGGTGAGGATGTCCTAGTGGTCAGGTCGAAGTGTGATGGACATGAGTACTGGCAGCTGTGTGGGGGTTTATACATAAATGCAGACAGACAGAGAAATCCACATTCAATCCAATGGAGAAATCCATCAAACCCACACCTGTTTGAGCAAAGACTGGTCAAACATAGTTTGAGCTACAGACTTTATTCAAATTTTAAACGAGTCACAAGACTTTGATCTATAAATCTTGTATCAACATGTTTTTGCTATCTTGTACGGTTTTTGAGTTATCACAGTTTTAGTTTTAGAGTTTTTCTCTGCTCCCTCTCAGATTTTACAATGGGTGTGTATTGTGGAATGTTGCGGTGCTCAGAGTGAGTCACATGACTATCAAGGGGGGGGGGGGGGGGGGGGGTGATATGAAGAAAAATTATAAA
>JAPZDV010000009.1:22211915-22223952 GCA_029814665.1 Acanthurus lineatus | reverse complement strand
TGTATGGTGTGACAGGAAAAAGCTTTGGTGTGTGTGTGTGTTAGGTCATCAGTAAAGAGAAAAGAGGATCTAATCAGACACATTGAGACACTTGTGCATATAATACAACTTAAAGATGAGTATATATCTCTGATGAAATCAGCTATGTTGATGTATTGCTGTGTAAACAGCAATGCACTCAAAACAAGAGCAGTATCCATCTTACATGCATCCAATCTTCCGCGGATGCATGCAATCTTGGCTATCTGCAGAGCTGTGCATGTTGATAAATCACCAGCTTAGCTAGGTCACTGTTTTTCCTCCGCGATTAGCTGTCTCTCTGTCCACGCTCCTTTGGAGTCGCTGTGGTTTCTACAGTTGGTCAGTCTACACTTTAATGTTGCAATCAGGTGTATATTTAAAGTCTGTGGTGGTTATTAAAAAAAAGGAAATGTGGTATTTGCAATTTGGCATAAATTTGACCAGTTTTGCTTCTTAGTAAGTATGTGTAAACCTCCTCTTGTTTACTGAGGTTCTGTTGGCTTCTTTGTCTTTTTTTTAACTGATGGGTGGGTTATTGGACTAAATTACTTCTCTTCAGTAGATGCTAGAGATAGTGTTTCACATACTGCTATCTGCTCCTCTGCAGGGGAATGTAAAAAAATATCAAGTAAACTCCAGCAGGATTCATCTTGTTCTTTTTCTTGATGTAATTACCATTTTTAATATTGTAATTACATGATTTATTTTGTACTTGTTTGTGTCTACTCTAGTAAATAATATATGCAGAAGAAATAAAGGTTCTGAAAGTTTAGTCCTTGTCTTTATCATTTGGAAGCAAACTTGTTTTGACCCAATGCACTCATCTAAAATCTTAAAAATAGATGTTCTGACCAAGGAAATCACACATAATTTGCTGAGTTTTACAAATTCAACATGCCATCTGATAAAACCAAATGGAAAAGAAGAAAAAAGAGGTTGAGAAGAAAAGAAAGGAGTTCAGTGCAAATTGACAAGAGCTATGCTGCAGTTTTAAAGGTCCCAAATATTTAATCATCTTAATTTTTTATTAATATGCTAAAGAAAGTATTATTGTCAAGAAATAAGTGTCCCTCATTTATCAAACCTTCATTAGAAATAAGTCCTGTTATTCGAGAGCTGTTGGAAACTCTTTGTGTTTGATTCATGACACTCTTGCACAACATCTTCATAAGTGGTAATGTGGCAGCAGATCAGTTTCAGCTGCAGAATATTATTTACAGAGTTTTAATCATGGTATTCATTATTTATCTATATAAGGTTATCACAGAATAATTACAGCCCTGTTTTAGTCAGCTGGTCTAAGTCAGGAAGCAGGGCGTTTCTAATTTACCCTATTGAAGAATGTTCAATGCTGCATTTTTATTATTTTGATTATGATTATTATTGTGATAAAGGTGGTGATTATAAATGTTGATTTTTTTTTTTTTTTTGGTCACGCCCTATCCGTTCTCTTTTTAATTTACTCCTAATGCAGTTTTTTTTCTCTGTCTTTGCTTTCATTTCCTCCATCTACTGTTGTCTCAGTTCTTTGCACCATCACAGCCAATTCTTTGCACCAATTTCGTTTCTTCAACTCAGTCATCTACTAATTTGTTCATTAATTTAATTTTAGTTTTTCAGGCCCTTGAAGCTAACCCAGTGAATGCTAGCACTTCCTGCATATACATTTTATGGTTAGGCCAACTAAGGGTAAAGTTCTATTGTTTTCGGATGGGTTTTAATTTGTAAAATGCACTGAATGTGACTGTAGAAGTAATAAAAAATTTTAAAAAACAGACGCCTAATTAGACATTTTATGTAAATCAAAACAATTTCTTTGTTACAGAGAAACATGAGATGTTTATTGTTTTGTATTTGCACTCAGTGCTGTGAAAATATAAACTATATTGAATCTGTCATGTGAGCTGCATTGGCACAGGTAAATTAAACCTCCTTAATGCTTTATACTGGGTCTTTATTTGATTTCCAATATTTTTTCTTTGTTTGTTTTTTAGTGGTTAATGGTGGCTCTTCATTTTTATTTAATTTATTCTTTTGATTTACTTGTGTTTTCAAATGATGTGGTTTGTCACAAGAATGACAACACACATCATGTCTGATCCACAATGCTGTGCAAAGTCTTTGAAATCATCACAGTCATTATAAAAAAACGAATTCACATTGTATTATGATTAATTGAATTCTTCCTAGTGTTCACTAAGAAAATTAATAATTAAAAAAATAAAAGCTTACATTAATTTATCACGATGTTTTTTTTATGTTGAGTAAAACACCCAGAAACTCCTCTCTTATTTATTGTGCATGACCACTAAGTATGTCTACTTGTGACAGGTTTACCTCCTCAAACTGTAACAACCCCTTTGTTATGGTGCTTCAGAAATTGCATGAATAAGCCTATGAATTTGTAATGGAGTATTTGATGATCACATTGAGCCTAAGTCAGCTAAAAACAGCAGGCCACCAGCTGCCTCTGCCTCCAAATCAAGTCAGTGATGGACATCTCTCCTGCTAAACATGCTCCATGTTTTTACAATGTTTTATAGCTTTAGGTCTCAGCCCTTTGCTTCTGACATTTTGGTTCCACATGCAGACTGGATGACTGTACCGCCAGTGTTCAATTGCCTTGCTCTGCCATGCGTGGCACGTAAAAGACCTCACAGCAACAAATAGATGTACGCTTTCAATACACTACTAACACAGTTACAAGTCACTCTGAAACTGCACTCTGCACCGCAAAGGCGAGCCGGTGTTTGTGGCAGTTTTGAATAAAGAAAAACAGTGTCAGCATTTCAGCAAAGTAATAAAATCCTGAGCAATAAACAAATCCTACAAGTTTTCTTGGTAAAGTGTTTCTGTATTCTAAAACTATAAAGATAAAAGAAAAACAAAAACCAGTGTGGCTCTTGCAGACTGCAGTTGTTATCACAACTCACAATTTTATTAAATCAGACAATTTTATCTAATTTGTTTTCCTTTTTTAAAACCAAAAGTGTTTAAATGTCTTAAAGATCTTATGTTCATAAATATAATTAAAATTTAGGGGCAAAAGACTCAGTATTATCCTCTTTATCTAGTTTCCCTAAACACAGTTTAACTTTCTGTTCTAGATGTATTGTCTAATCTCATCTAATACCTACTATTATTTCTTTTCAATTAAACAAAAGTCAATAAAAGTAAATAATTAAGCAATTTAGGAGATACAAGTTGTTAAAGTAAAATTTTGATACTATTACACCCCAGTGAATATTTGGGAAGGAACAAAGCAAAATAAGCAACAAAAAAAAAAAAAAATACATTTTTTGTTTAATTATTTCCAAGATAATTGTAGTTACTACCAAGCAACCCATCCACCCATCCACACACACACACACACTCACACCTGGAGCAGAGTTACCTGAAAATACCTTTTAAAGAAGCTTCATTGATTTAAACAGGGCTGACGATCATTTTCTTAACAAAGCAACATTTAAACACACTAAAAACACAAATTATGCAGTAAATGGATCATAATCACAGTGATAATGATAATGATAGTGTAATGTGGGCCACACAATTAATCAAGTAAACCTCGATATTGTAAAATGTCCAAATCCATTGTGAAAAGGTCAGTACGACCAATATACTTAATTTTCAAGTTTTTCATGTTATCGAGTGTGAGGGTTACTTAAGGTCAATTTAGTAAATTTATTTACAGTATTTTTCACGAATTGCTGAAACACAGATCCTGAAAACTCGTGCACCTGTGTGCTCGGAATTTGCTTCTTCTATTCCATAAGTTTAATCTCATTATTACAAGCAAGTGTGATCCATTTTGAGTTGTGTGTCAGTGATTAAAACTTTGTACATGTGGTGAACTTCTGCTGCTCATGTTGGTGTTTACTGTTTTGCAAAGTAAGTGTATCGCTGTGCAAAATGTGTTTTATTGAATGTGAATGTGGTGAGACTTTTGCTAAGAGAGTAAATGAAACCTGCTAATTGAGTGTTACTACTTAAAAATTGTTTAAGGAAGTGCCAAATGAGTGACTGATGTGATAAATGCTTACGAGCCTCTGAACATTTGATTTAGAGAATGAGAAAACTTTTTATAGGAAATACACTGTGTTCTTACAGATAGGTCAGACTTAAACTGCATGAGGACCGGGTCAGAGCAGCCAAAATGATTCTCCAGTCAGTTTAACAGTATACAGTGTCCTGTGGTGTCAAAAGTCATGCTGATATCCAGTAATAAAAGTGCTGAGGTGGACTGTGAATATATATTGAGCAGAATATCATTTACCACTTTAGTAAGTTCTGTTTCAGTGTAGTGGCAGACCCTAAAAGCAAAGAGAAAAGGTTCAAAGTGATTTTTGTTAAATATGTGCACCAAAGGTTGCTGAGACCTTTTCTAGTCCTTTTGAAACGAATGGCAAGAAAGAGGGGGATCAGTAAATATTTGGAGACTCTTGATCAAGATGTGGTTTCTCAAGCGAAGGTTTAACTGTAAAATTCCTAAAGTCATTGAGGTTAATGAAAGTTAATTATGACAAATTAACATTATCCAACATTGTTGGACCCATAAATGAAAGATCTTTGAAAAGTGTAGCCGGTATGAAGTCAAGACGGTGGTTGATAATGTAAAACAAGGTTTTCTAAACTATTCTGCTCGAGACCCAAAAGAGAACGCATCACAGACATGATTTTTTCAGTCATCAACTTGCAAACACATAAAACAAGCTGTTCAAGTGCTTAACAAATATTCAAATGAATGATTCACTTTTCTCTTAAAGTATCATCTTTGAGTAGGAAAGTTATTTTGAAGAGACTAACATGGAGTCAACATGTAAATGTACAGCAAATCTGACTTAAAGCTTTAGAAGTAGGCAATTTGTATGAAGTGCAACACATACACATACAAAAGCACACATTTACATAATATGCTTATTAGGTGCAACCTCTTCGGTCTCTTCCTTGAAAAGCTTAAACATTGTGAGGGTTTCACTGGTAAAGCTTTTTCTTCTGTAATCTTTGACTATTTAATAGACATTAGTAGTTCAAACATGGATTAAAATGTTGCTCAGGCCAGAGGTAGTTTCCTGATTCTTTATGCGTCATGTCAAAGCAGACAGATAAGATGACAAAGAACCCTGAGCAGACAGCAAAACATGTCCATCACAGGAAACTGTGGCTAAAGGAGGTGGATACATTAATTTTTGTTCTTGCATGTATTTAAAGAAAATATAATAATTTATGAACAATAAACAATTTTTTTTAAATTATGTAGATTGTAAAGACAGGAAAGACACCAGACAGAGGGTTTCAATATGCAACAACACTGGGCTGTGTGAATGCTCGCATGATCTTGATATGTTTCATCAGAGTGCATAAAAAATCCCTTGGTGCCTGTGTATTATTTACAGTTTGTTTCAAAGCTTGTTACCCTTTTAATCACAGTCATAGCTTTCTCATATTTAAGAAAAGAGACACAACATAAACACACTTATTCTTCTTAGTAATATGGTGATGTTCATTGTAGATAAAAACATTATTGGACATCATAGAAAAAGAATACTCTGTTCTTTCCTCTCAGACAAAGACATAAGATGTTTTCTTTTCTATAAAAAAATAATTTAGTGATTGTTGTCTGTACATCCCAGTTTACAGTGCGCTCCTGTTACTAACCGTTACAGTGAGATAAAAGCTATGAAATACCTGCTTGGCCAAATCCTGCAGAACAGCCCTGAATATTGTGGTTTCCAGTATCTGAAAAGGAATAAGATCACTTGACAAATCTCTAAACATCACACACAAATCAGATTTAAGAGCTGAAAAGGAAGAATATGCTTTTTTCTGTGTCTTTTAGTCTCCATCCAGCTCTAGCAAATTAGATCATCAAGCACTTGAGCCAGCTTAAATAACTGCCAATATTTACCCAATGTACACACACACACACACACACACATACACACATGCTGCACGCCGCTTAGCTCATTACGTGGTGCCGTATTTATTTTGCTGCCCCTTTAGTCTGCTTTACAAAAAGAGGGCAATCCTTATTCCTGCTGCACTGTTGTTTAATTGAAGGAACAGTCTCTTTCCCTCCTCTAATTACAAGCCGTCAGGCTGGCGGAGGAAAACCCTGAGATATGGCTACTTCCTCTCTGCACAGACAGCCAATTATGGGAGTAAATTGGAATAGCTGGGTTGAAATGTTTGCTGGCTTTGCACAGTAGGGAGACTGTTTCCAAGAAGCTCTGTTTCTGACTTTACCACCATTTATTTTGGCTTTTAAAACTCTACTTTAATGAGAACAAACACTTATAGCTTATGTTGAATATAATATGCAAAACATACAGCACAAATTGTGTCACACAAAGAGTCAGTGAAGACAGTGTAGATATACCGAGCAGAAAAAATTAGACCCACACGAAGATCAACCATATTCATATACTAAAATTCTTATACTCTTTTGCTCCAGGTTGGTTTTTAGTAAACCATTTATCTGCACGAATTTTAATTGTTTTAACTAGAATCATTTTATGGAACTCAGGAATTTTTTCCAGTTGGCACCCAAATATTCTCATTCACATCTACACTCATTCACCACTACTACAAATACAAAATGTAGGTCTTTGTAGATATAATTCACCTGCTAACTACAAATATAACTCTGTTATATCAACATCATGTCCTAATATATTAGATCTACAGTAAGCATGCCTGCTCAGACAATTTTTGAACAAAGTCAAAGTCACAAAAGTTGCACACAACTCAGAGCAACAGCATGCCGAACAAATCCTGAACCAGAGACAAGATGCTGCTAACACCTGCAACTTGCTAAAAGCTAATCCTCTTTCAAAACTATCTGACTCAGTTTATGATGAAAAGAAGGCAAGTAAGTGACTTATCTAACACTGCCCAACATTAAGCAGGTGCAACAACACAAGACATACCACCGAGCACTAAAGCTAATATAACTTAGTATATTACTAGATTAGGGGGAAGAAATCCATCTCAACGTCTATCTTGCAGTTTTTTATTTGTGAAACTCTCACTAAATGCCAAAAGCCAGTCCAAGATGTACTCTTTTCCTGTCACTTTTTTTTAAACCTCTCACTAAATTAACAGGCATGCGAAACGAAATGGTCAAATTAGCTTGACATTAAATTTAACTGTTTTCTATTTATCTGATGTGGCTTCATAAGGGGGGTGACTGATAAAGTTGGGGCCAAAGATAGAAGGAGATCGGTAATCCAGCTCTAATTAAATGCACATGCAGTTTAATTTTTTGAATGGGTAAGAGTTAGAGTGTTACTCTCATAATAGCCTTATATAGCCAAACACATATTATCATTCTGCTGTTGTGAAAAAAAAAAAATCTACAGAACAGTAATATGCAGATAATGAAGGGGGAGGATGCCAACTCAAAAAGTTGCTCAATAGATTTATACCCACAGTCCACATCTAATGGGTCAGACTATCTGCAGAGTTTTACACTGGATAATGTAGCAGACAAAAATGATGTATTATTTTAGTTGGACTTTAATTCAAACAAGTGCTTTTGCTGTGGAGAAAGGCAGACTATACATCATTTGTCTAGCAGGTCAGGACTCCCTGTGAAAAATGGTGAAGTGACAAGTTGTCTTAAATCACTTGTAGAACTTCCGCAACTTGAAAACAATTATGTGAGTGGTTCCTGCATTGAAGGGCTCATGTTTCTAAAATACTTGTATACAAAGTATGAAAAGGCATTGTTCCCTTTTTTTAATGGTCTGTCCTTCTATTAAATGTAACAGAATTAAGAGGATGACCAAGATGATAAAGTATGGTGAATCATTCAAATAAAAACACTACTAGATGCTTGTGAGGGCTGATACATTCATTCATCACACTGAGAGTGACACTGCAGTCAAACGGAAGCTGAGCGCTGGCCAATGCATTCAGAGCATTAGTCATCAGGGTACCACTAAACGCATGAGTCAGCCAAACACATGCAGCTCTGCTGAGTTTGGATCATTTTAGTTTTCTGTGTGTGTGTGTGTGTGTGTGTGTGTTTTAGGGTTGATCAAAGCTTTATATCCATTATGCCCAACACGCATGTGAATGTCAAGGAGAGGACTGTGACATGTTATATTGCATCCCGGCAGTCATTTTTAGTTACTCGGCTCAGTTTTTAGCCATGCTAGCAGCAGTCATAGCAATGTAGGTTTCTGGAACAAACTGTCTTCTTATGTAAGTGAAGATGTGACTTCCCATTTGGCTGAGCTCTCATCACAAAAACTCCCCAGAACAAGTTATTTCCCATTGGGTAGTTGAAAGGGTTTCCCCCACAAGGAGTGTAGCTCATTATCACACAGATGGGTAATTAATCATGCAACCGAAAAAAAAAAGGGAGAGAGAGAGATATAAAGATAAACCAAAACTACTTATTACATTTTCCTTTTACTTTTGCCATTGATTTTGATACAGATTTTTGTGTCCTAATCAGGATGAATTTTATTAACTAAGCAACTGTTACCGAGTAAAAGTTTAACTTATACCAGATTCCTCAAGAATTAGTGACACTCATATGAGGCTCAGCTGTAATTTGCTAATTAAGAAATGATAGCATGCCAACACACTCAACTAAGATGGTAAAAATGGTAAACATCACCTGCTAGCACAACATGAGCATGTTAGCATTATCTGTGTCGGATATTTCAGCCTCACAGAGCTGCTAGCATTGTTGTGAACTCTTCGGCAGTCAATAAATACAGTACTCTATGCTGTTCAATGCAGTAAGTGGGGGCAGCAAAGGACTGAATATGACATGACTGTGTTGTTGCACTGATGGATTAACTGCTATGCTGATTTACAATATACTTGATTCATCAAGACAAAAGGATTTTAATCATCAGCATCAGGTTTTAAAGAAAGCCCACCGGAAAAAAAACAGGGGTTTCTTATCTTGAGAACTGAACTGATAAATGATAGCAATGGTATTACAGATCATAACAATTTGCATTATGACACAATAATAAAACAAAGTAGGTGGACACAAGAGCACTATATTGCAAGGGGCTTCTTTTAATGAAATTTTAAAACTATATTCCATTTAAGCCCTATATTTTAAAAATAAAGAAAGATAAAAAAATATAATAGGACACCTTAAATAGAAAGAAAATGAGAATATTCATTTGGATGCACCTCTAGTTATTTCCCTAAAAATCTGCCATTCACTGCTATCATGCATGTTGATGCATAATTTCCTTGTTGTTGTGGTCCAGGGCTCTCAATGTAGTTATATTAGCTGTTTTCATCAGCTGGTCACATCTGTCCAACAGCACAGCAACACACCTATATTTCTAGCCAATCATCTTACTGCTGTCTTTTCGTAAATTTAACTCTCTGTCTACCTCTAGTTTATTCATGCTCACCTCCACCTCTCCATTACCACCAGTCCTTGCAGATTCATCAGTTTAATCATTTCATCAGCCTGTTAGTCTCAGAAGGGTCACTGGCCTCCACTGCTACCAGTGTCTGAGCTCCATGGGTAGATTTTCCTGATTGGTGCTCAGGGGAAGATGCCTTTCGCTTACAGAATCCTCTTATTGAATCTAAACACCAAGACTTTCTGACAAGACTCCAAATTATTACATAACATCTGTTACACTAATATCTATTCACAGCTGATTCATCTCTCCTGATTATAATAATGATGTTGTAAAGTTGAAAGCATAGACATTTCTGTGACAATGAAAATAGAGTTTTTGTTGGTGTCGGACAGAAACCATGTTCGCACTCAGCAAAGGAAAAAAATCCTTTATTGAAAAAAAAACACTGCACTAAAATAACCTAGTATTGTGTCTTTATAGAGAGTCATACAAAAAAAAAAAAAGGAAGAAAGAAAGACAGATTTCTATTCAAAGTTGTTCTGAGTGACTGTAAGTGTTTGCATTACTAAGGATTCCAATTTTTTAAATAATTTTTTATATAATATAATGTTTGTATTGTATGTATGTTTGTAGTTTAAAAAAAAGCCAAACTCATCGTAAATCCTGTTTTTTTGTTTATTTTTTTACGTATAAATGCTGAAATTTAATACAAACTTATCTTATTAGGAAGGGTATATAAACTATATCCAATAAAACATTGTTTTGACCCTGTAGCAGCTAAATGTTTTAAATAACTGGTCATTTCTGGGAAACAAAGCTGAATACTTTCAATGTATCTGTTATGACCAAAGCCCTTGATAGCTTAAAGACAGCACTGTGTCTCCGCAAGTTTGAGTCCCCACATATAAAACTAATCTCTTTAATTCTTTTCAGTCTCCTTTCAGAGCCTGTCAATACACTTTTACTACACTTACCAAAATGGGGAATTATCTTCTGCCTACTATGAATTCGTACTTCTATTACTGGATCTTACTGTGGCTTTTGACACCATAGGACACGCTATACTCTGGGAAATCAATTTGGCATGTGATCATTACAACATTTATTGAATTAGTGGCCTGCTTGTCTGCTGTGATAAATTGGATGTCAGATGATGTAATATATATGGTTACAAAGTAAAGACAGGAGAGACATAGTGAATAACAGGATTTTCACTCTGGTTTGGGTCAAAAGTCACTGTTGACTTATAATTTTAATTAATTGACTTATGATTTTCATTTTTCATTTTTAGTCAGAGTTTTTTCACAGAATTCTGCTTCAAGAAAATTTGACCATACAGCACCAGTTTGATGTGTCAGTTAGGGTGAAAAGAGTCAGCTGGCTGCAGGATCACAACCCTTTCCTCCGGAATAACCTCTGTGCTGACTTGACAGTCTGACTCAGTAAAGGCCTTTAAATCCAAACTTAAAAGTAATTGTTGTTCCTTCACTCTCAGTTAGTTGCTGATCCTTTGATAACCTCAGGCCTTGTACCTGCCTTTTTGCTGGCCTGGCTGACCAATTGCAACCCTTTAGTTCAATAAGCCACAAAGGTTCTTGGAACATAGTCTTGTCCTTTGCTGGGCAACAGAAAAATCCCAAATTCTGGAAAAGTAATAGGAAAGATAAAATAAACCTGTAATTACAGAACAATCAACTCTCTTAAAATAAAACCATGTTCCTTTACTGTTCAAAGCCTCTGAATAAAACAAATATACAGTAAACCATGTCTGTTACATGCAAAAAAAACCAATAACTGCATATTTCATGAAAGAAAAGTGGAACAACCAACTGACATTCTAAATATGCTAGACATCCTGTCTTTCCTTAAACATGCTTGTACTTGGATGCACCTGCTGAATGACATAACTTAAAATGAGCAATTGAGCCACATGTTGGAAGAAGTTAGTGCTGTTAAGGAACAAACAATCAACACACTACACCTTTCAGTGCGACGGATAGCAGTGTAAACTGTGACCATCCTACATCCACATCCCTCTGCCCACTAACTACAGCCGGACAGAAAAGCTCAGTCGCAACTGCACTCCACCATGTAACCTGCTGGTTGTTGTCCAGAGCCTTTTCCATCTTTGGCAAACTCTCCTGGGAGAACAGACGGAAAGATTAATGGGGAAAGGCCCAATTAAATTGCAGTTTCCTTGTTTTGTCAGAATGGGAGATTGTATTGACCCTCTTATGTGCCTGGAACAGTGCTGGAAATATCTGGCTGTGAGTTCCCTCACTGATGGGGGAACTTCTCATCACTCTTTACAAAGTTCAGTTTGGCACAGCCCACACCACCAGGCTGGTGGGATGTGGTGAAGTTGAAGACTTTCACCTGAAGGGAGTTTGTGCATAAGTTTTTGCCAACTTTTCATTTCAGAGGATTTTTATGGATGAACTTGAAGGAGCTGATCAGAACATGAGTGTAAAGGGAGGAGATAGGCAACCGGGATTTTGCTTGGACAGATCTCTCTGTCACCACAGGCAATCTGGATTTTACCTCAAGTGGGGAATGGGATCATGCCAGCGCTGATAAACATGTAAAAATGCCAGTTCATTAAATGCAGCTTACTTTCATTTTATTTATTCCTTCCTTTAGTCATTCCTCTTTGTTTGTTGTTTTTT